>JANUWF010002419.1:2408333-3010416 GCA_026120185.1 Voacanga thouarsii | reverse complement strand
ACTCCGCTATCAAAGCAAGACGTCCCAACACATAACATTGAGGAATCAACAGATTTAGGTATTATGGCTTCTTCGCTAAATCCTATTTTTTATTTAATATCTCTGATAATATCTATCGAGAAATTACTGTGTCATTGGGGATATTCATGATTTTATTAAGTATTCTATTTATCATGACAATGATGAAGTTCAAGTGGTTACAAGTTCTCGATTCTAGAAACCTTTGTTAATCAATATGAAAAAGGGAAGGTTGTAGGGTTTGGTAGTGAACAATCTTTTGTAGTGGACCCTTCTCTAGTCCAAATGTTTAAGGAGATAAATGCTGAAAATGATGTTTTGAATCATTTGCTTTTAAACTATGACAATAGAGAGGTAACAAAAGATGAGTCTTCAGAGCCAACAGAAGCTTTTCTGAACCATATTCACTTTGCTAATCCTATGTTGATTCATGCGCTTAAATGTTGTCTGCCACCGATCAAGTACAAAATATTTTGGAAGCAAGATAAAGGTTGTTTTCTTCTATAGGGTATTATGAAATTGAATACAGTGATACTGGTACATCTATACCAAAATCTTCCAAAGTTGTGCCTAAAGAATAGACATAGCTAGAAGAATTCAAGATAGAAGACATGGAAAGTTCTGATATGGAGGGTAAAGTTGATGATACTATGAGTAAATATAAAGGCAAGATAATTCTTAAAGTAGATGTGTCTAAAGCTAACAAAGACATTGATATTGAGGTTGTTGAGGTCAAGACAGCAATGAAAAAGCGAAAGACAAGATAATCGAGTAGAACTAAAAAGGAGGCAGTGCCTGCAAGAAATCAAAGACACGGAAAGCAAATCCTGATGTGCATTTGTTCTATGATAACTTCAACCAAGCACAATATCAAATTAGTAAAAGCGTGCTTGAAGAAAGAAAAATTAACTTGTCAAAGTTCAATCATTTTAGCCTTCGAGAAGCTCTATTGGATGCTAGATTGCTAGGGATAGTAGACTACATTGGCGAATACAATGATACACTTGTGAAGGAATTCTGCTCTAATTTGAAGGTGCCAATAACAAGCAGCACATGGCCCTTTCACCACTATATCTTTGTAAAGAGAGCTCTATTACCTTCAGCCTTGAGTCCATCTCTAAAATCTTTGAATTCTCTTATTCAATAGATATTGGAGGTTTAGGTGATGAGGTTGATATAGAGGATGTGTGTAAATTTCTAATAGATGGCAAGATAGTTGGTTGGCATGTTGATGGATATCTGAAATCCTCTCAGCTAACTGGTTCTATTTCTCACTTTATAATCTTTTCCTATAATTGGATGCCCACTAATAATATTTCTATTGTGTTAAAAGAAAGAGCCATACTGCTATACAAGATAGGGAGAAATATGAAGGTTAATCTTGAGGAATTGATATTTCAGCAGATCATCTGTTTTGCTAAACTATCTTCTGCTAGCACTTTGTTGTTGCCATATCCATGTCTACTAACAGAATATTTGCGTACTTATCCCAGTCACCTTCAGTTTTCTACTAATAAAATTGTTAGAGATTTGAAAATTCTTCGTCCACCATTAAAGAAGCTCTCTGTACCAAGCTCTTTTGCTCTACTCAAGCTCCAATTAGGAAATCTTCATGGCTTGAGGGTTAAGTCTTACTCAAGTACATAGCTCTTAAGTCTGCTACTGCAATTTCTAGTCCAAAGCTGGTTCCTCAAAGTTCTTCCAATCCATTCTTTATCTCAACTCAGCTTAATCAGCTCTAAGCCTTAGTGAATGCTCTTTCTGAAAAAGTTGCTAATATGCTAAAAGAAATTCAGCAAGTTCAATTTGATCAAATGACTTAATATAAAGTTTTTACTCGTACTCAAGAGAAGTCATCTAGTTGATGTTGTTTAGCCTGTTTGCTTCAAAAAATAGGAGTAAGATTGATTGGTGATTTTACTTGGAATACTTGGAAGTCTCTGTCATGGTGCACTGATGATATGGTTTATTGAATAATTAAATGGTTTGTTGAACAATTGACACAATTTGATTTGCTAAACACGACATATTTTTGGGTGTTGTAATAGTAAATATGTCTACTTGGATATTAACTATTTGTTGTTCTGGATGTTATCTTTAAATGTCATATTTACTACAGTATTGATGCACGATTGTAGTATGTTGCATGATGTGTTGGAGTTTATGTTATATTGCTGGATTATAATAGAAGATTTTGTATCAAATAGTGCCAAAGGGGGAGATCGTTAGGACTTTCTATAACTCCAACAAGACTCTTTAACATACTGTGATATGCTAAATCCATTTAGGAAATAGTATTATTGGCACAATTTGATGTAGTGTGAATTTGTGTAATTTTAGAAACTAATATCTGCAAAAGATTCTAAAAGAAAAGCTCTCAAAGATCATGTGAATATTTGTGGAAGATTTAGTAGAGGATTTTGGAGATAAATCAAGAAGAGATCTTGTTATGCAGAAGACTACTTCAACAAGGAAAAAAATTGCATTGCATTTAGGAAACCTATGAAGAAGACATAACTTTAGCAGTTACCTAATTCAATATAACTACAATACCTTTGTTGTATATATAGTCGACTCAGAAGAAGGGGCGACAATGAATTCTGAGAGAAAATTCTTCCTTGAGTGAGTCGAACAAAAGATAGAGGGTAAGATTCATATTTATATATATTGAGAAGGTCTGATGTAAACAATTTCTACAATACTACTGTGATTCTTCGTTGAGTGTTTGCATTAGGGATTCAAGTTTACTTATTTTAATATTGTTTATCGTCTAGTTGAAGCTTGAATCAACCAAATCTTTTGGATGCAATTACTTCTCTAGAAAGAATGTTCCCATCATCAATCGACAACCTGTCGAGTTGCTGCAATGATGATTGATGAGTGATCAATCATATTGAGTTGAATTCAACAATAGTCTTATGCAAGTTTGATAGAAAGAATAGTGTATTGTGTTTTTGTTAGATTCTACTAGAGGCACTTAGTGAATTGAGATAAATGTTATCATTATAAATTTTGTTAAGTTTTTACTGATTATGGATCCGCATATATAGGCTTATTGATAGTCAAATTGTGTTATCAATTTGTTGTATTTGTTAGACTCTTTATTTTTCTATTTGTCAAATTAACTTTAATAAGAAGTTTAACTAAACTACAGAAAGTTGTCAATTCAAACCTAACAATTTTATAATCATTGCTTACATAGCATTATATTGGATATGCTAGTGTGATTAGACTAGACCATTGTTTAGTGCCTAAGAAAATTATGAATGGAAATAAGGACTTATATTCCTAGTGAATATCAACTAGACCTCCATTCTTTGGTGTCAGTGAGATTAGACTGGACATGAAGGTACTCCAAGGAGCTTACAGGGAAGTCTGGGAATGCTCAACTGAACCAGTGTATTACATCAACTGTGAAAAGCACACGGCAAGCTTCAACCTAAAATTGTAGACAAGATCACGTGTTGATTACAAAAGGGAGTACTTTATAACATGAAGCTTCTAAAAAGAACACAAAAACATGCCTCAAAAAAAGAAAAACATTTTCAACTGAAATGCTTGTATAAAGAATATGTTAAATTCTAACTTTTGAACCTAATCAAAAACCTCACGCCATCATTTTTTAGCATTCACAAGGTACACATAATTAGAAGTAGAACTATTTTATTTTAGAACAAACAACACATCTCATAAAATAATCATCACTTTGTTTAATTAGATAGGATACATTTGTATAATATCAGTGGTACTCATAGGAGTTCATGTGCTTCGACATACTATGAACAACAACCACACCACCAATTAAGGCTGCAAAAGGATAATCATATGAGAATGATAGGAATTCAAGTCCTTATAGAGAAAAACAAATATGCTAGATCCTCTTACTATGGGATCCATTAATCAAAATTAATTCTTAAGCAACTAATATCAGTGACTGGATGAATTTAGTAAAGCTAAACAAACCAATTCCTTCACTTCAATGAACTGCTCCTCAGTCAATTAACAAGTTCCTCCCTAAGACATAATAGCCAAATAAAAATGAGTAAAGTAATTTTTTTTTAAATACAAAAGATGAAAGATGATCATTAGGTGTTCCTAATTTCAAAAGACGTAGCCCTAACCACTGTTTAGAGAACAAACCTTGACTTTTGTAAAATCTTAGATTCCACTTAATCATAAAAAATTTTAGGCCAAAGAGCATTAACATACGAATAATGCTGAGTAAGTGCAATAAAGAACAAACAGTATTATAAACAAGTTAAACATGCTAAAATAATAAGTATTAGAATGCCATCAATTTCATACAATGATCAATAATCAATATGAATCAACAATAAAACTAAGCTTTAATCTCAAGAAATTTAGAGTTGGCTGCATGAATCAATACTAAGTTATGTATGGTCATTCACATGAATTCTCTCATTTCACTTCTTTCTATCCACTGTCATACTCTCATTCAAATCTAACAGAGGCATATCTATTATAATCACCTCCATTCATATCTTCTTAAGTCTACCTTTACCTCTGCCTAACCTATCATGTCTCCATCATTCAATTCTCCTAATAGGGGCATTTTTCGTTCTTCTTTATATATGTCCAAACAAATGCAAGCAATTTTTTCTCATCTTATCTTCAATAGATGCTAATCTTGTTTTTTCTCGAATAATTTCATTCCTTATTCTATTCTTTTTAGTATACCTACACATCCACCGTAACATACACATTTTATAACAAAATTAGCATCAACATCCATATCTTACTTTTATTTTATAAATATGATAGCTTTTACCTGCCCAACAACATTCCGTACTATATAATAAAGTAGGTCTTACAGATGTTTTATAGAACTTTCTCTTTAGGCTCAAAGGCATATTACGATCACACAGAATACAAGTCGCACTCCTCCATTTCAACCAACCAACCTTAGCTCAGTGTGTAATGTCGCCATCAAGCTTTTCGTCTCTCTGAATAATAGATCCCAAATATTAGAAGTAGTCATCTACTGGTATATCTTTGCTATCCAAAACTACACTTTGATCTGTATTTCTATTAGTACTGAACTTACATTCCATATGCTCCCTTTTATTTTTACTGATTTTGAAACCCTTAGATTCCAACTTCTATCGTTACAACTCCAATTTAGCATTTATACCGGCTCTAGTCTCATTAATCAAAACAATATCATCAGTAAATAATATACACCATGGCATAACCTCATGTATAGTATAAGTCAACTCATTTAAAATAGTCACGAAGATGAAAGACCTAAATGCCAATCTTTAATATAACCTGATAGTAATAGAAAACTCTGTAGTCACTCTAGCGTAGATCCTTACATCTGTACATGATTCATTATGCATATCTTTAATAAAAATGATATACTTTTGTGATACAACTTTCTTTAGCAGTACCCACCAAAGTACTTCTCTAGACACCTTATTATAGGATTTCTCCATATCAATAGATACCACATGCAAGTCCTCTTTTTCTTTTCCTATAATATTCAGGCTATATTTGCGAAGAAATTCTTTCCAATCCAAACTAAAATTTTAATTTAAATAATTTTTATTTTCTAAGAGCTGTCATATATTCACAACACATCATATTTTCTCTATCTCATTAATTATTAGGCCTTACATTTATCCCATATTTAATAATATTTTATTAAATTTTAACAAACTCATCTCAATTCAATCTTTACTTAAATACAGTCTCAATCATTTGCCGTAATAAATAAATTGCATTCATAGTGGAATATTCAGGTATAAAACCAAACTAATTATCTGAAATTTTTATAATACTCCTTAACTTATATTCAATCGCTCTCTCTCTAAACTTTATAATATAACTTATGAGTTTAATACCGCAGTAATTGGCACAAACTTGAACATCCTTTTTATTCTTGTACAGTGGAATCAAAATACTCTTCCTCCACTCTGTAGGTACCTTATTTACTCTGCATACCTTGTTAAACAAACTTGTTAACCACCTAACACCTATCTCTCCTAGACACTTCCAAACCTCAATCAATATACTATTCAGTCCCACTACCTTCTTTGGTCTCATCTTTTTAAGGGTCTCTTCAATTTCATGTTTTTGAATATGACAAATAAAATTACGGTTAACCTTTTCATTCGAAATCTCAAGGTCACCCACATCAACTTGAACTTTATTCCCGTTAAATAACTTGTCAAAATAGAAACTCCATCTCTCATTAATTTCCTTGTCTTTAACAAAAACTCTGTATTCATCGTCTTTCACACATTTCACCATACCAATATCTCTGGTTTTCTTCTCCCTAAAATGAGAAAGTTCATATATATTTTTCTCCCCATCTTTAGTATCTAACTTTTGATGTAAATCATTGAAAACTATCGATATTACTTTTCTAACAGCTTCTTTTGCTTCTCTTCTCACAACCTTATACTTCTCAAAATTCTCGGCACTTCTACACTTTCCTAAGTTTCTATAGTACTCTCCTTTGTTCCTTACGGCTTCTTTCACTTCGTTGTTCCACCACGACATATCCTTATTTAGTAGTACTCCTCCTTTAAATTCACCAAGCACTTTCTTAGCCACTATCCTAATGCCTTGAGTCATTTTTCTCTACATAGAATCCGGTTCTGGATCCGGATCCACATGAATATGTGAATAAAATGCAACTATAGTAATTTTTTTTAAGAAATAGTTCTATCAAAAACTCTCCAGGTTCCCACATAAGAGAAGCATGATAACTCTTCTTTCTTTGGTTGTCCCATTATGACTAAAATTGTAGTAAGGTGACTGAAAAAATTGAGTGCTCCAAACGAATACTTGATTCAACTCTTTCAAATAAATTAATAAGAAGAAAAATGTTTAACCTGCAACTTCACTTTGATGTCTAAAACCATGCGGTCCCTCTCTGCCCGTAAGATATGCTCATTTGAAGATAAGAAAATTAAAATCTCAGATGAGGATTTAGAAGGTGCCGTAGAATGTTTACAGCACTTACTGCTCTCTCCCTTGGGCTTAGGCTTTCAGCCTTGAAGTCTTGACCGGCAAACATTGAAGATGAACTAATAGAGAAAGAAAATATGTTAAACATAAAGAGAAATTGTGTAAAAACACATATCTGACATTATTATCAAGGATAATCTTAATTTATTAGAAGAACATACCTAGGCATAACTTATCAAGAATTGATAAAGGATTTTGACCTCTGCCAATTGCAGCATTGAAAGACAAGACAAACAAAATATACATACCTATGTTTGAAATTTATTCTTCTGTTTTACAATAGCTAACAACAATCATGCAATTCTAATGTGGTTGGGCCAGAAAATGGACATGGAGGAACTTCCATTTGCAGAAAGCTGTACCAGTGCAGAAGAGAAGATGGAGAATGATCAGCTACTAATGAGAACTCATCACTGCAAGGAAGGGAGGCTTCTCTCCTAGAGGGAAGTTGGAGAAAAGATCGATTTTAGAGAGAGAGAGAGAGGTGGTAGCCAGCGGCTAGGGTTGAACTAGAATCTTTGCTTGTTTATTTTCTGTGATAACTCTAAACAGGTTCGCGAGTTGAAACGGATTGAACCCGTTTATGATCCGAATCCGTTTAAAGATAAACGGATCAACCCGTTTCGACCCAAACCCATAAAGTCCCAATCCTAACTCATTATAACCATGTTGTGTTCATGTCAGGTTATCTGTCGTGTCCAATATTGTCACCCCTATCTTGGAGTACATTTCCCTTTGATGGCAAGATTCGGAGTTTAGTGTAGAATATGCTAGCTAGCTGGGGTATACCTTTTGTAATTTTGAGAACTAAACCTGAAGGACAATTGATTTTCTTGTTCCAAAATGAGTTTGGCAGAGGACTTTGGACTCACTTTTCCTTTTGTGTATATTTGCTTATACGCAAAAAAGGCAATTGGGCTTCTTATGGAAACAGCAGGTGAAACAGTCGACAACGTTAATGTCATGTATTCATGAAATAGAGTGTGTATTCATTTGGTTATGACGCATTTTTAAATACGTCTAGGTCAGAAAAAAAGCTCCTGTCATTAGGCCAACTGAAGCTGAATGACCCAAAACTAGCCATTCTGATAAAAAAAAGAAAAAAAAAACTCCCTTTTTATTGACAATTACATTAGATGAGAAGAGTAGAAACTTGTAATCAAGGTTTTATCAAGACTCTTTTCTCCTTCTCTATAACAATTTACGCCATCAATCTTGCGATTTTTCCATCATTCGACCAGTTTTGAGCTACCACCGAGTAAGCCTATCCTTTGTTTGGCTTACAAATCATGGTAATCTTCCTTCTTGGTAGTTTTTAATAATATTTACAAAGTAATAATAAAATTTATTTCGAATTTTTATAGATTGACTTCTAATTTCGAATCTTTATATATTGACTTGCAATTTCTCTTTCTTTGTATTAATATTTATTTATTCATATCTAATTTGGACTCTTTCTCAGTCTTTCACCTCCTTTCTAAATAATTTTTAAAGTCATTAATACGTTTATAATTTTTTAAATTATTGTTATAAGCTAAAATCGAACTCGTGTACTTTGGAGATAGAGTTGGAAATGAACTGAAAATGATGATTGTGGTTTTGTTAATACTGAAAGAGGGATTTAGGAATTATTTGGTCATAATAGCCCTAGCCATTTTTCCTTTAATGGATAATTTCTTATTAAGTAAAAATAATGTTTTATTAAGAAAATCCCTCGTTTGCAATTACTTGATTTGGTACATATATATTTATGAATTTTCCAGTTTCAAATGTGTTAAATCAAAATTCATGTTGAGAAGAAACTTTTATCCTCTATCGATTCAAATGTTTATATTTATATTTTCATTTTAGATCTTTAGAAATGAATGCCCACTTTCATTAAATAAGTATATTTTCTCTTATACTTCCCCAACTAACGTTGTCGGTGGAAGAGATACTTTCACTATTACTAATCTCTCTAATTAATTGCTTTATATATTTTAAAGTATTTATCATCATTATACAAATAACTAAATTAAAAAAATTCGAACGTTTTTTAAGTGTTTATGATAAAAAAAAACTGAATTATCTTTATTAAAAATTATACAATTATTTTGAAATTTAAAAATTCATAAATATTATATTTTAATAAAATAATAAATAATAAATGTAAAATTAAAATTAAATTTAAAGTAAAATAATATTTTAAATTTTACAAAATGATTGATAATTTTAAAAAAAAACAGAAGTCTTCAAAAATGACAAGTAAACACCATACTTTCTTATTTTTGCGTCAAATCAAAATGGGATATTCAATTCAAACGAATGAACCATTTAAAGAAATTTGCTCTAATAAGAGGATAATGACTCTGGCAATATCACTACCTTTAATAATATTTATTTTGATTTATAAATAAATTGAGTTTAAATATAAAACAAAATTAGAATATTAAAAGAGCAAGCACTCAATGTTCTTGCACAATCATTTTCACAGCCAAAATAGAAAAAACAAATATAAAATAGAATTCTTTTGTGTATTAAAATTATGTATTTAAACTTATTATAAATGTTTAATCTGTAATTTTGTTTTCGGTCTAATTTCGTTTTCAAATTACTCTTTTACATTATTTGTTTTATTTTACATTTTTTGCTGTCATCATGGCATTTGAACAAATTAATAAATTGTTATTATGATTAAAAAAAAAAAGCTAGTACTAAAATTTATTATTTTGTCTTGTCTTGGACGACAAGACACCTTCTTCCTCTCCAACTCAGAGTCGACTTCCACAATATGTGAAACAAAAAGTAAAGAAAGGCAGAAGCATAGAGCAGCAGCAGTGCACAGCCATGGGCAACGAGGAATCTCAGTTAAAGGACCTTGAGCAGTTGTTGCTATTCGATCAAGTTCGCAGAACCTGTGAAGCTGATTATGCCAAGAACCCATTCGACACCGATGCATCTTTCTTTTTCTATCTCCTTCTCTCGTTGTCTACCTGTTTATTTGCATAGATTACATTCAGTGTTTATTTGCATAGATTACTTGATCTAGGGCCCAGCTATTCGATCAAGTTTATCTCCTTCTTCTCACGTATATCAGGATGATAGCTAATCTTCCATCTCGAGCCTTTACAAATAAATTTGAGTATGTTGAAATTACTGTGTAACCATTCTGCAGCAAGAATTTTCCAATCTTTCCGTATGTACCAAGCTCGTGGTGCTTACTTTAGTCCATAAAGAGTCCTCTTCAATTTGCAGACATGAGTTAGATATGCTTTACTCTTGAATCCCTGTAGTTATTCCATGTATATATCTTTGTCCAATTCTCCATACAGGAATGCATTCTTTACATCCATTTGCCAGAACTTCCACAATTTACTTGCAACAAGTGCTAGCAGAACTCTAACTGTAGAAATCTTTGCAATTGGGCTAAAGGTTTCGTTATAGTCGAGCCCATGTTGTTGAGAGAACCCTCGAGCTACTAGTCATGCTTTGAATCTTTCCACTAATCCATATGATCTCCTTTTCACTTTATAAACCCATTTACATGATATGGGTTTTATATCTCTTGTTTTGGGTACCAAGTCCCATGTCTCATTTTGTCTCAAAGCTTGAATCTCTTCTTCCATGGCTTCAACCCATTCCTTTTGTTTAGAGGCTTCCTTATATGTATTAGGTTCTTTGATGTCTTCTACTAAAGATGCATTAGCATATTTAGGATTTGGTTTACGTACCCGTGTGGACCTTCGAAGTGGTTGTGTCGCTCCTTGTGTTTCTTCTTCTTCTTCTTCATTTTCTCCTTGTGGGGTCATCCTTTCTTCCTCTTGAGATGTCTGGTGTACTCCAGTTTTCCATGGACTTCTTCCTTTGTGTTGAGTACTTGCCGAAACACTTCTGTCTTCGTATGGGTGTTCCACCGCAAGTTCTAGCTCTTTTCGTAATTTTTTTTCCAATTCTTCATCGATTGCTTTCGAGTCTGGTAAGAGAACTATTTCTGAAGACCAACATGAGGATGCTTTATCGAATACCACATATTGGGACATATGGAATCATCCTATTGTTGGATCACAACACCTCCATCCTTTTCTTTTACTATCATATCCCACGAATATACATCTGATAGCCTTCTTATCGAACTTACTTCGTAGATGATCAGGAATAAATACATAGCAGACGCATCCAAATACTCGAAAGTGACTTACTGTGAGTTTAGTCCTCGAGAGCTTTTCGAATGGTGTGATGAATCCGAGCCTTGCCTGTGGTAGCCTGTTGATTACGTGGACTGCCGTCTTCATACATTCTACCCAAAACTTTGGTGGCACATTCTTGGAGTGAAGCATGCTCCTGCATGTTTCTACTAGATGTCGATTTTTCCTTTCAGCAACTCCATTTTGCTGTGGTGTGTTGGGACACGTTAATTGTCGCCTAATATGGCATTGCTTTAGATAATCATTGAATTCGTGAGAAGTATATTCTCCCCCATTATCTGTTTGTAGGCACTTTATTTTTCTCCATGTCTCACTTTCTGCTTCTTGTTTGAATTCTTTAAACTTGTTTAAAGCTTTAGATTTTTCTTTCATAAAATAAACCCAGATGTACCTGGAGAAGTCGTCAATGAATGTTATCATATAGCATAACCTACTAATTGACACTTGCTTGACAAGTCCAAATATGTTTGAGTGGACTAGTTCAAGAGGCACTTTAACTTGAAATTTCAAATCATCATAAGGGAGCTGATATGCCTTACCGTATTGACACCCAGCACATACAATGTCACCTCGAACTTCTAGTTGAGGGAGGCCTTTTAGTAGCAACTCTTTCATTACCACATTGAGCTTTGTATAGTTCACATGTCCTAATCGAGCATGCCACAAGTCGACAGTCTCTTTCTTCCTTGTCTTGTCCACATACGCTATTTCTGCTGACATTACGTAGACTAACTCCAAAGGTCATCCTTCCATGATCGGTGGCCCAATAAGTTTCAAATCTCGAAAGACCTTTACATCACTTAGACCAAATACCACATAATTTCCTAAGGCGGCAAGCTGAGATACTGATAATAAATTTTTCTTCATCCTAGGAACATGATATACATTTTGTAGTTGAACCTCATTAGGACCATGTCGGGGAACAATCCTTGTTTTACCAATATGTGTAATTGGTAATTTTGCGTTGTTCGCAGTTACCACTGTTGGATTGTATGCCCTCTTAGACTAGGATTCTGATGTAAAATCGAATATTTTAATAAAAGAATTTATTTTCAGAAATTATTTGTGAATTTACTTTTTGTTTGTACACGATTTTCGTTTGAAACAGGCCCATTGTGTTTAAATAAGTGGTCCATGTGAATGGTGGTCTTTCACAGTAAGGTATGGATCACGGGTTATTTAACACATAAACATTTGTTCTTAACCTATTGATGAGACTGGGAACCTCATCATGTTTAGGTTATTATGTTATGAATTCCAAATGGGGAATGGCTTACCTTTAGCCAGTGAGTAGTCCACTCACTTCATGACATAAGCGTATTTCGAATACGTAGGACAGGACATGTAGTAGTGGTTTCTAAAAGTATTATATGATAGAAACTTAGACTACTACCGCTACAGCGTGGACTAGTACTCTACGACTTGAGTATGAGTTGGTGGTCTGGCGAAGTTGGAAGCATATACTTTGAAGATAATTTCTGCACTATATCGCCCCTTGTGATTGTCCGAATGGTCTAAAATGTCCAAGGCCCTGGGAAACATGACTTGGATGTTTGCTTTAGGGTAGCTCCCTTGGAAAGCGGAAACACTCCAGGAAGTTGTGGATCATTGGACTAGAAGCCTAAGGATGGTAGATGTCATTTAGAGGGGTGTTAGTACACTTCTTCCTCTCTAAATGTACGGTGATGTGTAGAGGGGTATTTTAGTCATTTCACCTGTAGGTCGGAGACTTTGCTAATGCAGCATTATTCTTGGGGTCAATATTTTCTTATGGCGATATTAGGAAATATTTAAAATGCAAAATACAGCTATTTATATAGCAGGGGTATTTTGGTCATTTTAGCAGCCAAGGCAATGTGTCTTTTTGATCCTCGGAATAGCCCGTAGGTCCTAACTAATTTTGGGTTGAGGAATTGGTCTCAGTTCAAGAGGATTTTATTTTATTTTATTTTATTCAAGAAGTCTAATTTATTATTGGACTGGAATAAAATAAATAAATAAATTGAAATAGGAGTTGAAAGAAATTTAATTATCTAGTTTAATTGGTTAATTAATTATTCAGGGCCTAGGTCCAGTATGAATAATTAAGAAATTAACCTGGGCTTAAACTAGGGGAAATAATTAATGTTTAATTATTTATTGGGTTATTTATATAGGCCCAAGAAATAAATAATTAAAGATTAATTATTATGGTTCATTTGGGCTCATTAATTATTTATTGAGTTGTTTATATAAGTCCAGGAAATAAATAATTAATATTTATTATTTTGGGCATTTTGGGTCCAAGAGAAATAATAAATATGATTTTGGCCCAATAGCTTGGACCTTAGGGGTTTTTCCAGATACGGTTAAGAGGGGTTTAAGATTAGGCCAAACTGATTCTCAGAATAACATTCGGGTGTTTTGAAATATGAAATCTCGGGGATATATTTATCAGAAAATGAGAGACCTAATTTTGGCTAACTAATAAATAACTCTCTGGAAAAAGAAAAACCCTAGTTTTTCCCTAGCCATATTGAGACTCACGTCACTCTGGCTCTCACGTCTCTCTCTCTCAACGTCTCTCTCTTTCTCTGGTTTCTCCTTGGAGCTTTGCTAACCAATAGCAAGTGAACCAAGGAGAATTGAGACCATTCTTCTTCACCATAGTATTCACCGACTAGAGGTTAGGCAGAGGAATATTCCGAGAGTTGAAAAGCTTGGCGTTGATGCAAACAAGGCAAAGTAGAAGGCTAGCGGGTGTTCAACCGAAAGCTTCTTCAAGTGGGCGAAACGAGGAGATTCCAGTCGTTCAATCCGTTCCTACTCAACCTAGAAGGGTTAAGGAGCGCAAAGGTATGATCTCCACGCTTCCGTATGGCCTCTAAGGCTTGCAGTTTATTTTTCTCTCCGTTTTTTTTTAACCATGCATGCTCCCCTGTTTCACGTCTCCCTCAACCACAACTCGTGCACTCTTGCACTCCGTCAAGTTTGATAATTTCTTCTCATCTCCAACCATATGATTGGAGCAGCCTAAATCTTTTATAGTCGATAAAGTTATTACTTACCGAGACAAGTGTTGTCTCTGCTGCCTTGGTAGTGCAAGAGGCTGCTACCCCTTCATCACTTGATAGCTCGTCCATAACCATGCTAGTTTCTTCTTCAACTGCAAATGATGCATGAAAATCCCATTCTTCTTCACTATCATTTTTGCTCCTGGAAGTGGCAGCATTTCCTTCTTCTTTCTTGTATCGACAGTTTCTAGCAAAATGCCCTTGTTTTCCACAATTATAGCATCTATTATTTTGTCGCAAATATTTTCTTTCAAACGGTTTACCTTGTTCTTGTCAAAGTCCCCCTGTTTGTTGACTCTTCACAAGCTACCATTTACTCCAACTTGAATTTTTATGTTGCCTGAAATTTTATCTCATTGGTCCCCGTCTTCCTTAGCCACAGTAGAGTGCCTCCTCCTAGCTTTTGATTGTCCTGCTTCCCATTTGCTTAACCAATGATTCTTGATTGGCTAGCAAATTTTCTAACATTTCTAAAGTTGGTTATACTGGCCATCCTTGTATTGATGTTATGCAGCTTTGGTACTCAGGCCTTAACCCATGTATAATCTTCCTTCTTAACTTGGCTTCTCCAATTTTTTCCTCCGGATCTAACTCAGAAATTTCACGATTCAAAGATTTAGCTTTTGTAAAGTAATCTCTGATCGTTAAATTTTTCTAAGTTAGATTGAAGAATTGATTCTCCAAATATTGAAGGCGAGAATCATTCTTCTTGGAGAATTTCATCGCCAAGATATCCCAGGCTTCTTTTGGTGTGATGGCATCCCTAATGTGCTCAATCATCTCTTCTTTGATTGTCATCTTAATAGCTAGCAAAGCCTTTGCCACTTTGGTCTTCCATATCTTGACTGCCGCAGTATCTGATTCAAAAGATAATATGACGTCACTCTTGACGTAATCCAACAAATCTTAGCTCTCTAAATAAGACTTCATACAGGACATCCAAATACTATAGTTAGCATTATTTAATTTCTTAATAATGCTAGTTGAGTTGAGATCCACTATCGTGACTTAGTATTTTACTCTGTTGAAATACTAAATAACCTGAGTCTTAGAACAATTAACTCCACAGTCTCGGACTGTGCACGAAGATTAACGTCTCCAAACTAGTCCTGAGCCCACGAACAAGCGCCCACAAACGCCGCTACTGCGAAGACCAAATGATAACTTGGCTCTAATACCAAATGTTGAGAATTGAGAATTTTGAAGAAAGAAGAACAAGATTGTTATGTATACAAATTTCTTCACAATTATTTGTATACACTTTGTTCTCAAATACTACTCACAAAATAAAGTACCACTCACACTACACTAAGCACCACACTCACAATTCCTTTAATTTTCTCACGTCACTCACAGCACTACTTACACAATTTAATTAAGCACTCTCCACATACTACTTTTTGTCTCACAAAATCACACAAGCACACCACACAACTACACTCTACACAGCACTATTTATAGTGCTCATTTACTGACATTCAATGTCGCGACTTGCTATTCTAGAATTTTCTTTGCAAGTCAAAAAAATCTACAAGTTGTCTTTCTAGAGTTTTCATATAGGCTATTTCAAGGTTCTTGTAGAATTTTCTGGAAGAGGAGGCATTAATATCTTAATATTTTAAGCTTAATCAATCATGTTACATATTTTTTATGAAGAAAAAGTATATACATATATTTACATCTTGCAGAAAGTATATAAAGTACTACTGCTTTCCAGCATGGGACTTCGATAAATCCATTATATGCATTCTCTCTGGCTATGTATGGATGTTTTTTTTTTTTTTTTATTGTACATTAACAAATGATCTAGAATCCATATTTGATCGAAACCCCATCTGATCAAAAACCTATACTGGCATCCTAAGATTTCTACATCTTATTCCAAGTTTGTGCAATTTCATTTTGTCTGAAAACACTGCTACAACACAGCAGTGCACTTAGACATCTAGAAGCGTCGGGAAGAGAATTTTAACTGTTGCCCATTGGCTTGGACCCAATTTAGTGACTTGGAGTATGATTCCAGGGCCTGTTCTCATTCGCTCATTATTAGCTAGTTGCTTCCATCTTTCTGAGCTAGAAAGAAGTTTTTGATGAGTTCTCGTCTATTCTTCCTTCCGCATTTAGTTTACAACGAGTTGATCATTTTTGTTATGGCAGCTTTTATGCACCGAAGATTTTAACATGAAAATTTTTCGTAACTTTCTTAATGACCATTCTCCAGAAATATCAGAACGAACGAAAGAGTAGGACTTTAAGTGACATGAGAAAGGAATGGACCATTCGTAGAGGAGTGGTTAAACTGAACAAAAAAAAAGATTGGTTAGAATAAGCTACATTATTCGTAATGCATTTTTCTTGATAAGGTATTAATTCTAAGGTGTCTTACTCTTATCATTACAGCGTACAATTATTTCTTGACTAATTATTGGTGATGTAGATGCTATTTCAAAGCTACAGCAGGCAATAGAGATGAATCCCCGGAAGCATGAAGCCTTGTGGTTTCTAGGAAATGCCCACACTTCTAAAGCATTTTTAACTTCTGATCCTCTTGTCGCACAGGGTTGTTTTGAGAGGGCAACTGAATCTTTTAAAAAAGCAGTAAATTTGGTAATACTTTTCTCTCTTTTGGTTATCTAGACTTCCAAAACGTTTTGAGATTCTTTCTTCGAAGCCCTGTATGTATCTCTACTTGAATCTAACTAGAACTTTGGTGCTTACGCTTCTTTAGGCCCCTAAAAATGAAACTTATCTGAAATCTTTAGAGGCCTCCATCAAGGTAATTTACTTGTGTATTTACGTTTTTGGCGTTTTTTGCTCCCAAAGTAGATTTAGAACTCAAAAATGACAGAGTATAGGTTCATTTAATCAGCTAGTTGAAGTCTATGAACAGTATCTTTCCCAAATTGAAATTTTACAATGCCAACAAGTTCTGGTTTTCTTGGTCATTGTGGCACGACTGTCAAGTCTAAAGACAAGTTTTAAGTGACTTGTAAATAACATCCTAGTGATTGTTGATACTGGTTCTCAGGCACCAGCTATGCACGGAGAGGTCCAAAAAGGATTTGCTCAGCAGACTCAAAAAGGAGGATTTTCAGCGTCATCAAATGTAAAGTTTAGATGCGCCTGGTGATTTTAATATTTTATTTTCGGTAGCCTGTCCTCATTCAGGTCATCTTAGTAAATAGGAAATAGGCATTACAACTGTCCTTTAGTACTTTACTGTTTTATGACTGCGTTTCTTAATACATTAACATCACTTTAAGAAGAGAGTTTAATATTCAACTCACTAGAAAAGTAGAATTGGTAGTAATATCAGCCGGAGGTTTTTTGCTTGTTATCAAAAGAAGCTAAAAGGAGATTTTGAAACTAATTATAACCGGTATATATGGTTGAAATTTTGCTTTCACATACCTCTTTTTAATTAGATGTACCTTTTAAATCTTTTCCTTCCCTGAATTTGTCGAAAGTGTTTCTAAGTCTAATTGAGGTTTCTTCGTGATTTCTCTCATCTATTTCAGAGCTCCAAGAAGAAGGCAAACAGTGATTTAATGTATGACATAGGTGGATGGTTAATTTTTGCTGTCGGTCTAGTTACATGGGTTGCAATGGCAAGGTCTCAACTTCCTCCAGCTTGATATGGAGCATGTTATGCCTGTATATGATACCTTTGCCTTTGGCATTGACAAGACTCATATTAGAGGATTAAGATACTCATTGACTGGTATAGACACCAGAGTACAGATGCTAATGAGAAGTGTGGCTCTTTCTTTGAGCTTTTCATCTACTTTTGTGCAGGTATTCTTTAGGATATACTGTAGCTTCTTCTAGAGCATATGTTCTTACAAAAATTTGTAAAGGAATTTTAAAGGATATACTTATCTGGCTAATAAGTTAAATTTTTAAAGGTTTTGGATACTTTTTGGATTAGATTTCCCTTCTCATGCACAGTTTGGTAATAATTTGACTCTTGAACAAGTTACAACCAGCTTCTGTTGGTATAATATTTTTCTTAGCAAGGCGTATTAAATGACTGGCTGCAGACTATTTTCCAGAGTGCATGGTACTGTAGCAAATATAATCTATCTGCTGAGGACATCTTGTAGAGATCTATTATGGAAAAGTAAACATAATCATAGCAAATATATATGTGTACTCTTGCGACTCCTACCCCATTACTTAGCATTCAGAGATTTCCCTGAATTAACTACTCCTTCCAAAAGAAACTGCCTTTCGAAGGACCCAAGATAGCAATAACAAGTCCAAGCAATTTCAAAAGCACAACAGATGGACAACCAATCCCTTAAGTTCCCCTCAGATAGTTGGCAATTTATACCACTTTGAGCAAAAATGAATTAGAGCTAGGTGTGCAAGAATAATAATTTCAAGCATTGATACCAAATACAAATATTGTTACATGGTTGAAGCCTGTAAATTAAAAAGCACAAGATTTGTTATTTTACCCTCCAAAACTCGATGTATCCTCCTATCTTTGATTTGTTGGTGAATGCTCTACGCACCAGCCCGAAAGCAATGATGTTTATGACTAATAAACATAGCTAAATACTAACCAAGCAGCGGGCAACAAAATTCTCATGCTGCTCAAACTGTAAATATTTTCCTCACCTTCTTCATATGCCTACGACAGATAGGACATGTACCAGCAGCCTCTGCAATCCTGCATGGTTTGCAAAATGACAGTGATATTTTTTAAGTATTCAGTTTCTAGCTCAAGTAACTCTTAAAGATTGCAGAAAAAATCGTAGAAAACTTTTTTTTCCTCTCAAGCTGGATAGTGCTAGTAAGCTATTAAATTGAATCAAGAATGAAACCCCATTTACAGTCAGATTATTCGCTGCAACTTCTGGTGCCCCCTTAAGTCGACAAACTCTACAAATTATAAAAGTTCTCCCTGTTCTTTCAATAAGTGGTTGGAACTAGTATTTGGATGCTCAGCTGGAATAATTTTGTTGGTACCCGGAAAACATTAGGTAAAAGCTCATGTCTTTGACTGATGACCTCTACTGATGACCATTTTATCATATACTCTATAATCTTGTTTGCCTTATTTTCCTCACTAATTTTTGTTGATGCAAGGGTTCTTCAGTTTCATTTCCCTTAGCTTGAAGTCTACATAATACAATCTGTTCACTTTGCCCTAGCAGTTCCAGTCTGATGCATTACAATAAGAGACTACAAAGGCCGGGGGCCTAAAGGTCCAGAACAGTAAATTCATGGTGAAGTCGAACGACAAAATGAAAAGGACCTACCTTGTGCCACATGCAAAACAAGCCACACAATGCCCACACGGAAGAAAGAAACAGTCCCTAGGGGCATCGAAGCAAATTGCACAAAGACGTCGGGTGTTGTTGTATTCACCATCTTTTGTTGACTTCGCCTCCAGTGAACCAATTGCCTGGGCATCTTCAAGGTCCTCACCATCTTGTGAGACAGAATCATATGAGGAACCCTGACTTAAGAGATCATCATCCTTGTTTGAAAGCAGAGGAGTTCTCTCAGTAGGCCTAGCTCTAGATTGAATTCTCCGTCCATGTACGCATTCAAAATTGTTCAACAAATGGAAGACCGCGAACGCGATAACAGTCATTACACCTGTGCATAAAATCATTAAGTGATTTTTTAAATGAAATCATGTTAGCGGTTTCTTTTTTGTGAAAAGAAAGATCGAAATGCACCTATGCCGGCAATATATGTCATCCATCGAGGTCCATAGGAGAGTTTCACATACCACTGATCCCCGCCTCTACCCTAAAGCAACAGAAAGATAACCTCAAATTTGTCATTATGAAGTTTGCAGGTATACTGGGACAGAAATACCAATTAAGTAATATTCTCAGCCATTTCTAGTAACAAGTGAAAAGAAAGAATATTTTGCTACACCATAATGTTCTATCAGAGGACCTAAATATTTTTCATCACATACTCTAATAATGTTTCTCTATGTTTCCTCTACTATACTTTAGGATGTTTACTATTGTTTATTGAAGATTATTACGCATGGCTTTAAGAGAGAGAACATAATCATCAGTTTTTTGTCTCAATTTTACTCCCACAAGTATGTCAATGAAACTCAAAAGCTAGGGAATTTAGTTTTAAAGACTCATTCCAATTGCTTGGTTTCAAAAGAATGTCCATTTTCTTACATGGGAATAAAAGTAGGAATTTTTTTCCTAATTCTTCTACACATCAGAAGAGACTTTTGGTCCTACTTGCTCTGAATTTTCCCTTCAAATTTAATTAACTAATGCAAAAACCGCACATCCCTTCCATTACTTCAAATTATCATTTATTTGAACCCTTTGTAGCCATGAAATCAAACAGAGGTTCATCTTAAAATAGGGAGAGTATCCTGTAAGAGTTGTGTTAGATAAACTCTGTTTTGCTGTGCTTAAGTCTCTGACCTAATCTTTAATTATCTGAAACATGGTTGTTTATCTGAACAATTTGTACCATAATGGACAAAGTTTCTTCTAGAAGTTGACCAGAATGATGGTGAAAATTAAAAAGAATCCAACACACAGCATTAGTACAAGAGAGAAAATAACTACAATAACAACACTGACATTTTTCTAAAAGATTTTTCACTAGTTTCAATTTTAATGAGTAAGAGACTTACAGTTGTTGGACCAGGAGAGGTTAAAAGAGCAATATTTCCTCCACTGAAAGAGAGTCCCATATTGCATTGACCACGACTAAGACTACATTTGTAGTAAGCTCCACTGGTATTGTAAAGAAAAGCCCCAATTTTCACATTAAACTCCACCTGTTTCACAAAGTCAAAGAATGTAAATCGAGACGCATAGAAAGGAACAACAAATCAGCAAGAACACCTCTCCCCACCCCCCCACCCACCAAAAAAAAAAAAGGCGTTCTCAAGAGAGGGAGATGCAAATCTATTAGACTATTATGTGGTGCATACAATCCCAAATAAAACTGTGGCTATATCAAAGGCTTCATAATTTGATCAGTATATGTGCTGCTGAAGAAAATAGGAAAATTTAACATACCACCAAGGTGGTGAAAGAATTAGTAAAGTTCCACATAGCAATAGATCTTCAAATTTTAAGATTAAGATGTTGATTGACTCGTTCAACTAGTGTTCACTCGTAGGTTTACCTCTATTGCTTCAGCATCCAAGTTTGCCACCGCAACATAGTAAGTAGAGGGAGAATATATATCTTGCTGGATAATGCCACTTCCTGAAGGGAAAAATAAGTATTTCATTTCATCACAACATAGGACTAGCATGTGGCAAACATCATAATTTATCATTTTTTCTCACCATGAATGGTGTTCCATGATAAGGTGGAATTGGGATATGATGGATCCTCAAGCCACTGAGAAAAGCCTTCATTCCCTACGTAACACAGCAAAGGTTTAGCTTTGTTATGCTTATTTTTCAAATTGAAGTACGTGATTGTAAAGCCTAATAACACAACAGGTGGCCATAGACAGCAACTATTGCATGAAACAGCAGCGATAAGTACCTAAACAAGAGCTGCTATTGAGAAGTATATACTTACCTTGAGCAATTACAAAGATTAGAGAAGATGATCCTGGGGTCTTCACGCTATATGAAACATTCATTTGAGATCCTTGATTCAAGAAATAAATCCATTCCTATTGCATGAGAAAATGAACTCACTACCACAATTGACAAGAATAACAACATGCTCAATGAAATAAAGGTAACAACATGCCTCGTGCGATCTGGAGGGGAGAAAAGTTTTGTGAGTCTCGGACCAGGTAGTCACAACATCTAATGGCGGAATTTTGTAAAATCCATGCAGTGTTGGTTGATTAGATGCCTTCCGTAACTCCTCTACCTAAGAAAAATAAATCCAACTTAAGATAGCATATTCTAAGTATTTGCAGAGGAATGAATAATAGTAACCTCCCAAAGTACCTTCAAATATTCCACAAATAAGGGACTAGGCCTTAAAAGAATTGAAGAATCGGGTCCGAGCAGCAAATTTGATGATCCGTAGACTCCCAAAATCATAGTCATGGAAACTGAAAACAACAAAAGACAGAAACATTAACATGAACTTCTTTCTGTCACTTCAACTTATATGAAATCCCAACCTACGACCTTTCAAAAGAATTTGATTTTAAGAGAAAACTAGAAGCTGAACCCAAAATAAGCTTACGTATTTTTAATCAACTATCCAGGCGCATTACAAATAGTACAACAGCATAAAAAGGCCGATATACCATTTTTTTAAAAAAAAATGAACACCGACATACATCTTTACATGCGTGTGCTCGTATGTGTTGCACATTTTGACAGTGTAAGAGGCACACGGATTTGTTAAATTATTTGGTTACCGAGCTCCAGCAATGGAAATGAAAATGAATTCATCTATGAGAAAAGCTGCTCTTTTTGAGTTTTGATTAAAGAAACAGAACCAAACAAAAACGAAAACTTGTTCATTGTATCATTTTGAGTATTATCTAAAAAGAACACGCACGTAAATTAACAATGTTTCTTGTCAGCAGATACACAAACAACAGAAATTACACCAAAATTAGGCAATTACCGAAGAACCAGAAGGTGAGAATAACAACTACGCAAGACCAGGTGTCGTCTCGGATCAGTTGCAAGTTTTCCTCATTCTCTGTAGAAGCGAGACGTGCATCGTAAGACACGCTCGTCCTCTGCTGTATCAACTGCGGATGCCCTGCCTCCTCATCCGCAGTTTCTTCCTCTTCCACCTGCGGATCCGTCGTCGAACTTGACGCAGAAATGGACCGTTCCTCATGACCTGACGAAGCAGCATGAGAATGAGCAGATGTTGATGACGAAGCTGCAACTGCGGGAGCTAGGTTCGATTCTTCCATTCTGATAGCAAAAAAATTCGAGATCAAACGCGTCCTTTTGAAACAAATGGAAAAGATTGAAGAGGCCAAAATTTGGGATCCCTAGAAAGGATTATCAATGTACATAGCTTTTGCGAATTGCATTGGGGAGAATCCATGGAAGAATCAGCAACCAGAATTTCATTGAGTTTAGGCATTTTTTGCCTTTAGATACAACAATCAGTCGTGCTGCTGTTCTGAGTCCGACTGGTAGTTGTAAAGGAAACACAGCGACGGTTAGGTGAGTTGGGATAGTGTGTTCTTCATCATTCTGTAAGCTCCGGGAATCAACCAATAGGAGGAGTGGGAATTTTCGTGTGGGGTCGGGACAATTCGAATTTACCATTTGACATTTTTCAGCGCCAGCTGGCAAGTTTTGAATTGTGGAATCGTCTGAACAGGCCCAAACTTTGGCGCGAACGGTAATCTAGTTACTTTTTTTGGGTTTTGTATATAAATATAAATCGAAATTAAAAACCTTATTTTATTACTATTTCAATTTTAATTGAGTTTTATTCCAAAAAAAGCTAATTATTTTCAATATTAAAATAGAACTAATAATTTGAAGTTGAGTGGAGTATTCAGATTACAATTCTTTTGAAAAGAATTTTTTTTGAATTGAAAAAAATTATATATATGGTCATGAAGATAATATCATATTTTATAAACAAATCAAAAAATAAAATTATTTAAATTTTCAATTGGATTAAAGTTTTAATTTGGATTGAGTAATAATCCAAGTACACCTCTAAAAAGAGTAAATACTTTTTTTTTTTTTTTTTGGAGAGAAGGGCAAGAGAAGGTAAAATTTATAAGGTAAAAAATTTTGATAATATGGGTGTAACTGTGGCACGATTACTCAAGAAAAAGAAAATTACTACTACAAAATCTCTTTTATTAACAACTTTGAGTTAGCCTTCCATACATTGTTTAGCATAAAATTTTAAATACACTAATGTGTGTGTTATGCCATGATTTTAGAAGATTTATGCCATATTTTCAAACAAGAGATGAGGACCTATTTTCAAGAGCTCTTGACCAATTTTCAAAAGCAATTATTAGCTGATAAAATTTTGTTTAATAGACCAGAACTTCCCGATTTTATACGCATATCGCATTCATTAGGTGTATATTCATCCCCATTCATTTTCTAATTGTGTCGGTTAAAAAAGGGGAGGATGGTAATCTGAAAAATATATATTCTATCTTTATAAAACATAAATTTTATATTCTTTTTATTTTGAAATAAGTGTCACTGTAAAACAAATCATTTTCTTTCTAACTATTTAGTGCTTCAAATTTTAAAAATATATTTATTTTTTTGTCACTTACACTTTTATTATATTTATTATAACATGTATTCAACTAAATTACCATATTAGTTTTTTAATTTTTTAAAAGAATAATTTTATCTTTTTATTTTATAGTTAAGATTTTTTAATAACTTTCTTTAATTTTTGTATAAAAATTTTAGATAATCATTTCAAAATAGAAAGAATAAAAGTGAGCGTAAGATGTAATGAACATTAAAATGATTTATTAAAAATGAAAATAATTGTTCATTATATCATTGTGTTTTTGGAATTTGTCATGTGTTGAATAATGTTAGAAGGAATATAAACTCAATAAATCGTCTTGGTATAAGTGATTAAATTAATATTCTTTATTCTTTAAAATAATATGTAAAATAATTAAATGCTAAGCTTTAATGCAATAATAATGATAAATATAGAATTAAAAATACAATACATATCTCCTAAAATTTTTAAATTTGACATGTAATTTGAAAAAAAAAAATTATACAAATGTTAGAAGTAAAATGAACAGAAAGGAGTACATCACTTGAGACTCGACTATTGTTTCTGGACTTGTCGGGCCACATTATTCTAACAATGTGTCAAAAGGCATTGTGCAGTACCTTTTAGGGCAACGGGTATACAACGTTGTCGTTTAGTTATTTTTAAATTAAATTAATAATTATATTTTAAATTTTTTAAATTAAATTAAAACATTTAAAATTTCAAACTATTGAATTCGATTTCAATTTGTTTGATTTGAATAATTTACTATTACAAAATTAACGTCAAATAAAATAAATCATAATCTTATATTGTAAAAAATGTCTTATAATAATAATGCAAAGGAAAGAAACATATCTAATCAAACTAAATAAAATATTAATCTAATATTAAAATAAAGATTTCACTAAATACATATAAATAAACAACATCGGGATGAAGAAGAAAGAGGCAAAGGGAGATCCGTTATTGGCATGAATAGAAGGATTGAGGGAAAAAGAATAAGATTAGGATAGGAAGTGTTAACAATATAAAAAGTTTCCAAATTGCAAACATATTTCTCATGTTGTTAAAAGAAAATTGAACTTTTAATTAATAATTATATATATATATATATATATATATATATATATATAATATTTTATAAGTATTGATTCTATTTGATTTGGTTCTATTTGAATAAAATTTTCAAACCTAACTAAACATAGTGATTTCAATTTGATATCGGATGGTTTGATTTGAGCAAATTGGGTTTTTTAATTATATTTATTAGTTAATTTCAAATAACTTCCTATTCTTTCTAAAACTTCAATCTATTCCATTAACTGTATTTTAATTAATCTCCTGGATTCAAATTCGATTCAAATGATTTAGATGGCCATAAAGGGCTAATATAAAATGTTTCTACCCATAAAAATTGGGAATTCCAAAACTGTTACCAAGACCAAAAAAAAAAATCAATATTCTCAAAACCCAATTGATGTGTGAAGGTAAGAAGTTAGAAGAGCAAGGGTCTATTTCTCGTTTCTGGGGTTTCAAAGGTAAGGAGAGGACGAAGATAAAAAGATGAGTGGTACGACATAATTCAACAAATTTGGATTGACAATAATGGTGGTGAACAAGAAGGTGGCAAGAAAGGAAGTAAACAAAAAAGAAGAAGAAATGGTGGCATACAAAGGAGTGGGGGTAATTGATCAGAATGACCCATTTCGGGGCATTCATTTTCAACTGGTCCAATTTCTGGAAGTAAGCCTAAAATGATTTCAACGCATTACAGGAATGCATCCTAACTAAAATATGACGCATTTACATAATGCGTCTTTATAAGACGCATATTGATAAAGCGTTGTAATAAGACGCATTTACGTAATGCGTCTTTACAATTATAGGATGCAATAATTTAATACATCCTTAATACCATTGCATCATATTCGTATTGATAGTGTCACTTGTTTTTCTAGTCATTCATTTCACGATTTGAAAACTGTGTATTGCAATTTAGAATGAATTACTCAAAATACAATTGATCAGCCCATTCAACAAGTTTAAGTGATTTGTATAATTGAATGTTATTTTTCGTATAGGTTTATGTAACTGTGGTTTAGTTTGAAATGCAAGAAATCAAAAGTAAGCAACCTGAGGAAATAAATTTTTAGTACAAACGCATGTAATTGCATAATTTATTGTTCAGAATCAAAACGAGCATTATTACAATTTTGCCATTATGTCCTCCTTAATAGCAATTTTCGCATCTTGGGGGAGAACTTTCACTTCGGTAATCCATTTTATCTTGAAAATGTGTGGTAGCCTCCAGTCAGGGCGGTTACCTTTAAGCGTTGGTATGTAATCCTCTAACAAGAAATCAGCATTATATCAGGTATTGTTGTTGCCGACAGGGTAGAAGTCATACTTGTAAGTTGAAATGTACTTCTCTGTGGAGTAAATAGGCAAAACAAAATCTACAAGTTGCTAGCCATGGTGTCGACAGATTGCAAATACATGTGTGCATGACAATCCAAATAAATTTCATTTCGTGCAGCTACAGTTGCGTAATGACATCTTAACTGTATAAACATTATTACCTTTGCCCCCCAACTCTTGCAAATGTCCTTATACTAAAACTTCTAGAGCGTTTATTATATTGCATAACCTTGTAAGATCTAGCCTTCTGAGAAGCTACCTGAAATGCATTCCATGTCAATGGAGGAAATGATTTATTACGGTGGGTGGCCTCAGATCGATGCAGATTAAAGTATTCGACCATCTTTATGAATGTTAAATCAACCAGTACTTTGATTAGTAATGCTCATATTTTTTTTTTAACACAATTCAACGATTCGAATAAATTGGTTATCATACATCTGTATCGATATCCACCATCACGTGAAAGTATCCACTTTTCAAAATCGATCTGCATCAACCAGTTGTATACTTCTTGATTGTGTCCTCTTATTTCATTTATTACAGATTGGAATTTGAATTTCTTTCTCTCCGTACCGGCTTTATACATCAGTCGCTTCAACTCCGTATTATTCAAATGTCGATTGAAATTGGCACAAACATGATGTAGACAGAACCTGTGAACTCCCATAAGCTCAATCCATCTAGACTATCTCCTCATAGCAAACAAGATACCTGCGTGCCTATTGAACACAACCCAAACATATCTTTTGCGCACCACACGACGTCGGACTAGTCTTAAAAACCATCTCCAACTCTTTATCAATTCAGCATCAACAACCACAAAGGCTAGAGGGAACATATGGTTATTAGCATCCCAAGTACTGGCAATCAACAGGACACCCATATATGCCCCTCTTAAATGAGTCCCGTCAATTGAGATCACGGTGCAACAGTGTCTAAATCCCTCGATTGATGGTTTGAAGGTCCAAAAAATAAATTGAAATTTGTTAGTATCTCCAACACTGGTGTCGTGGTGTTTCCAATGCATTATTATACTGAGATTTGAATCTTACAATGCTAACATGTAATTAGGTAGTACTTTGAAAGTATTGGACCATCTGCTATATAGAAACTCAACAACGGCTTTTCAGGCATAACACCCCTTCCGATAAGAACATTCAGCCTGGAATTGCTCATGAACAACCCCTGATATAGTGCTAACACATATCTCGGGATCGTCTATGATAAGATATAGTATGCATTGTGCAATAAATTTATGGGACAAATTCATATTATTGTTGTTTATAACTCTCTGCAAACATGTGTGCTTGCCATTCCAAACCGATATTTCTCATCGTCCACTACTAGTTTTCTTAATGATTCTTATATACCATGCACATGGATTTTGCTCGATATTGTTCCTATAAGAGGCAGTCTAAATTTCACTCTTATTCTTGATTACAATGAACTCGCATCATTTTCTCACATTCTATAATCTTATTGCATAAATTGCTTGTTTTTTTTTATCTTGGAAACGCATTTTATGGCATAACTCCCAATTCACTTTTGACCATTTATCAACTCGCAAGTAATCTCCGACATAAAAAAAGTCATCATCAGGTACTCCCGTACCTATGTCCTGGAAACTGGTATAAAAATACATACGGGTGTCGTGCACGGGTATATTTTGTACTGGTGTTGGTGAGGCCGGAAAGGTCATATGATGTATGTCTACATCATTACGGTTACTATCACTACTGATGCTGTCATCGTAGTCATCCACGACGGTACCGTCAAATCCATGATCTATCCAATCCGGAGGGATCATCATTGTCAGATGTTGGTCTAAGTGAGTCCATGATTGCTACACCATTAATTATTGGCGGCTTCGATGGTGAGTTTCATGGACATTAGTGCGATAAAAATGGTTAGAAATCTCGATCAGCATTGGTAGACATACATTGTAATTTGGATCAGTGGTCAGATAATTTTGTTGAAGAAGCCACTGATCTGGTAATTCTGTTTAAAACAATTGGTTCTGTTGGAGCAACATAACTGTGTAGGGCCCAATATTTGGCAAATTGAGCCCCGTAACTGATGTTGATGCTATGGCAATGGCAGGGCCAGCTTCCTATTCCTGTGCACAAGGAATCGATGATACACCGATTTGTATTGGTTGTTTGAGGAATGCATTCACATAAATATGTCCACCACCTTCCTTGAAAATAGGTGGCAAAGTCCTGATAACTTGTATATCAATTTTATCCTCTAACAAAAGTATCCCCCATTACATCGTTGAACCAGAAACCTAGGGATACGTCGTGGATATCTCCAGTGTTAACATCATACTATTAGTTCTCATATATGAATAGATTTTTTCAGTCAACTACTCAAATGATATTTTTCATTGTATGTTTAACATCTTTCGACATGAGCCATCAAAACGAACAAATCCTTTAGTTTCATAAGCAATCGTGTAATCCCAGAAGAAACTGAGAGTTATCGGTGATTTAAGAGCCATGACTATTGAAAATCAGAGTTGAAATGAATGTATGTAAGGAGGATGGAGAGATATCTTAATGTGCACCATATAGTGATTGAATCAACCCGCGGATGAAGCTGATATATAAGATAAATAATGCATTACTTAAATACGTTCTATGATCCGACATTTGCGGTCACATCTATGGAGCTTTGTAAAAAAGTTGCATGATGGGTCTGAAAAGCGAAGAGGACGCTCTGTCAAATCTCATGCATCCAGTTGTTGTACAGCAACCTAAAAACTTTTGAAAAAGTAAAAAAATTCCTGGATAACGCATTAGAAGAATGCGTCCATTTCTCCAGGACACAATACATTATTACGTCCTCTAAATTTCTCCATCAAATCTAATAGGATGGGTTATTGTACGGCAACCTGAAAGCTTCTGAAAAAGTAAAAAATTCCTAGATAACGCATTACATGAATGCGTCCATCGAGTAAAGGATGCAATCATGACTTGCATCATCTGAATCGCTCCATCAAACTCATGCAACCGGGTTAGTACGGCAACCTGAAAGTTTCTGAAAAGCAAAAAATTTCGAGATAACTCATTTGTAGAATGCGTCCATTATCTAAAACATGAGACATTACATAAATGCGTTCTCGTCATTAAAGAAATATGCCGGAACTGGCATGCATGCAGAGTCATGAGTTCGCATTACCAGCACCAAAAGAGCATGTATTTGCATGTATGGTATGATTTTGTAGAATCTGGTTATAATGGTGGTACTTCAATTTCCTAGTTTGTTTTACTAAGTTGTAATACTTAATTTTTAAATAATTAGCACTTTTAGATACTTGGATGTTGTCTTTCACATATTGCAGGAATACTTGGTAAAAAAATATATATATTCTAAATTATATCAAGGGCATCAGATTTTTGATTCTTTTAAGGCATTAAGATTACTTTCGGTGAAAAGGATTAGGGTTCTTTGATTAATTGGCCTACTAATTCAAATGTATTGGTATCAAACAATTGGATTAAAAGCTATCCTGGTTGCTACCCCACACTGTTACTTTAGCCCCCTTCTCCTTCTTTTACTAATAATAAGTTTTGATTTTGGTGATGGGTACATGGTGGAGAACTTTGCTCACTTCACTATAACTTGACGGTTCCATTTGCTTGATATATGGCTGTGAGTGGTCTTTCATCATTTAAGAGGTATCAAATTGCAAAGGTTCACCGAAGGAATAATCCATCTAAGGGAAAAGGTGATATGAAAATCTTATAGGACGCATTCTAAAATGCGTCCTAAGTGAGAACACGTTAATAAAATGCGTTCTTTTCCGCAATTGCCAAAAGTTGTCGCGAGCAATAAGGAATCTCTCCAACAACTAAAAACTGTTAAAGTTGAACAACACATATTTTAAACATAATCTGTCAAATATTTTATAGTTCAACTTAAATAGTTTTTAGCTGTCGAAGACATTCCTTATTGCTCATGACAACCTTTGACAATAATATTTTATAGTTATCAGTCATGAAATCCACTAAATGTCAGATAGATCCCATAGCGGCTAACAATCCAAAATAAAGATAGACACAAAATACAATAAAGTTAGTACAGACAACAACAATGCAAAATAAAGATAGATAAATAAATCCATCTAGGTCTTGCAGCGTCTAGGCCTAATGGTTCGCCTAGGGCGACTAGTGTCTGCAACCGGTTCCCTTGGTGGCTCAGGATGATAATCGCACCGACGCCGTTGGGACCAAACTATCCCAAAATTGTTGTACGCTGCGACCTAGGTGACAAGTCCTCGGCAATATCCCGTGTCACTCCCTATGGACCCTATATAGCCAGATCCTCCTCGTGGCCTGAAGCAAACCCCTCTTTAGAAACTGGAGATAGATAACTGGCATCGAACATCAAGTGATCTAGCATCTGCGCATGTGTCATACCCTTTCCTGATGGTCCCGCCTCGGACTCCCATCGAGAAGTGGATAGTGCATTTTGAGTCTCCGTGCATGGCTGTAATGGGGGTAGTAACAGCACTGACACATCTGCCTCGGACTAAATACGTTCATGATCTGGGACTACGCCATGGGCGTCACATCACTATCTCCTGTCTCGGTGCTACCTTGAAATCGATCGACCCTCGACCCGTGCTCAAGGCCCTCTTTGTGCTAGCTGCTCGGGGCAAGCTGCTGTGTTAGGATTCGGCACAGGACGAACATCGACTCTAGTAGGGTCAATCCCGGCTGTGGTGAGTGTCTGAGCGCCCAAGTCTCTGATCAGCAGAATGCATCACGTGATCTCATGTCGGCCTCTGGTATAGGCTCTGATACAATAGAAATAGCCAAACGAATAAAATCCTCCTTTGCAATAAGTGTAGCAAAGTCACAATTCGCTAATAAATCATTATTAAAATTGCTTTAAAAAATAAAAAAGACGAAGTGATAAAATAATAAAACGCACCATAAGGGAGCTGAACCTGCACCCTGATAACCTTCCGGCTCGACGCCAGGTGTTGTCGGATTACCAATACGCCACCAAATCCTTGGCCAATACTAGTGCATATAACCTGGCTCTGCACTGATGCCTGGCATGCTATTGATGACAATCTGACGTGCAGCCCATATTTCTATATATGTTGCGTGATGAATCGACCAATTTGTCGTGTGGTTCCCCCTTGTCCCAATCGCGTACAACTCCGAATAGTAATCATAGTGTGGAAGAACGAACTGTGATAGACTAAACTGTCGAAGCCACGATCAGGATTGTGAAACTTCACGACATTCAAGCAAATCAGTGGGGTCTGTGAATGCCAGATATCGAACCCTTAAATGTAACATGCAAGCAGAAACTCCACCACCTACTTATCATAAGTCCGCAAGATAAACTACAAATATTATTTTAACAAATCTCAAAATTATCTATGATGCTAAAAAAAATAAAAAATCCTCTGGCAAGGTAGTGCAAATACTTATGTGGGTCTCCTGCATAGCATCTAATTGATCTTTATATGTAACTAAAACGTAGAAACTTATCTGCTGAAGACGTAGCCCCACGTCCTATCGTGCACCATACGGTGCAAATGGAAGGACTGCAATGCAACTACTTTATCAGGACATAATACATGAATATACTCCTAAGCCCATAATTATAGAAGAAAGATAGGTATTAGATCGCTAAAACTATAAAAACCTTACTGTACTATACATAAAAACCTTAACTGAAGTAGGACCGTAGGTTCACAAATCTCCCGTGCCATCAGATCAGTGGCATCGCATAGACATATGTACAACCATGCTAGCGTCACACTATCCTAACTGAACCGACCGCATAAAGTAAAATCCTCTAGAAATGGTAAAAAATGTAGCGGAAGCAAGTGACTTAACTTATCCGAAATAACCAGGCTTCCAATAAGAAGAAATATAAGCTCGCAAGCCCTCTACTGAACCTGTACCTCGGGGGCATCATCTAGAAGTGGAGGTGATAAATGCGCCTCCAAAGCCGACTTATGAGGTTACCCCTAAATTGCTCGTCTCGAGGACAAAATCCTAAAACTCTATATATGATATCGCTCCAAATTGCCTGCGAACGTCCATAGACATCTCCCATGACAGGCTCATTGTCAATCGACAATCCCCATAAAATAGCAACGTTCTGTAATGTCATTATGGCCTCACCTACCTGAAAATGAAATGTATGCATCTCGGGACGCCAGAGATCAACCAGGGTTGTGTCTAATGCATGATCTACCTGTAGGTGTCCAACTCGATATACCTCACTAAACCTAACTAGATCTATATAATGCATTGCCCGATTATTGCATGGATAGACTTTCTAAAAATAGGAATCACAGCGCTTAAACAATAAAGGAACCTCACAAATCTCAACATGTCGTGCCCAAATCAAAGAAGATTGGTGCTAGTTTGTCGCATAATTTTGTCCTCTATGATTGGTCTTGGAACTATACTAGAGTGCACTCGGTCCATCCTAAACGAAATAGTGCCAAATTGAAAGTGTTAGCATTCAAACCGTATAATTAGTGCGTGTCGAGATTAATTGTAACTATTTACATTGTATAATTTGAGTAAACGGAAATTGAGATTTTTACAACTTAAAATTAAGGTCTATGCCCCAGATTTATCACGCTTGGTTTCTACAACACAACCTTATTACCAAAGTATGTGCACATTTACTTAAATAAAGAAAATGTATATTTTGTGCACATTTTTTAAATATATTTTTTAATTTAACATGTTACCTAACAATTTATCATAAAATACAAATAATAACATCATATTTACTATATTTTAATATAAAAATATTTATTTTAATTAAAAATAAAAATAATTAATTTTAATATTTCTAAAACTAAAAACAAAAAATATATAGTAATAAATTTATTTAGCAAAATAAAAACTAGAAAATATATTTATTTAGCATATATATATTTTTCATAGGAAGTTTAACAACTAGAAAGCATAAATTTGGCTCACTACAAATCTACACAATTCACCAGTATACAACGAACATAAAACTACTCTCCAAATTGCTAGTATATATCGAACATAATGAAGGGGTTACGAGACAATATATCCGAGATGATATTTTAAATAATAATGTTATTTGTTTGTTTGAGTGAAATATTGAATTTTAAAGAACATATTGTAAAAAAAATTTAATATGAAAATAAAAATTTAAAGAACAAATGTCATCTTTCGACCCTATTACAACAAATTAGGAATGAAAATAAATAAAATTTCTTTTAATTATTCTTCTTACATAAAATATACGTAATGATTTTTTTTTAAAAATCAATTGGGTGATTACTTATAATGAAAGATATTTTAATATAATTTTTCGCTACAAAAAAGAAAAGTTGGAGAAAAGTAAAAATAAGAGGAAGTAAAAAGGGAAGATAAGTATCGAATTCCTAATCAATTGATTCAGTTGATTAGAGAAAAGTAAAAAAAAAAAATAGAGAAGTAAAAATTACTCCTAAAAATTAGAGAAGTAAAAATAAAAAATAAAAAATTTACTCCTCTACTAACATTTACTATTTTTGTCTTCAAACTCCTAATCTATTGATTTAGTTGATTTTAATTTGATCTCCCAATTGAGGAACATCACATGTTACAAGGGAAGATAATCATCCAGTGAGAATTATCATAACCAACTAATGGAAACTTGATGAAGAAAAAGACATCCTAACTCAATAGCACATGTCTATCAATTTTTTCTTGTTTTAGAATAAAATTCGTTATTTTTTATTAATATAACAATTTAATTAAACTAAATTCAGAAAGAGCCTATTATTTTTTAACAAAATATTCTTGACCTACATTTACTTCTTTTTAGGCCAAAAAAATGAAGGCTTTAGATAGGACGGTTTTGATCGAGTCCACGGACTAGTACAATAATATCAGAGCCCATTATATTTGTTCTTTTCGGGTGCCATGACAACTCTTCTCTATACCCGGCCCACTCCTTTTTTTCAATGAAAACTATGGCTCTCCTAACAAATCTCTGTTATCAAAATACTTCCTTCCCACTAGAGCTGTCAAGATGGGCCAACCCGGCCCAACCCACGTGAGCTGACACAAATATGGGTCGGGACGGGCCAACCCATTTTTTTGATGGGTTGTCAAACCTTTAGCCCAAGCCAACCCTTCTAGCCTATGGGCTCATTTATATTAAATAATATTTTTTTAAAAAATAAAATTTCATACTATATTTATATTTTTTAATCTCTAACTCTAACTCTCTAACTCTGGTGCAAATATAACTTATATAATGAATCAAATAATAAGTTAAAATAAAATATAAATATCAAATAATAAATTAAGCATATTTTATCTATTATATTTTACACACATAATTCTACATAAATTTGCAATTTTAACAAGTCCAAAATTAAACATCACAAATCACATATTAAAGTCCATAACTCCCAAATATACAAATACAGTAATTCAATTTAAAAGTTCAAGTTTAGAAACATCAAAGTTAAAAATCAATATTTGTTTCACAATTTCATAAAAAGGCCATAAAAGGCTAAAAATATTGTTCATTCTGCTTGCCAAAAAGAAACATATTCTTCAATCATCGAAGATTTCTTCAATTATTTTATTTGAATCTGGTGTTGACGATGATATCTTTGACATGGCTGTTTTAAGGTCGGATTGTTTTTCTAATAATCACAAATCATAATAAGAAATAAGAATATAATTAGTGTTATACTTGTTGGTTTGACAGAAAATAGAGGAGCATGTTGTAGAAACGGAGAACAAACAGAGGCAAAGAAAAACCATGAAGAGCAACAGTATTGAAGCATTTAAAACATGCCTCTGGGTGCCTTAAAACTCTTAGGTTGTGAAAGAATGGATTGAACCACAGGGACAGCCCCTTCTTACTCGTTTGATGAAGCTTCCGGTTGAAAACCTGCCAACCTCCTACTCCGCCTTGTTTGCATAAACGATGAACGCCAAAGCTTTCTGGTTGTTGGAATATTCCACTGCCTAATTCTTTGTTGGTGAAACAAATGGTGAAGAGAAATGATCTCAAGAGGAGGAATCCTCTCAACTTTCTTGGTGAACCAAAGGTTGAGCAAAAAATCAACAACCTTCAAACCTCTTGTATTCTTTGCCAATATAAAGAACAAGAGAACCAAAGGTCACAAGAGAGAGAATTCTCCATTCTTTGCTCTTTGGTTAACCATATCAAGAGGAGAGCCAACGGTCACGAGAGAAAGAGAGGGCTTAGGAAAAGAAAACCAGGTTTTCTTTTCAGTCACCTCAAGAGACGGATGTCTCTTATTCCAAATGACATTGTGCACAAAAAAGTAAATTTACAAACGATTTCTGAAAATAAATTCTTTTATTAAAACATTCGATTTTTTATATCAGAAACTAGTCTAAAAGGGCATATTCCCAACAATACTTACTAATTATTAACTAGTTAAATAAATTAAAAAAGTTGTTATATATTACCATCATCATCTATAATAAATCCATGCAACCAATTCTTTGTGCAAACAGCCATTTGAACTTGATTATGGAGAAGAGAATTTCTATATTTGGTGATAACATGACCACCAATACTAAAAGCAGATTCTGATGCCACTGTTGTAATTGGAATACTTAAAACATCACGTGCCATGATAGATAAACAAGGCAATCACTTAGAATTATCCTTCCACCAATTAAGTACTTCCATTTCATCAAAAAGTTCAAGATCAAGTTGTGGCTCATCCAAATATATATCTAATTCAATCTTTCCTAAAGTAGAAATATTCACATTCTTATATTGTTTGTAATTCTACAAACTTTCAATATATTAACAAAAAAGAAACAAAAGGTGTTAATATCATCATCAAAAGAAAAATAAACATAAATTAATAAAGGAATTAAAGTATTACAAAGATAACTTACATTGGAAAATTTTGATGTCCTTGGTTTGCCAACTCCACTTTGTCTAGGCAAACTTGATGAAGGGGGAATGCTTGGTGAAGACTTACTTGCATAGTGATCATAGAGTTTATATAATTTTCTCTTAATATTCTCAACTTTTCCATGAGAAGTGAAAGCTTCAATTGCTTGGTAACAATACAACAAGAAATCAAGCTTCATACGTGGATTAAAAATTTCTCCAAAAGCAAGCACCTCATTGTAATCCTTCCAATACTTATCAAACTTTTTCTTCATTATTTGAGCCATATCCTTAATAACCGTATCCTCATTATTTAAATTTTCATTCAAGATACATTCAATTTCCTAAATTTTCATAAAATATAAATTGAAAGTGGGATAAGATGTATTGGATAACAATTTGTCACATCATAAAATGGCTCCAATAATTCACACATTTTGACCCTACTCCATTCTTCATCCGTTGGACAATATTTATAAGCTCTATCAATAAGTTGGAAGATAGCAAATACCTTTTTGTATTTTATAGCACTTTCAAGCATCAAACACGTTAAATTCCATCTAGTTGACACATCCAACCTCAAACCAACCCCTACATTAATGCCAGTTTGTTGCACACACACTTGAAACATTTGAATTTTCCCATCAGATCCTTTTACATATTTCACACACTCTCTTATTTTATATAATGCATCATAGATTACTTTCAAACCCTCTTGAATAATGAGATTCAATATATGAGTACAACAATGCACATGAAAGTAATCACCATCACAAACCAAGCTATTTTGCAAAGAAATATGACCTTTCAAAATATCTTGTATGCAATCATTTGCAGAAGCATTATCCAAAGTAAGAGAAAAAAAATTTCTTTCAATTCCCCATTCATTCAAGCAATCAAATACAATGGCAACCAAGCCAACTTCCATGTGTGAATGAAGCATGTGATGAAAATTAAGAATTTTACTACACAACTTCAAATTTTCATCAACAAAGTGAGTAGTTAAGTAAATATAACCCTCTATGGTGCATGCTGTCCATACATCAAATGTCAAGCAAATCCTATTTAGTATTTTAGCCAATACTGCTTTAAACTTTTCTTTCTCTCTCAACATCACTCGCAGTAGTATTCCTAGACCACATATTTGCTTCTGGATTAAGTTATTTAACCAAAGCTCTAATCTTCTCATATTCAACAAATGAAAATGGCAAATCATGTTGAATTATGGCTTCAGCTACTATTTCTCGTGATATTCTAGGATCATATTTTCTTACCTTCGCTTTCCCTTCATAATAAATGAATATTTGTTGTGGATTAGAAAACAAAATCTCTTTTTTAGCTCTTTTTGCAGATTTGGTAAAATATATCCATACATTAGAAGTCTCTTTTTTAGCTCTTTTTGCAGGTTGTCCTTCACTTCCAATTTTAGAGAATTCACCATCATTCAAAGATCTCATATTTTTACCCACATTCATGCATTCATCATCATCACCGCCACTAGTGTGTGATTGAATATCCATTCCTTTTACACAACAATTCAACAATATATACAAAGAGAAATTTAGCAAATCAATATAGAGAAACAATTAAAAAAGGAAGGGACAAATAATAACTGAAAAAAATAGCAAATTGTAATTTAAAATCAGTGACAATTATATTTATCCTCGGGCTTACTGTATCTGACAATTATACATTACAGAGATAATAAAAAAATCAATAAGATATCCGTCATATTTGGTTTCTTTGCTTTTGGACGACATCGGCTACAAAACCGTCGTATTAGGCTAATATGACGATCAAATACGACGACTGTAAAATAGTTGATATAAAAAAACAATCTCTCTCATATAAGATCATCTTCCCGGTATCATCGTTTCCCCTTCATCCTTATCTCTTTCTCTCTTCAGTCCTCCCTCCTCTCTTCCCTCCCTCCACCTGTCATCTACCTCTTCTTCTTTCTCCTTGTGAAATTAGATAATATTAAATACATTCTTTAAAAAGATACAACTTTCGTGCATAAGTTGGCCAGTTTAATTCATGCGACGGTGCACGAACTGCAATACACTAATTTTCTATAATTATATTCAGATTAAACTATTTCTCTTCATGGCGTCTCTTCTTCCTTGCACACACACACACACACACACACACACACACACACACACACACACACACACACACACACACACACACACACATATATATATATATATATATATATATATATATCAATCATCAGTCATTAGTGGACTTTAAAAAACCACAAAGGGAAAGTGATTTCTTCTTCAGTTCTCTTTCTCAGAGATGGGGAGTCGTAATTCGTTTGAAACGTGGTCAAATTTTGAATTGGTTTCCAAAGAAAAAGATTTTAATATGTTTTCATTTTCAAGCCAACCACTTCCTCTTAATTTTAGGTGAGATACTTTTGAGGGCTTTTTTTTTTTTTTGGCTTTTCACCCGTCTACTTCATCTGGAAATGTGCTTGATAATGAAACTAAACTCTCTTTTGGTTTGTTGTGATATGAATTAGTGGAATTTTTGGACATGCTACTTTGGATTTTCAATTTGATCTACCCATTCAAGAGGCTACTGTTGATGTGTTCCTCTGATAGAGAATATGCTTGTGCATGATCGTTTCTATTCCTTAATGGATTTTGAACAAAGCCAGAATATGGTTTAAGGTTATCATACATTAGAACATGAATTTTGAATGACATTACCTTGAGATTATTTTTATTTTTCTAGGAGAAATAATGAGTGGTCTTGGCAACAAATTCGGAATGAGAAATCATGAAATGCATCTTAAATTTAATATCGAGGCGAAGCAGCCGCTGTTATTGTGTGACGGCAGTTAAGATATCACTTCAGACAAAGTTTATGCAGAGAAGAAGATGATTAGGAGGCAGAAAAAGGAGAAGGACAGTAGTTTCAAGACATTATCAAGAACAACCATTTCGAAGTACTTTTACATGCCAATCAAAAGGGCGGCCAATGAATTGAATGTTGGTTTAACCCTTCTCAAGAAAAGATATAGGGAGTTGGGAATTTGTCAATAGCCTCACAGGAAGTTGATGAGATTGGAGACCCTAATCAAGAATGTTCAGATTCTCTTTCACACACACTTGTATACTTACATCATAGATCTACAAGTATGAAAGATTTATAAGTAAATAATTATCGGAATGAATGTATCTCTCCACTGATAATATGTAGAAATCACTCCGATTTGCAGGAGATGTGAAATAAAAAAGAATGAGGACATATGGCTGAGAAGAAGTTGAGAGAAGCCATTGAGATACTGAAACATGAGAAGAAATTGATGAAAGAAATCCCTGATACGTAGTCGGAGGACCAAACACAGAAACTGAGATAAGCATGCTTCAATGCCAACTATAAGAAGAGAAAACTCATGGGGATGATGAAATCTCAATATTCATTTCACAGTAACTTCACAGCTAATTCTATTACTACTAGTCTAGATTCTGGTCCAAGGGAAAAGGAAGAGGAGGAGGAGGAGGATGCTGAAGAAGAGGATCTGAAATCCGTAATTGCTAATTGTTTGTCTTCCTCTAATGCAATTATTAAAAAAGTGCAACTACAAGCATTCATTCTAAACATGTCAGCTCTATTGAAAAAAACCAACTACAAGCATTCATCCTAAAGGTCAGTGAGACGAGGGACAATCAAGAGGAGAAAGTAATCAAAAATGAATCATTCAGTAAAACTAGTTTAAGTCTATAAAGTATAAAACTAACTTAAAGGTAATCACCCATTACCCATGGGAAGTGATCACCCATCACCCACGGGAATGATCACCTATCACTCACAGGGATCCAGTAATGAAATAACCACACACAAAAGAAACGTATACCTCCAAAAATTCTAAGATATCACAAAATGTATTTATCTAATTATTCAGATTTGCACGAATACCACTGAGATCTGCACGAATACCTATGATTATTCTAAAAAAGCTGCAACAGTGTGTTGGGAAATATGACCTCTTAGACTATGTTTCTAATGTAAAAATCGAATGTTTCAAAAAAAGAATTTATTTTCAAAAATTGTTTGTGAATTTATATTTTATTTGTGTACAATTACATTTGGAAAAGACTCATTGTGTTTAAGTAAGTGGTCCATATGAATGAAGGTCTTTCACAGTAAGGTATAGATCACGGGTTACTTAACACATAAACATTCGTTCTTAACCGATTAATGAGAATGAGAATCTCATCATGTTTAGGTTATTATGTTATGAATTTCAAATGGGGAATGGCTTACCTTTAGCCAGTGAGTAGTCCACTCACTTCATGGCATAAGCGTATTTCGAATACGTAGAATAGGACCTGTAGTAGTGGTTTCTTAAAAAGTACTATATGGTAGAAACCTATACTATTATTGCTATAACGTGGACTAGTACTCTACGACTTGAGTATGAGTTGGTGGTCTAACGAAGCTGGAAGTATGTATTTTGATATGCTATAGTTGAGGTTCTATCGTATGGTCAATATACTTGCATGTTGGGTATATGTGACTAGTTAGTTAAGATAGACTTGTACAAGATAGTTTCTATATTATGTCGCCCCTTGTGGTTGTTTGAATTATCTAAATATCCAGGGGCCTGGGAAATATGACTTGGATGTTTGCTTTAGGGTAACTCTCTTGGAAAGCAGAAACAATCCAGGAAGTCGTGGATCATTGGATTAGAGGCCTAAGGATGGTAGATGTCATTTAGAGAGGTGTTAGTACACTTCTTCCTCTCTAAATGTATGACGATGTATAGAGTGGTATTTTAGTCATCACACCTGTAAGTTGGAGACTTTGCTAACGCAGCATTGTCCTTGGGGTCAATATTTTCTTCTGGTGATATTAGAAAATATTTATAATGCAAAATACAGCTATTTATATGGTAAGAGTATTTCGGTCATTTTAGTAGCCAAGGCATGTGTTTTTTTATTCCCAATATAGACCGTGAGTCCTAATTAAATACAAGCTAAAGAATTGATCTTAAATTAAATGAAATTTATTTTATTTAAGTAGCCTATTTAATTGTTGGGTTAGAATAAAATAAAGGTCCACGGAGAGAGAGAATTAATTAAATTAGTTTGGTAGGATAATTAATTATTCAGGGCTTTGGCCCAGTTTGAATAATTAAAGATTAACCTGTGACTAAACTAATATAGGCTTATTAATTGGACTAGTTTATTTGGGCTGAAAAATTAATTATTAATTAGGCCATTTATTTAGTTTTAATTAGAATAATTAATTAAGCCCAAAAAGTTAAACTAAGAGTCCAATGGTCCAGTCCAGTTTAACCTAGGATTTTTATTTAGGTTAAACAGGAGGATTGATTATAACATTATTTTTTACGGTCTTTTCTCTGTGTGAAAAAATTGCCAGACGTCTCTCTCTCTCTCTCTCTCTCTCTCTCTCTCTCTCTCTCTCCAAGAAAGTTGCCTAGTCTTATAAATTGTTCACCAAACAGAATTAGGCAGGCCATATACTAGAAGACCGAGAATTTGGCGTTCACCTACATACAAAGACGGAGTAGGAGACTTGCAGGAATCGCACCAAAGGTTTCCACCAACACACCTACTCGATTGCGCACATTTCAATCCAATCAATTCTTAGAACGAGGAAAAGAGGTATTTTTTTTTTAAATCTTAAAATTCGTGCAGAGCACGACCGGCGCCGACTAGGGCTGCCGGAGCCGGCGCTGGCTCTGTTCGGTACCCCTGTTCTTGAATTTTTCTAGTTTAGTTTTGTTTTCACTTCTGCTGCATGCCCTATGTTTTCTGTTTTTCATGCCTTCAATTGGTATCAGAACATGAAGGTTTTGTGAAAATATAGGGAGCATGCATCTAGATGAATAAAACTGGACACATATGTGTGATTAAAATTGTGATCCTACGTTGTTTATGCTGTGGATAGATTCTCTGTTAAACCTCGCGGGTGGAGATATAGGAGATGTGTAATTTACTATTTTTCTTAGCAAATCGTGTAAGCCCAGTGTTTATGGGTATAGGCGATTGTTGGTATTGGTTGATTTTATTGTATTTGGTTTGAAATCGGAGAGCCATTGATACCAGAAGTTGAGAAGACAATAGGGGAAATTCGCAAGAAAAAAAAATGCAGAAAGAGCCGGTCAGACCGCAACCAGTGCCGGCTTGGGGTGCTGGAACCGGCGCCGGCTTGGGTCTGGAAGGCTGGTCCGTGCACTAATTTCTCATGGGTCCTAGTTCTGTGCGGCAAGTGCAGTAGACCACAGTGCAGATGGGGTGCATGATCTAGTGTGGCGGGTGCAGTGGACCAAGGAGAAATTTTTTGGTTTTTTCCTTGTAATTTTTCTTGCGTTTTCTTTTTGTTTTGGAGTCCATACCAGGCGAAGTTAATATTTTGCAATAGTTAATATTCAAGGAATATTTTTGCATGTAAAATATTAGTAAGGGATTTTAGGATTAAACAAAATCATTAATTAATTAATTAATGTGTTTAATTCTATTATCTAGGCACTTAGGTTTAAAAATAGAAGAGCATGAAAATGTCCACTGTTTTCTAGCATGCTGTTTATTTTTGTACCTATGTGCACGTTTTCTCAAAAACCAAAATCTTTGGAAATGTTTTTTACAAGGAAAATATTTTTTCTACAAATTAAATGGTTATTTTAACTTGAACAAAAATTAATCCTTAGATATTTTCTCAAAGGATTTAATCCTTGATATAGAAAATATATTAGATTTAGATATTTTTATAAGGTTAAAATAGAAAGCCATTTTGTTTTAATTTGGCACAAGAAAAATTATTTTGTCAAATAAATTTAAGACCAAAGTCTCTGGGAAAATTTTTTGAAATCATTAAGTTTTTAACTTAAATAAAATTAGTCCATGGGAAAAACTCTCAAATGATATAAACCTTGACATAGAGATTTTTATGAACTTAGACATTTTATTTTTGAGTTAAGGGAAAAACTTAATGGAAATTTTCAAAAGAATATTTTTCAGAAAACCCTTGTTTTAAAAGACTAAGTGGGAGAGGGGTTCCAACAGCCCCACAGCTTCCATCACGATTTTCATTAGAAATCGTGGGTCCCCTAGCGTCACCTTGGGAGTGAACCCATATAGGATGGGGATACCACAAGGATCTAGATCTAATGGAGGGATGTAATAAATAACCCAGGGCACGTACTATGATCAGTCAGCCCCTCGTTGGAGGTCATAATGCGAGGAATGTCCATAGGAAATGAGAGAAAATTGCCATCCCCTTGATAGAGTTATCTTCTAGATTATTACCTAGAAGGGAAATTAATTTGTTGTGGTTAACACACTTAGCTTAGAAAACTGTTAATCTTCCCAAGAAGTTATGTCAATTTTCCTATGAACCAAATTGATTATTATCAGTTTTGATAATAAGGATAAAGTTTACATATTTGTTTTGTTTTCACAAACTGAATCTTTTTCTTTTATTTTTCGATTTTTTAGAAATGGTGGGAGGTTCTTTTAGTCCATTGGCCGTTATTCTCCGAGAAATAAGCTAATAGGACCAAACTATGCGGACTGGAAGAGGAACCTGGACATAATACTCACAGCGGAAGAGTATAAATATGTCCTTTACGAAACCTGCCATGTTATCGGGGAGGGTTCCACCGCCAAGGAGCGTGAGGTTGAGAAGGCATGGAAGAAGGTCGACGAGATGGTTCGTTATTACATGTTGGCCTCCATATCTAATGTGCTCCAATCCAAACATGAGTACATGACCACTGCGTATGACATAACCCAATCATTAGCTACGATATTCGCGGATAAGTGCTGGCCCACAAGGCAGGAGGCTCTTCGAACCATCATTAACACTGAGATGGCCGATGGAGCATCAGTCAGAGAATATATGCTCAAGATGATTGCTGCTTTCAAGAAGGCAGAAATCTTAGGGGCTGTCATTGATCCCGAGAGCCAAGTGGATATGGTTCTCGAATCTCTACTGGTTCTTTTACTCATTTCAAGTTGAATTATAACATGAACAAGTTGAATATGGGTTTAACTGAGTTGATAAAGGAGCTCCAGATGGTGGAGAAGGTCTTGAAGCCACAATCTAATGCTATGATTGCTAAGGTTTCATTTTCTAGAATTGGGCCTAAGCCCAGAAAGTTCAAGAAGAAGAAAGGGAACACAGCGGCCCAGCCCAAGACCTAGCTCAAAGACAAACCCAAGGGCACGTGCTTTAAATGTGGACTGAAGGAACACTGGAAAAAGGAGTTTTCAAATTTTCAAGCCAAGAAAAACCCCACAGGTAATGTTTTCTATCTAGAGTTTATATCGATGGTTGGATCAACTTCCACTTGGATTGTTGATTAAGGAGCCACTGATCACATCTGTAACTCGTTGCAGGGGTTTAGAAAGATTAGAAGACTCTAGAAGGGCGAACATGGACTACGTGTGGGAAATAGAGCACAAGTTTGGGCCCTTGTAGTGGGAGAGCTGGATCTTATATTTGATTGTAATAGAATAGTGGTTTTGAAAGATATTTTATATGTACCTGGATTTCGACAGAATTTGATTTTGGTTGCGAAACTAATAAATCAAGGATATTCTGTATCTTTCCATTTTGGTATTTCTATCAGTAGAGATGAAGAAATTTTATATACTAGGCACATGTATGGGAATCTTTTTTTTCTTAAACCATATTAACAATCAATTAAATAACACTCACTTTGAATATTTAACAAGGAAGGGAAAGATCAATGTAAATAACTCTTATCTTTGGCATCTAAGGTTGGGTTATATCAATTCAATCAGGATTCAAAGGTTGATCCATGATGGGCCCTTGGGCTCTTTGAGATTGGAAAATTGGTCTCAGTATGAGTCCTGCCTGATGGGAAAGATAACCAAAAGGTCATTTACCCTTAAAGCGAATAGAGCCAAGGAGGTATTGAGTCTTGTTTACACTGATATGTGTGGTCCCTTGTCTACACCAGTTAGAGGAAGTTTTGAGTACTTCATCATTTTCACGGATGATTATACAATGTTTGGTTACATTTATCTAACGAGACGCAAGTTTGACTCTTTTGACAAGTTCAAAGAGTTTAAGGCTGAAGTGGAGCGTCAGACAGGTAAATTGATCAAGATCTTACGATCAGATCGTGGTGGAGAGTACCTCCTTGGTGAATTCAAGGATTACATGGTACATCATGGGATAGTATCCTAACTCTCTGTGCCGGGGACACCCTAGCAGAACGAAGTAGTTGAGAGAAGGAACATGACATTGATAGAAATGGTCCGAAGTATGATGTCTCATGCTACTCTTCCAGTGTCTTTTTTGGGATATACCCTGGAAACAGCAACATACATTTTGAACTTGGTGCCTACCAAGTCAGTACCTAGGACTCCCTATGAGATGTGGATTGGGCATAAGCCAAGTTTGAATCATCTCAGGATATGGGGTTGTCCAACTTATGTACTGGTCAAGGGAGACAAGTTGGAACCAAGATTAGAATTATGCTTTTTCATTGGGTATCCAAAAGGGATAAAGGGTGGTTACTTTTATCATCCTAAAGAGCAGAAAGTACTGGTAGGTACCAATGCTAGATACTTAGAGGATGATCAGAGTACTTCCACGAAAAGTTCAACTAGGTTGGAACTTGAGGAGAAGTTATCTTCGGAATCAACTTCTTCTGACCCGATTGTAGAACAAGAAGAGGCCTAGCCTCAAAAGCCTGTACAATTAGAGCCTCGTCGTAGTGGGAGAGTGTCTAGGGTTCCAAAGAGATGGACTGGAAAAGCTTTCAAGCTAGCCTCTGACCATCAGGAACAAGACCCCACTAGATACGGAAAGGCTATTACTGATGCCAATAAAAATCTATGGCATGAAGTAATGAAAGTCGAGATTGAGTCTATATACCTCAATTAGGTTTGGAATCTTGTAGCTTCACCTGAAGGGATAAAATTAATTGGGTGTAAGTAGGTATACAAGAGAAAGAGTGGAGTGGATGGGAATGTGAAAACCTTCAAAGCTAGGCTTGTGGCAAGAGGGTATACTCAGAAAGAGGAAATTGATTATGAGGAAATCTTTTTCCCGGTAGCCATGTTTAAGTCCATCTGTATCCTCCTTACCATCGCATGTCATTATGACTACGAGATATGGCAAACGGATGTTAAGACGGCATTTTTAAATAGTTATCTTAGCGAAAATATCTATATGTCCCAACCGGAAGGCTTTATTGCTGAAGACCAAGAACATATGGTTTGCAAGCTTAAAAAGTCCATTTATGAACTTAAACAGGCATCGAGAGTATGAAATATTAGTTTTGATGAGACTATAAAGTCTTATAATTTTATTTAAAACGAGGATGAACCATGTGTGTACAGGAAACTTGAAGGTATTAATGTGGTTTTTCTTGTCTTGTATGTGGATGACATTCTACTCATTGGAAATGATATAGGGTCATTGTCATCTACAAAGGTTTGGCTGTCTAGTCAATTTAATATGAAGGACTTGGGAGAAGCCAGCTACATTCTCGATATTAGACTTCCTAGAAATAAGAAGTAGAGAATGTTAGGATTATCCCAAGCGGCATACAATGACAAGATGCTGGCCAGGTGTAGCATAGATTCATGCAATGGAGCTCTAATTCCTTGCAGACATGTGTTGTCTTTTTTAGTAAGGAACTGTCCAAAGTCTCAAGAAGAAAATGACAGAATGAGTAGGATTCCCTACGCTTAGGCTGTGAGAAGTTTTATGTACGCCATGCTGTGTACTAAGCCAGATATCTGCTTTGTCGTAGGCTTGGTTAGCAAATATCAGTCAAACCCTGGGGAGATTCATTGGCAAGCTGTAAAGCATATTCTCAAGTACCTCAAGGGAACGAGAGATTACATGCTGGTTTACAGGGCTGATGATTTGGTTCCTACAGGATATACAGACTCAGACTTCCAGGCGGATATGGATGAGAGAAAATCCACTAGTGGATATGTCTTCACATTGTTTGGAGGAGCTATTTTATGGAGAAGTATCAAGCAGTCTTGCATTGCTGACTCAACCATGGAAGTTGAGTATGTGGTAGTTTCGGAGGCATCCAAGGAAGCAGTCTGGCTCCGAAAGTTCCTTTCAGAACTTGAAATCGTGTCACACATGGACAGGCCGATTATGATGTATTGCAATAATACTAGAGCAGTATCACAATCTAAAGAACCCAAGAACCACAAAAAGGGGAAGCACATTGAGAGGAAGTACCACCTGATTCGGGATTTCATCCAGAGACGGGAAGTCGTGGTGGAACAGATTGCCTCCGAGAACAATCTAACTGATCCATTCACCAAGCCTTTGGCTGAAAGATTCTTCAAGAGACACTTGGACGTCATAGGGGTGGGCACCTACAGACTTACTTAGTCTTAGAGTGCAAGTGGGAGATTGTTGGGAAATATGCCTTCTTAGACTAGGTTTCTGATGTAAAAATTGAATGTTTCAATAAAATAATTTATTTTTAGAAATTATTTGTGAATTTATATTTTATTTGTGCACAATTACGTTTGGAAAAGACCCATTGTATTTAAGTAAGTGGTCCAAGTGAATGAAGGTCTTTCACAGTAAGGTATGGATTACGGGTTACTTAACACATAAACATTCATTCTTAATTGATTGATAAGAATGAGAATCTCATCATGTTTAGATTATTATGTTGTGAATTCCAAATGGGGAATGGCTTACCTTTAGCCAGTGAGTAGTCACTCACATCATGACATAAGCATATTTTGAATACATAGAACAGGACCTGTAGTAGTGGTTTTTTAAAAAGTACTATATGGTAGAAACCTAGACTACTACTGTTATAACGTGGACTAATACTCTACGACTTAAGTATGAGTTGGTGGTCTGACGAAGTTGGAAGCATGTACTTTGATATGCTATAGTTGAGGTTCTATCGTAGGGCCAATATACTTGCATGTTGGGTATGTGTGACTAATTAGTTAAGACAGACTTATACAAGATAGTTTCTATACTATATCGCCCCTTGTGGTTGTTTAAATTATCTAAATATCTAGGGCCCTGGGAAACATGACTTGGATGTTTGCTTTAGGGTAGCTCCCTAGGAAAACGGAAACAATACAGGAAGTCGTGGATTATTGGACTAGAGGCCTAAGGATGGTAGATGTCATTTAGAGAGGTGTTAATACACTTCTTCCTCTCTAAATGTATGGCGATATATAGAGGGGTATTTTAGTCATCACACCTGTAGGTCGGAGACTTTGCTAACGCAGCATTGTCCTTAGGGTCAATATTTCCTTATGGTGATATTAGGAAATATTTAAAATGCAAAATACAACTATTTATATGGTAAAGGTATTTTGGTCATTTTAGTAGCCAATGCAGTGTGTCTTTTGGTCCCCAATATAGACCGTGAGTCCTAATTAAATACAGGCTAGGGAATTGATCTTAAATTAAATGGAATTTATTTTATTTAAGTAGCCTATTTAATTGTTGGGCTAGAATAAAATAAAGGTCCATGGAGAGAGAGAGAATTAATTAAATTAGTTTGGTGGGATAATTAATTATTTAGGGCTTTGGCCCAGTTTGAATAATTAAAGATTAACTTAGAACTAAACTAATATAGGTTTGTTAATTGGACTAGTTTATTTGAGCTGAAAAATTAATTATTAATTGGGCCATTTATTTGGTTCTAATTAGAATAATTAATTAAGCCCAAAAGGTTAAACTAAGAGTTCAATGGCCCAGTTCAGTTTAACCTAGGGTTTTTATTTAGGTTGAACAGGAGGATTGGTTATAACGTTATTTTTTACGGCCTTTTCTATGTGTGAAAAAATTTCCAGACGTCTCTCTCTCTCTCCAAGAAAGTTCCCTAGTATTGTAAATTGTTCACCAAATAGAATTAAGTAGGCCATATACTGGAAATTCAAGAGTTTGGCGTTCACCTACATACAAAGATGGAGTAGGAGACTTGCAGGAATCGCACCACAGGTTTCCACCAGCACACCTACCCCAGTTGCACACATTCCGGTCCAGTCAATTCTTAGAACGAGAAAAAGAGGTATTTTTTTTAAAACCTCAGAATCCGTGCAGAGCACGACTGGCACCGGTTAGGGCTACCGGAGCTGACGCCGGCTCTGTTCGATTCCCCTATTCTTGAGTTTTTCTAGTTTGGTTTTGTTTTCGCTTCTACTGCGCCCTGTGTTTTCCGTTTTTCATGCCTTCAAAGTGTAGCAAACCTGGAAAAGGTAACACAAATATAAGAGATCTGCACGAATACTGATAGGGCTTAAATTAGTCATAGTTTTCCTAATTATTTGATATTATTTTGTGATACTTTTGGTGAAATAACTAATCATATTCCTTCATATTTGAGATTTTACTCTTGAAAAGGTATTTTGTGCATTATTTCATATTTTAGGGGTAAAATAAAGTAAAATCGTCACAAAGCAGAGTATAGGCGGCGCCAATTCCGAGAAGGACAGCCGGTGCCGATTAGCTACTGGATGGACAAAAGGAGAATTGAAGGAATAGAGCAATTGCAATTGGAAATGGAAAGGAAAAAAAAGAGAAAAATGGCTAAGCTTCTGAAGGTTATGTCATGGCTAAGCAAAAGAGAAACAATTGCAACAAGAAGAAAGAATCTCGGTCAGCAATTAGCAAAAGGGAAGGAGAATTTCGGTCAGCAAAAGACAATAGCAAAAGAAAAAGAAACAAGAAGGAAATTCGGGCAAGCACAACAAGACAGTTTTTTCGGCAGCTGCATGGCTCAATTGAGCTGACAACAAGAAGAAGACAGCAACAACAAAACAAAGAAAAGCATAAAATCGGTGGGTCCTGGAAGAAAGCAAAGTCAACAAAAGTGGCTCTACAAAGGACAAAAAGGAAATCAGAACAAGAAGCAACAATTTCCGTGGGTTTTGATGATTTGCGGCTCAATTGAGCCGAAGCAAGGGAAACGGCTCAATTGAGCCGCTGCGATAACACAGCACAAACAGAAAGCAGCTTCAGTCTTCATCTGAAGTAGGTAGGATGCGGCTTCAATTATGCCGATGCAACAAAGATGAAAATCTCGGTGGCTGGACAGTAAATTTTGGACATCTCAATTTCAGCAATTCCAATCAACGAAAATAAAGCCTTCAGCACAATTCCAATTCAACAAGAATTGAAGTTCTCTAGCACAAGAAGACAAAAGCTGAAATCAAAAGTCCAAGTTCAAATTAAATTGAAGTTCAATTTCTCAAAGTCAAGGCGGTTTCCTTAGTGTTTTTTCAATTAATTTTTCTTAGGTTTTTATTTTAGCAATTTCTAATTCTTTTTTGTTTTTGATTTCTTTAGGTAATTACTTCTTCTTTATTTAGAATTCTTTTAGGAATTTTGTGAGCCTCTAAATAAAGGCCAATGTACATAGAAAAATGGGGCTGCAAATGTAGGAACTTAGATTTATTTTTGAGTGCATCACCAATATTTTTCGAAAATAAATAGTTCAAGGAAGATTGTACAAGAGGATCTATGAAGGAGGAAAAAGAGGGCTTGTCTATGAATATCTATTTCTTTCCTTTGTTTTCTTTTTCTTGAATAATGATATGTTAATTGTTTTATTATAATTTGACAATGTTTTAGATATTCATGATATTTAGAGGTATTTGATCTTTTGATTAAATGATTGTTCTTCTTGGTATTCAATTACTTGGGCGTATTACGAGATTAATTAGTTGTTTCTTATCATTAACTTACTAGACCAAAGAGGTTGATGGTAGTTGCAATTGGTTAATTTCATATTTATTGGCTATTAACTTGTTAGACCAAATAGGTTAATTGTTGAGGATTGAGTAATTGAAGGTTAATTGATATTTGTCAGACCAAGAAAATTTAATCAATGATTGTATTTAATGTATCTTTTTGATGAATTACTTGAGACAGACCAATTGATGCTAATTTACCTTTATCCTTCATGGTGCCAAGAGAAAAATTAGTTATGATAATGGTTAGGTCCTTTGAGATCATGGTTGTCTAAACAATGGTTTGAGTTACATACTTCTCCATCCTTGACATATACATATTTTTATTTTATTTTTATTTTTATTTATTTTTCACTTTATCGAGCGGTTAAACAATGAGAGAAAAGGGATTGATGTCTACTTGTTCCTTGAGGATCGACACTCGTTTGAACCTTATGCTCGGTTAATGATGAGTACGCTTGCTTATATGTGTGATTTGGGTTGAATGTTTTAATTTAAACTTAATTGGGAATATTCTTAGTTGTTGTGTGATTTTTATACCCAAGTCTGAACACATCAAATACCACTGAGATAAATCAAGGAAATACAAGTGAATACCAGACTTATGATCAAGACAAGATAGATTTTTTTTTTTTTCCTGTAGGGAGGAGAATAGTGTTAATAATTGTTCACAACAAGTGTAGTCTTTTATGAATTGTTAGTAGTATATTAACATCCGAATGTAACATCTAAAAGATTGGATGCTTTATCATTCAAATTAACCTTTATGAAAAGTTTATAAAAATATCAGAATCCATGAATTTAATTTACAATATCTCATGTATTTTATTTTTTAATCTCAAAGTTGAAGAAATTTGCTTCAACCTTTAATCCTTCCTATTTGGTCATTCTTCTAAAAAAGTAAAGTTTGAAACTTGCATTTAGAAACTGGAAAAAGAAAAACAAATACCCATATTTGGAGAAACAAATCCCCGTATTTGGAGAAATTGGAAGAACATGCAAATTACAAAAATTGAAGATCTTCGAATCAAAGAATACTACAAACACAACATGTATTGTTTCAACGCATCATGTATAAGAAACCACTACACTAAGTTCATTTCACGGACTTAGGTTGCATGAAACGAAAGCTGTATATGTTATATAGACTATATACAGCTGTATTTTGCATATGCCATCAGACACAGACACAAAAACACTCGCTGACAAAGAATAGAGAAAGAGAAGAGGGAGAGAGATTTTACAAAAGCAAGTGGCTCCATGACTCGGGAAGCTGCTCCAAGTTATCAGTCCAGGAAGAGGAAGATGGTGGTGGTTGGAGAGAAAGAGAAGAGGGAGAGAGATTTTACAAAAGCAATTTTCTTTTCCTTCCTTTCTTTATTGTTTTTTTTTTTTTTTTTTTGCTTTCTTTACTTTTCTCTTGCCTTTTGCTTTATCATCAAAGTGGGTGGAAAAAGGCAAAAGTGGAATTGGCTAATACAAAGAAAAAGGGAAAAATAGCTTAAAGGGTCTTTAGTAATTCGACAGCTTAATCAAAAACAAAAGAAACAAAAGAAAAAGAAATGCAATTGGTGGGCCAAGAAAGCAAAATAAAGACATAAAGTCTAATGTTACAATTTTTTTTAATATAAAAGTAATATGTTTATAGTGCATGTTTATGACTTGACAATAGATGAATTTATAAAGCGAATATCATTCCTTAGTTTAATATTGTAATATTTAATTTTATGAAATGTTATAAATATAAAAAAATATTTGATAATAATTTCCAAAGTATAATATGTTTTTAATTTCATGTATGTTAACAAAAAAAAAAAAACAAGTACTTTGCAATTTTGTTTAAGTTTTGTATTTTGGAATTTTATAAAAAAAAAAAAAAGATGGGCCATGAGCCAAACCCACAAGGCCCATGGGTTGAGTGGGCTGGGTCAAATAGGCCCGGATGAAATATGAGCTTGAAAAATTGCAACCCACCCCATCCCATATTACTTGTGGGTCGGGCTTGGCCCATGGATTTAGCCAATTTTGACATCTCTACTCCCCAAATCTCCCCTAAAAAGAGGAACGTCGAGATAATATTCTTGTTGTTAATTATCATCTGAATTAATTAATTGAATAGATCGTACAAAAAAAAAATGAAATATCATTTTAAATATTGCAGAGCCAGCAAACATATCTAATTGATGCGGAAGAAAATGCAAAAATGATTTTTTTTTTCAAAATAAAAAATTACTTGAACACTATATGTTTGTATTATCAAAACTGATTTTTTTTCCCTGTCATTATCAAAACTAAAACATCACTAAAACAATGACTGTAATATATTACATAAAAAATTCTTAAAAACCTATTTCATATCCATGTTACAAATCTAAACATTCTATACAATAAATTCTAATAGTATAAATAATAGTTCAAATACGGATCAAAGCAAATCTGCAATTTCTTTCATACAGATCAAAGCAAATCTGCAAAGTGACTTGTCATAATTTCAAGACAAATAAGAACTAACAATGCTAGTGGTTTAATTCATGTATCTAATTTATACTATCACATGGGTAATGCACAATGGAGTGCATCAACTTCACAACCTCATAAAAATGAAATTAACTACTCCCTCCTTTTGAAAATGAATGTCCTCTTTTTGTTTTTGCGATGTTCCAAAATAGATGCTTTCATTCAATTAACTTTGCTTTCCAACATAAGATTTCTAGCATTACATTTAAAAGGGAGATGGATACGAAAATCTATAGTACTATGAGCTTGTAATAGCTTATGAAGGACAATTTCCTCTCATTAGCTAGTCAAATGTGTGTCATTCAATTTGGAATGGAGGGGTACCATGTACAAGTCTTTAAATTAAAATCATGCCCTAGTATATTAAAAAAGAAGTTTGATTTACTAGAATAATTATCTCCTAACAGTCTAATGAGAGAAAATTAAAATATTTATTTAAATAAAACATACAGTGCATAGCGAAGTGGAAGTTCTAGGTCGTTGATAAGAATGAAAAGCAGATACCACACAGAGCAGCAACCAATTTATATACATATATTCAAAGGCTCTAAACACACAACAACAACATTCCTTATTACAATTTACAACAAACCTGCTTTTTGCCCAAAAAGAGGACGCCTTCGATGACTGTTCCAGCTCTTCTGTGTTGAGATGGACGAAGCCCCGAGGTTCACACTGCTCCAAATTAAAAATGCAGCAAACTCACAATTGCAGGGAGAGCTGAAGACTGGGCAAATTTCACAGAGGGGGGCAGCTGAAGAGTGGGTAGATTTCGCAGGGGCGGCCAACAAATTTAGACACGGGTGATTTCGCAAGGGGGCAGGCAGGCGGATAGAAAATTTTGCAAAGCAGTGATTGATCTAGAGGAAAAATGATAGTATAGGATGTAGCGGGTAGGACGCATTATGTAAATGAATCATATTTTAGTTAGGACGCATTTACATAATGCGTTGATGCCATTTTAGGCCTACTCCTAGAGACCGGACCAATTGAAGAGGAATGGCCCCAAAAGGGACCATTCTGATCAATTAGCCAAGGAGTGGAGAGTGTGCAGTGTTAGCAGTGACGTAGACAATAGAGAAAATAAGAAGAAGAGAATGGTGGTGAAGAGCCATGAGGTGTGGTAGTGGTGGAGGCAATGAGGTAGAAAAAAAATGAAAAAAGAAGAAGAATTAGAAGAATAGAGAATGACTAATTGAACGATAGTGCAGAAATTTTGTCCTATGTATTAGAGTGGAATAATTACATGATGAAGATATTCCTTCCATTCCCTTTTATCTGTCAATTTTAATTAAAATTTTTATCCCAATTCATCTATTCAATTAGCAAATCAAGACGATATTAATTATTATTTTTTCACAAATATCTTTTTTTAATATAATAAGTATTGTGCACTTGTAGTGAGAAATAGAAATAAATTAAATATGCTTATCATACATAAAATTTTGAAATTTGATTAATTATTAATAAAGAAAGAGATTGTTTGAAAGAAAAATAAAAAATTTTAATATTAAAATTTGTAATTCGATTAAAATTGACGGTAAAACGGGGTGAGGGAATACAATTGTTTGCTATAGTAAGGGGCACTAAAAGGTAATTTTATTTAATGTTTTATTTTACTTTATACTGTGTCCTATTCTTTGTTTGTCCTCACTCCAGAAAGCGGGAAGCCAAAGAGGAGGCAAGACGACAGCTCCAAAACCCTTTGTAGAGCGATGGCGCCACTGTTGCAGAGCTCTCAGCCATGGGTGGAGAAATAGTATATACTCTTCGGATTTCCTCTTATGTTCTCTCTCTCTCACATATACATATATCCACACATTCAAATTAACCTTTTATTTTTCTTAATTTTTCAAATTTTTATGTATCTGCTTGTTCTGTTGTGGGCAACAGTCGACCGAAGCAAGTGAAAGATGTAGCTCATCAGGATGAGGTGGTTCGAGTCCTCACCAACACGCTAGAAACTGCCAATGTAATCCGATTTCATTTTTTTTCTTTCAACTTTTGCCTTAATTTCCATGTTATTTTGATATAATATAATATTTTGTTTTATTTTTTGGGTAGTGCCCTCATATGCTATTTTATGGGCCTCCTGGAACTGGGAAAACCACCACGGCTCTTGCAATAGCGCATCAACTTTTTGGGTGAGATATGAGATAATATGTGTAAATAAAATGCATCAACTGTTTAATTTAATGCTTATTTGCTGTGGGTGCTTTAAGTTGTTGTTGTTGTGTTCCTTTGATTTTGAATTCAAAAGTTATAATGATAATGTCACGGACCCTGCGAGATGACAATATTAGGTGTAAAAATATTACTCATCTCCTCGATAAATTTGTGTTTAATTGTTTAACCTAAAAAGACTTTAGAATTTTTTATGAATTAATGCTACTAGTAAAATACTAATTCATCCCAAAAAATTTGTGCCTCAACCTCTACGCAGATTTATAATGTATCATGACTATAGTTTGTAAGTTTAGCTTAATATCCGTAATTTATGATTTTTATCGCTTGGAAAATTGGCTTGGATTCCCTAAACTATTTATATAGTCATAATAATTTATAAGTCTAAGCCTCGTTTTGTGTATTAGAGGTTGAGGCCTCAAAGTTTTGAAAGTAGTTAGATGTTTTCCAAATTCTAAATTTGTAGGGGCATTTATGTGTTTCAGGTTTAAAGATATTAAATAAATTGGTCCTAAGGGAGGTAATTGATATTTTTGAAACCTGAGAAGAGTTGAGTGATATTGTTAGAATTTTTCTCTTCCTAGGGAAAACGGTGCACCCTATGTATGTATATAAATGCATATGGACGTAGGTTTAAGTTGCTTTATCCTAACTGAACCTAAATCTAAGTTGTGCCTTTTTTTTTTTGCTTATATATTTTTATTATATACTCCGAAGTGCGTTATTCTTATGGAGACAATGCATTCCTTCTTGTTAGAAACCTTGCTGGAAATATATATAGTTATTTGTTGATGATGGTCTAAATTGTAATATCTAGGTCGAAACATTCTGTCTGACTCATGATATCATAACTACAAGGAAAAAGAATTTAGAGTAAATAGTTGGATTCTACATAGTTGACATAGTTGAAATGTGGTAATATCATAAGTTTGATCTAAAATTAGATGTATCAATTATGACTGTAGGAAAACAAATGTCTGGCTTTGATAATGCTGAAATCTTCTGTTAAATGCTAGTAATGAAAAATTAGGATACATCATACATGTGTATTCCCTCCACCGCCCCCCCACTCCAACACACACCCACAAAAAAAAAAAAAAAGAAAAAAAAAGAAGAGAGGTAACACCTACGTCATGCAGCATAATTATTGTTTGCCATCTAGGTTTCCCGTGCTGCTAATATGCACCTGCTCTTTATTATTAACTGTTGAAATTTGATGTATAATCACATGAAAACAGACACACATGCACGCATGCACATAAGTTATTAGTAACATCACATAATTATTGATGTATCAGTATTTCATATGTAGTTATGTAGGTAAGTTGTTGGGGAAATGAAAAATTTCATGCTAAAGCATGTTCTTAGTTTATAAGAGTGATGATGTACCTGTATCTCTTACTCATGGCAAAGTTTTGTAAGCATATTGATCTTCGTCATATATCAGTGATCTAGTTACATCTACAACTTGTCTTACCAGTAAAAGTTAGGAAAAGAATGTCTATTGACTGTCCACTTGCAGTGGATTGGTCATAGAAGAAGCAAACTGAAGCATACCCATTTCGTCGACTTTGCGTTTCTTTTCTTTTTTAGTCTTGTCCACTCTTGGCTGACAAAGATATTTGAGTTTGTCCACTAGGAAAAGAGTTTTTCATGACTAAATTAGTTGTCTCCAATCTAAATGTCATGATGATGTTTTAACTACCATTGCCCACTCAGTTATATTTTAGAACTAGTATGTTTCTTTGCTGTCATGTGATTTATACACCAGCATCATTTGTTTTTTGTGCTTTACATATTTTGGTAGAACATGGGCCATGTTGTTTTCCTTTAGAAGATGGCTGCTTATTGGAGAATTAGTCTCATTTTTGTATTTTTGAAGTGGTTGATGCTAACTTGGATCATCCTTTCTCTGAATGAAATCATTTGCATTCACAGACCTGAACTTTACAAGGCAAGGGTGTTAGAGCTGAATGCTAGTGATGACCGTGGAATTAATGTTGTTCGCACAAAGATAAAGGATTTTGCTGCTGTTGCTGTTGGTTCTGCTCGACAAGGGTACATATGCCTTCATTTTTTCTCTCTTTACTCAAGCCTTCTTCGATTTATGCTTCTTGCTATTTACTTATGCCTTCTTTGTTGAGTCTTTTTTCTGCTTAGTGGTTATCCTTGCCCCCCTTACAAGATCATAATCCTTGATGAGGCAGATTCAATGACTGAGGATGCACAGGTGAGTATATTGGTTGTAGTTATTTACTTATTCAAACTCTCGACACATGAATGTTAAACAGTTTTCCTCTTGGTAGAATGCCTTGCGGCGCACCATGGAGACACACTCAAAAGTTACAAGATTCTTCTTCATTTGTAACTATATCAGCAGGTTATCTTTGTTAAATGCTGTGTTTCTTGTTTAATATCTCAATGAACTCCTGCTTTATCCTTCTCTATGTTAGGGATATGTCCTAAAACAATTTGTACTTATACTATTGTCATTATGTATTCTGTAATAATATGAGGCATTTCTTTTCATGAATAGTGCATTTAGTTTTGTGGTTATCAAGTACGTGACTTGATAGTAAAACCCTATAACAAATACAATGACTTTTCTTAAATTGTCCCTGATCGATTATTATTAGTAGAACAATAATAAATTAAGATTAGTATGTTTGTGGCTTGATGACTATGTTTTACTGGTCATGGATATATGTGATATCAAGTTAAAACATAAATAAACGTTAGAGAACATTGTATTGAATATGACCCACTGTGAGAGTACTTCATGGAACATGTCATAAGTACTTTTTAGCCATAATGATATTAGAAGTCCTTCGACCTAAATTCATCATAGTTTTCTACCTGATAAATTCTATATTCTGACGTTGTCTAAAGTTGTCTTTAACCAAATAATAAATTAGACCACGGTTGGATATAGAATAAACCAGGGAAAGGAATATGATTGATAGTGAAGGAATTTGTCCCTCTCAATTTTGGGAGAGATGTCCATGGGTCCCTTGATAAGTTAGACTGTTAAAATGCATGGCCGTGCTCAAATATATTAGTTTGAGATATTGATATCATTTGTTTGAACAGTCTACTATGAGATCAAAAAATAATTGATTAAGTTTAATAAGGATGATATGCTTCGTGCCTTATGCTTAATCTGGATATCGTGTGACAAAAGGACTAAATATAAAGTTATGGTTTGGTTTAAAGAGATCACTGATCTTCATTTAACCTGGATAGTTATAATATTTTGTTAGAAGCTGCTTATAACTTGTGGGCTCTTTAAATGTGATTTGGGCACATTGTCGGTGTTAAATGAACCTACAGGGTCACACATTAAGCGAACACGTTAGATTATTTTTCTGATAACCAGGTTAATGTATCTGGAAATATGTTTAGGTTAATCGAACCCTGCAAAATGACCAGATACAATGAATCTGGAAATATGTCCACATTCGATATATCTGGAGGATGTCCAGATTATAAGAATCTGACTCGGTAAATTAATTAGTTAAATTATCGAGATAATGACAGAATCTTATCATATCAGTTTTAATTTAATTTGAATTTAAAATAAAATATGAAAAGATATTATGAGAGTTAGACTTCAAGAGGTTCGGGTGGTTTTAAAAAGAAAACCCTAGCCGTCTTCTGAAGTTTGCTCTCTGTTTAAACATTTGTGCCTCTAATTCACTAGAAAAATTAAGCCTCTCAAACCCTAGGCGCTAGCACTCTCGAGTAACGAGTTGGTTCGCCGTGTGTATTTGATAGAGGACGTTCGCACATTGCAGCGTCTGGTGATCGTTTGAGTTGCACGTACGATTGAAAACGAGAAGCCAGAGGTCTTGATTACGTCAAACAGAGGTAATTCTGTAATCTCTAGATCGATCTTAATCGTTTGGTTTGGGTCCTCAAAAGGGATTCGTGGATATTTTCCGCGTTTAGGAGTTCACGAATCCTAACAGTGGTATCAGATAAATGCATATTTAGATACAGAGATGATAGGCACACTTTACTGTTGTTTCTCTTTTTTCCTTACAAATTCCATTTTTGTCAGATCCTTTAAGCATTTAGTTTTAATTTTTTGAATGAATTGAGAGTCTAAATATATTGTCTCTTCTAATCACCTCCATCCATATCTTCTTAGGCCTTTCTTTATCTCTGTCCACCCCATCATGCCTTCATCTCTCGATTCTCCTAACAGGGGGCATCCCTTGGTCTTCTCTGTATGCCAACAAATTTCCTTGTTGATACTAGATTTGGATACAGAGATTAATATTCTTATAATGCCAGATATTTGCTTCCTTTTGCTTTCTTGTCTAAATATTTTAATGTGAATGACATTTTCTAGTTTTCTTCAAATTAATACTGCTCAAGCTAGATTATATAGCAAAGTTTATGGAGTTTGATATATCTAGATGATAGGCATCTGATTTCTCAGTGTGAGAAGAAGCCGAGATTGAGCAACAATATTTGTGTTGCCTCTATCTTACACCAATTCTGGAGAAAGTTCTGGTGGAGAGTGGGTATTCAGTGTAACATGGTTTGACTAAGAATGTGCCTTATTGCTTTGAAATGATAACTTAAGGAAACAAATGATGTAGAACTTAAAATGCTACCAAAATATTTTTTTATGTTTTATTCCCCAACCCCTTAAGAATGAAAAAGGGAAAAATGAGGAGAAAAATGTAGAGTTTTCTGGAAACGAAAATGTATTAATCGTTTATGTTGTTGACAGCTGCTTGTGAGTTTACAAATTCTTGACCAATTATGACCCATGGAATTTAGGAGGATGAATGAAGGTTGATGATTTGTCAAAAGGTTTAGAAAGTTGCTGTTGAATCTTTTGACATACTCCACTTCCAAAGAGAAGCCTTGGATTTTTGGCTGGAATGAAGCTGTTCTACTGGTTTTTCAAATAGGAAAGTTTGGGCGTGGATAAGAAAAATGGCAAGAATTACATTTTGAGGCGAAGGTGCAAAGCTTCTAATTGTTGATACTCATTTTTGGATGAGTTTCTTGCAGAATTAAGAAGTTTGTGTTAGATCTGTTTTTGACTCAGGGGAATCATCTGAATTGAAATGAGTTCCTTATTGTGGTTACCTATGGATGATCCTGATTGGAGTGCATACCTTAGAGTAAAATTTCACGAAGGATCATGTCCTTTTGCTCATGCCTTAGAGTAAAATATTGCTGCAATTGTCTGAAATATTAATGAGGAAAGTTTATCCTAAAGATTCATTCCATTATGGCTATAATATTTGTTATAATTTAATAAATGACTCAGATATGTCAATCATCTTGGGGTCTGTTCTGTGCGGTGGATGATATTAGTTAATCCTTAGTGCACCTGACCTCATTACTCTCCTCTTTCTAGACCATTTCCACCCCACCACTTACAAACCTATTGATGATTCTGGGAGCATGCATTATGCTTTTCAAAATCCCAGGGTTCTTTTTTGGCACCTTGTGGTTGCCAGGATTGGTCTTTATTCACTGGTACTTGAAGATCCGGAAAGAAGAGATTGTGGGCTTTTTGGTGCATGTTTTTGTTTTATTTATGCTTCTGGGAGGAATGAGAACAAATCTTTGCTTTTCACTTAAAAAGAAGAAAGTAAGTTTGGTGTGCATAGTAAACTACAAAAAGGCGGAAAAAAAAAAAAAATCTTTTTGCTTTCCTCTAAAGTCCCAAACACACTTTTTGTTTTTTTTGGGCTGTCCACAACGATGAGAAATTAGCATAGCTAGGGGTTTGCATTTGGTTTTTTGTTTGGAATTTCGGTTTTAATTCGTTTTTTCTTAAAACGTTTTCAAAACAGTACCGAATTTAATTCAATTTGTCTGGTTTGGTTTGGTCTGGTTTAAAATCGAATTTTAAATTTCTTTTCTTTTTCCCTTTTGACTTGTGATCCATTTAACACATTTTAAACTTAATCCTATCAAAGATAAAAACCTGTTTCATATATTGTTTGAACTATCTAACCAAAGTCAAATCTAACTAAGTCCATTTAGGCATGTGTTATTAAAATCATTCCAATGTTTTAAGAAAGAAAACAAAGACAATTTTATACTTTGTTCTAAGTTAGATATGCGGAAAAAGAGTATATAGCATTTAATGCATAAATATATATATAACATTTGAGTTCATTTAATCCAAGTAATGAAATATATACATATAGAGAAATGAATTAGAATATAATTTATATTCAAAAAATAAAACTGTTATATCTAGCACAAATATTTTATTGATTTCATGTACATTATACAGGACTTGCATACATGAACAAAGAGAAAAATAAGGGGGAAAAAAGTACACATATAAACTTGCAATTCTTAAAAAATAAAAAAGAAATTCAGTTTTTCAGTTCGGATCAGTTTTGGGGAACCAAAACTGAAAACTGAACCGAATCTGATAAAAACCAAACTGAAAAATGAATTTCGGTTTGGTTTGGTTTGGTTTTTCATTTTAAACTGAATAAGGAACACCACTAAACGTAGCCTCTAATGGGGGTTCTGAAGTTTCACCCAATTCTCCAAATATAAAGACATACATCTGTGATCATGTAATTCTGAATTTTCTTAATTAGTGAGTCTGCAATGGATCTTGGAATTACACCACCGTATAAAGTAGCAGAGTTCATTGTATTTTTTTCTGGTTCTAGGATCATTGGATAACTAATTGGCAGTATATCCGTTTTCAAGTCTTTTCTTTCCCTCTATCATCTCCCTGTCTTGTGATTGTTCTTTATAAAAAAAAAAAGGGAAGAATTTTGCCATGCATTAGCTCTAGAAGAATGATAATAATTTACCTTAATGTAACATTCATATTGTAGAATTATCCCACATTGGTTAGTTGCTTTGGTAGATTGTGTCTTATAAGTCTTGGGCAATCCTCTCCTTACAAGGTGTCTTTTGGGGATGGAGCCTATATATTTTCAACATGGCATCATGCCCAACTCTAGTTTGTTGCTACTTGCAGATGTCTAGTTTGCGAACTTCACGCTCCAGATGTCCAATCCTGGATATGAAACATTGAGACGCATACCAGAATTAGAAGAAAAGAATTACATCTGTATGTCTTAGTCTTGCGAACTTCACGCTGCAGATGTCCAATCTTGGATATGAAACATTGAGAAGCATACCAGAATTAGAAGAAAAGAATTACATCTGTGCAAGCTGCCCAGTTGCACCAAAAAATAAAATACCAAAAAATAAAATAAAATAAAATAAGGGCCCCGAGAAAGAATTGCTTGACGCAATGAGCAAGTAATGAATACATGTAGTTTGTACATACGGCTTGACAAGAATTAGATAATACCCTAAATTGAATGTCTACGTATTTTACGTCTAAATCTAGGGCCTATGTGGATAAGAATTGGTTTGAGATGAGTTTTGTTAAAAAATTATTTAATATGTAGAGTCAAGTGGGGTCCAAAGAAAGAGAATATGATGTGTTGTGAATAGGAAACGAAAATTACATAAAATAATAATATATTTGAATTAAAGTGAAATTTTGGTTTGGGATGAGAATTGAAAATTGGAATCCACATAGGCCCCTTATATTTCATTAGATCGCCCAAGCTTCATCTACAAACGTCACTAATTTAAGGTATGTGAGACCACTAGCAAAGGGGTCCTACCACTAACTTCCTTAATTATTATGGGTATGGTCACAATTGGATTATGGTCAAATGCTCTCCTAAATCCTTGTGCTATATCAAATGTGGACAATCAATTTGGGATGGATGAGGGTACATTGGAGATATTTTGTTCTTCATGTGGACAAAAGTTATATTTGAGTCCCTATTAACGCGTATCATGTTTAATTTTGGAGATGTTTAATAAACCATCTGATTTCTTTTTTGAGAAATGACCCTTGTTTTATTTATATTTCAGGACTTTTAGAACTGAAACAGATAAACTAAAAACAATGGTTACCAAAAGCTAACCCATGTTGAAAGAAGTACCTTTTTGTCTCCTTGCATGTCTAGCGGAACTCTTGGCAATGTGTATATTGCTCAAGCAGAGATCTGGCAGAAGCATGTTCAAATGTTGATCTAATACCACAATATTTAGGAACCTAATATCAGATATCCATCGGCTCTAATCTATTTAACAGTGCCAAACAACAAGAGTTTGACACTAATGAATAACAAATGCAAGCTTTGATGCTGTCTATACATGCTAAGAAAAATATTATCCCTTTGTTCTGACTACAATCCTAAATTGAAAGATTTTACTTCATGTTCTCCTGGATTCAAGACTTTTTTCATTTACTCTAGACATTTTTTTACTTTGTGTGCCCATATGTTTCTATTTCTAAAGAGAATAAAGAAATTCATGAACATACATTACTGGCATAACATAAAATATGTAATGCTATAACCATTGACCAAGAAAATGCTTTGTCTGAGGTTGTAAATTTAAATCTCATTATCAAATGTAGCCCAGATTCAGCAACTCAATGTCTTCCCTAGCAACTAATGATTGAAGTATTTTTTCTTTGTAGGATTATAGAGCCGCTAGCTTCTAGATGTGCAAAGTTTAGATTCAAGCCACTTCCTGGAGAAATCATGAGCGATAGGATATTGCACATCTGCCAAGAGGAAGGCCTAAATTTGGATTCAGAGGTGTGAACATTATCATGCAGTGCCTTTTTTCTTTGACACAAAGTTTATCCTTGTATTCATTTGAATTTATTTAATGATGTAGTGATTCTGATTGCAGGCTCTTTCAACCTTAAGTTCCATCTCACAAGGGGATCTCCGAAGAGCTATAACATACCTGCAAGTGAGATAATTCTATTTTATGAACATGGCCTTAAGTTTTGAATAAATGAAGAACTTGAGAGGAAAAAAGATATTTGCATTCTTATGGAAATGATTATGCACCTCTAATTATGTTATAGAAAAGAAGCAATCTGCATACCTCCAAATTGTACTTGGATATGAAGGTTATGTTTTTACTAGTAGAAAATTCAGTCATTCTCTCTAGATTAATTGACAGTTTTTAGGTATCAAAGAGTTAGACATTAAAATCTAGTCTTTTGGATATTGACTTCTTGTGTTCTGAATGTTACAGAGTGCTGCTCGCTTATTTGGATCTTCAATTTCATCTAGAGACTTGATTAGTGTATCTGGGGTAAGATATTTGCTTTGGGCCTCTTATTTTTTGATCTAGTTGTATCTGATATTTTGGAAAAGTAATATGGGGCTTGAAACTCATTATGAGGGTTGTTTCTTGAGCAATTGGCCATAATTTTGAACTTGTGCCTGAACTGACCATATGCCTAGTTCAATAACTGAAGTTGTTTTCATACTAAACCATATCCAAATTGGTAGAATTTGCTTGTGGTCTGCTCAAATTGCTTCTTGCTTATCCATTGTTTGTCCTCTTACTTCATTAATAATTCTCATGCTAGTACGATTTACTATTTATGTCTCAATACAATTTTTGTACCAAGTAGGAACTTGTTCTTATTGAAATCAAATACATAACTCTTCTTAAAAGAGAACCTTTTTAGTTTGAAGTTTGTTGGAACAAGGACCTTAATTAACTAATCTTAATATACAACCAGAGCCAATATTGAAACAACCCAGCCTTATCCCTATTCAAGTTCAAGATATGTCCTAAAGTTTAAGAACATAGTTTGGTTGTTGTCTTATGTTGCTGTTTAGGTTTATGGACTATGCTGTGTGACCGAATTGCGAAGAAATTGTCTTGGTGATCATCTTGGGAGCAATTGAGTCAGGTCAAGATGAGTAAACTGACCTTCAGAAATCTCAGAACCACTTGGGCAAGCAATGTAGTTGAGTCCAGTGGAAATACTTGTTGAGTTTGACTGGAATCAACATAGCTAAGCTTAAGCTTGATATATTGTGTGATTGAGTATCTAAAATTAATCTGGTCTAGAAAAACTTAGCCAGCTGGATTAAATTCAACTAGCTTATTAGTTGGGTCCACATGAGCTCAAACTAGGGGTGGTAATTTGGATTATAATCTAATGGATATGGATGATTAAAATAAGTTTATGGACTTAAATGGATATCCATATAAATTGAACCAATTTAATGGATTTAAATGGATATTTACTCAAATATATTTATATCCATTAAAAAGTGAAAATTCATTTAACTTCCACCTTTTAAAGGATGAGTTCCACTAACACATGAGCATCATTATTCGCTTTAATTAACAAGGGTAAGGTGAATGTCCATTTATTTGATTTAAATGATATGTTCCAATACCACAATTTCCACCGCTAACATCTTTAATCAACAAAAGAAATGTGATAAAATAAAATGTTTACTTATCGAACAAAAATGTATAAATAGATGGATAAGGATAAATGGACATCGATCATCCATTTAAATCCATCCATCCAAATCCATTTAATAAATAGATTTTAATGGATAGGACTCCGTTTAATTCTATCCAAATCCAAATGGATATTTATCTTGTCACCTCTAGCTCAAATTCAATCGTACACCTCTTATTGTTGGCATATAAATGATTGCACATCTCATGTAAATGGAAACTTCAAGTACTGGAGATATTCATTGTCGGCTTAGTGCAAGGGATTTGAATTTTACTTGATTAAACTATGTAAGTCAAGCGACACCGGCTTAGCTTATTTGCACTTCTGCTCCTTTCTCTTACCAGTGGCAGATCGAGGACCCGAAGGATTGTTGGGGCACTTGTATCTATTTGTATTTTTTGATATATTAAGTAAAAATTAGTCATAAAGATATAAAATATTAATGAATTAAAGTACCTCAACATATATAAGAAATTACCCACCAAAAAAAATAAAAAATTTCTATCTTTGTAATTGAGAAATTTTACGTTTTATAATTGTCCTTACATGATCTCATATTTTGAAATCGTTGTATAATTTGCTTGTTATTGATATTATTATATATATCTTTGTCAATGCATATATCGTATATTTATATATAAAAACAATTAAGTTATCTTTTCCTTTTTGGACTCAAATCTTCTTTTTCTATGAAAAAATTATTTTTACTTTCTCTGTTACTTATTAGGAAATTAACTTTTTAACACTCTTTTTCTATTAAAAATTATTTTTACTTCTTTTATTAATTGTTAGGAAGTTAACTTTTAAACACTTTTGAGGAAATAAAAAAAGCAAGTAGGATCATATTTAAAGAAAGAGTGGGTGCACTTTAAGATTATACCATATACCCATATAATTTTTGAAAATCCAGTGGGGGCCCCACTGAGTCAATGTGACTCTGCCACTGATGTGACTCCTACGATAGATACTAGTATAATCATTTTAAAATCCAAATCAAAGGAAGAAAGATAATTTAGGGAATACCTGAATGTTGTTTCACAGCACAGAAAAATTCAACAGAGGGTAGTTGCTTTTCAAGTCTTTGAAAGTGAGCACTTGCGCATTATAAATCTAAGAAATGGAGGCTTTTGAGTCTATAATAGATTCAGGTTGTATGATTCCAAAAATATGAGAGAAACAGAGGGAAAAAAAAGATACTTGATGCGATATTGAAATTGCACTCCTCTGATGAGGTTGTATGCTTTGGCCTCCAGTTATGCTTCAACGGCTAAGGGCCTGTTTGATAATTCAATTAAGTATTTAAAATCAATTAATCAAGTGTTTTTTATAGTAGATAATAGATATTCTTAATTGTTACTACCTCTGTTTTACAATATAAGTCGTTTTAGACTTCTGCACAAGAATTAAGGGTCCTAAATTCTGCACAATTTTAAAACTAAACTTTAAAAAACACTCATAATTAAATCTTTATCTATTTTGGTAATTGGGGAGAGTTGGGTCATAATTAGTGGAAAGAGAGAGATTGTAGGGAGGGGTAGATGTGGAAAAAAAGTAATAAATATTTATAGAACTTTGTAAAACGACCTATATTGTGAAAAAACTTTTCAAATACAAAATGACCTATATTGTAAAACGGAGGTAGTAATTAGTTTTGTACTTTTGATGATAGATGTTTGTTAGCACTTAGTTGATTAAAATGTATTGAAATCCTATTATAAATTTTAAGTGAAATGAAATTTACTTAAATTTAAAATTTGAATATGCTATAGTTATTATTTTTTATTTAATCCAAATTGTAATCAAATATAGTGTAAAATAAATTATAATTAATATAGTCATCAAATTTCAAATTTCAGTTGTTAAATATTCAGATTTTGGTATTTAGACTGCAAACCTATTAAACAAGCCCTAAGTCAATAAAGGAGTAACTAAGAGGGTAGTTAATATAAAAATGAGGATTGACTTGTTACAGAAAAGCTCTGAAATTCTATATATATTATTGATGAAAAGATAGAGTATAAATAGTTGTATAAAGATTCTAAATTAGGAAAGATTGTGCTAGTTATTCATAAGATTAAGCCCCTAATATTATGCCTGAGATTAGGATATCTATGGCTAGCTAATTACAGATTCCTAACATGTTTACAGATTCATAACACTCCCCCTCAAGCTGGAGCATAGATATTAATCATGTTCAGCTTGTTACAAAGATAATCAACTCGATTCCCATTTAGAGCTTTGTAAAGATATCTCCTAACTGCTCTCTGGTCTTCACAGACTCTGTGGAGATCAACCTTTGTTGTATCTTTTCTCAAACAAAGTGACAGTCAATTTCTATGTGCTTAGTCCATGCATGAAAAACGGGATTAGAAGCAACATGGAGGGTGGCTTGATTGTCACACCATAACTTTGCTGGCACACAAGGTTTAAGACCAACCTCAGGTAAAAGTTGGCTTAACCACATAATTTCACAAGTAGATTGTGCCATAACTCTCTGCTGATTCTGCACTTGATCTTGAAACCACATTCTGCTTCTTTCTCCTCCATTAGACCAAATTCCCACTAACAAAGACACAATATCTTGAAGTTGATCTTCTATCAATCTTAAATCCTGCCCAATATGCATCTGAATAACACTCAATACGAGTATGTCCATGGTTCTTGTATACAATTCCACGTCCAGGTGCTCCTTTCAAGTAACAAAGAATTTGCTCTAAGGCTGTCCAATGTTCAACTGTTGGAGAACACATAAATTGACTCACAACACTGACAGAGTATGCAATATCTAGACGTGTTACTGTGAGATAATTCAATTTCCCAACCAATCTTCTATATCTCTCAAGATCTTTAAACAGCTCTCCTTCCTTAGGAAGCTGTAAATTTGGAGCCATCGGAGTATTGCTTGGTTTGGCTCCCATCTTCCTTGTTTCAACTAGTAAATCAAGCACATGCTTTCCTTGAGACAAGAAGATACCTTGCTTCTTCTTACAACTTCAACTCCCAAAAAATATTTTAATGCGCCTAAATCTTTTGTCTGAAACTGAGGGTGCAGAAATGATTTAAGAGATGAGATCCCTAAAGTGTCACTTCAAGTGATGACAATATCATCTACATACACTACTAACAAAATGATGCCACTATAAGATTGTCTATGGAAGACAAAATGATCAGACTTACTTTTCTTCAACTCAAAAGCTTCAATTGCTTGACTAAATTTACCAAACCAAGCTCAAGGACTTTGTTTCGGGCCATAAAGAGATTTCTGAAGATGACAGACTTTCCCATTCCCCCCTGAGCAACAAATCCAGGAGGTTGCTCCATATATACTTCTTCTTGAAGATCACCATGCAAAAAGGCATTCTTGATATCTAACTGGTGTAGGGACCAATTTTGAACAGTAGCCATAGAAATAATTAACCTGACAGAGGATAATTTAGCAACAAGAGAGAAGGTGTCAGAATAATCTACTTCGTATGTTTGTGCGTATCTCTTGGCAACAAGGCGAGCTTTCAAACGAGTGACTGATCCATCAGGGTTCACCTTCACTACAAACACCCATTTACACCCAATAGCCTTTTTTCCTGGAGGTAAGTTTACCAAGTTCCAAGTACCATTGTCATCTAAAGCATTCATTTCCTCTATCATAGCATCATGCCAACCAAAATGAGAGAAGGCTTCATGAACACTCTTAGGAAGGGAAATAGAGTCAAGAGATGCAATGAAGGAACAGGAGGATGAAAACAAATGATCATAACAAACAACAGAAGAAACAAGATAAGTACATTGACGTTTACCTTTGCAAAGAGTAATAGGAAGGTCATCACTGCAGATTGGATCTAATGACGAGGGAGCCAATATAAGACATGTCTGAGGAGGAGCTTCCCGTCGAGAATAGACATGAACAATGGGAGGCTTGGTTGGAGTAGGAACAGAAGATGTGATAGTGTATATCAACAAATCATCATCCTCCCCCTATCTTTTAGAAGGAGAGGTTGGATAAAAAGAAAAATATTCTAAAAAAGACACATCAATGGAGACAAGATACCTACAAAGACTAGGACAATAACATCGATACTACTTTTGGTGACGTGAATAGCCAAGGAATATGCATTTTAAAGATTTGGGGTCTTATTTAGTGACATGGGGACGAGCATCTCGAACAAAGTAAGTACAACCAAATATCTTAGGTTCAAGAGGAAATAATGGCTTAGTGGGAAAAAGTGTATTGTAGGGAGTATCCCCACAAAGAATAGATGAAGGCATGCTGTTGATCAAGAAGCAGGCTGTGGACACAGCATCAGCCCAAAAGATTTTAGGAACATTCATTTGGAATAAAACAGCTCTTGCTGTTTCAAGGAGATGTCTATTTTTTCTATCTGCAATACCATTTTGAGATGGGGTATCAACACATGATGTTTGGTGGATAATACCATTGTTGGTTATGTAAGTTTGGAAAGTTGCAGACAAATATTCCTTGGCATTGTCACTACGTAATATATGAATAGAAGCATTAAAATGAGTCTTAATTTCGGCACAAAAGTTAGAGAAATGAGAAAACAATTCAGAACGACTTTTCATTAAGTATTAACGATGTCATACGAGAATAGCCATCAACAAAGGTAACAAAGTACTTGAACCCAGCCTGAGACACAATAGGACACGGACCCCATACATCTAAATGAACTAATTCAAAAGGAGAACTGACTCTTTTATTAATTCTAGGACTCAAACTTGTATGATGGTGTTCAGCAAACTGACAAGATTCACAATCCAAAGAAGACAAATTTTGATACTGAGGACACAGCTTCTTGAGTAGAGGAATGGAAGGATGACCCAGCCAACAATGTACCTCAAAGGGGGTTGAGACTCTAGAACAAGCAATGGATTGTGGTGTTTGAGTGTCAAGGATGTAGAGTCCTCTAGATTCATGTCCTTTGCCAATAATTCTCTTTGTCAAAAGATTTTGACATAAGTAATAACCAGGAAAGAATGAGACACTACAATTAAGATTATGAGTAAGTTGGCTTACAAAAATCAGATTAAATGACAGTTGAGGCAAACTCAATACAGATGACAAAGATATAGATGGGGTTGGACTAATGGTTCCAGATCCTAAAACAAAAGAGGTTGATCCATCTGCTAGAGTAACTTTTGAGATGGAAGTTTGTGGTAGAAAAGTAGAAAAGATGGTGGAATTACTTGTCATGTGATTTATAGCACCATAATCAATGACCCATTTTGATGTGGAAGAAATGAGACATGTATTTGATTTACCTAATTCAGCGATAGCTGTGATAGGAGTAGAAGGCCGTACTGACTCTTAGTACTTAGAAAACTTAGCAAATTCATTTGCAGAAACCAGAATAGACTTTTCAGATGTATCGGTGGTTGCAATGTGGGTTGACTGGACTGAATGATTCCTCTGATTTCTATTTTGCAGTTTTCTACAATCACGCTTCGTATATCCTAGTTTATGATAGTAGTGACACACAGTCCCTCCTGAATCTTGTCCTCTGTTATCAAAACTGCTAGAACTCCCTCCTTTGTTATTCCGACGAACCAAAGCTCCACTGAACTGAACTGATGGAGCGTTTTTCTGTGCGAAGAATTCTGCTAAAAGTATCCTGCAATGAAGTAACTTTTGAACTAGAAAGAATTTGAGATTTCGCTGATTCAAATTCAGGAGGAAGACCAGCTAAGAAGCTCATGACAGCTATGTTTTCTCGTTGAGCTTGTTGAACTTTGATAGCTAGACTTAAAGGCAAAAACATATTAAGTTCTTCATAAGTCCTCTTAAAATCCATGAAATAAGTTGTAAGAGACTTATCTTGATTTTCTGCATGATAAAATGCTTTACACACCTCATAGATTCGAGAAATATTGCCTTTACTAGAATATAAGAAGTCCAGATACGCCATTAATTCTTTAACAAATTCACAGTGATTAATCTAACCCATTACCTCACCTTCGATAGAGTTCCTTATTTGCAAGAATAATCGAGCATCGTCTTTTAACCATGACTACTTGGATTTTCCTTCTCTAGGAGGATCATTGGTAAAGTGGTCCCACTTCTCAATACTTCGCAAATACAATCTTTCTGTCTTACTCCATTCAAAATAGTTAGTCCCATTTAACTTGTATTCTGTGATTTTAGACATCACTGGAATAACATCTAAAACAACTAAAGACTTGTCTGTCATTATATGCTGGAGAAATAAAATTACAAGAAACACATTCAGGAAATACCAGGAAACCACCAACCAACGTGCCTAGAATCTGTCCAGATTCCTTGTTAAAATCTGGGCACGTTTGATGAAACAAAGTCCGAATATGAACTCCAGAGACTAGGGCGAGCCAGATGGAGGCGATTGGAAATATTTCCGGGGTGCACGTGCCGGCGCGTGGAGGACGAGGCTGAAGATTGCAGCGGCGCGTGAGCTTCACAGGCAGGTTTTCTGGTCGCCGGATTCTGGATTCTGGCCGAACTGGCAGAGGCGCCTCTGACTACATTGGAGGTGATACCAAATGGTCACTAGAACAACGTGACCCAAAGATAGAACCAATTCTGCCTGGGGTAGAACAGACTGACGAAACAGAATAGCAAAAGTATCCCTAAGTCTCTGATACCATGTTTCAGAAAAGCTCTAAAATTCTGTATATATTATTGATGAAAACATAGGGTATAAATAGTTGTACAAATATTCTAAATTAGGAAAGATTGTACTAGTTATTCCTAAGATTAAGCCCCTAATATTTTGCCTGAGATTAGGATATCTACAGCTAGCTAATTACAATACTAGTTATTCCTAAGATTAAGCCCCTAATATTATGCCTGAGGTTAGGATATCTATAGCTAGCTAATTACAGATTCCTAACATACTTACAGATTCATAACACGACTTGAAATAAAACTGCCATACCTTTTAGGAAATTCCTTGGATCAAAATAAAAATTACTTTGCTTGATGTGGGACTTTTGGACTTCTTCCTTGAATGGTGGTGTTTTGTTTGGCCTTTTTTCTGCATATCAGTGCTCATAATTGGAAAGGATTAAAATGGCTAAAATTTGCCTCTTAGCCATTAATATCCTATGAATATATCACTTGATTGCCTGGGGAAAAAAAGTTTGTGGCAACGAATCGATTCTTAGATGATGCTTTATCATATACTCCCTTGTCTCAGAATCAGTGTCTACATTTCTTCTTCGGATTGTCTCAAAATAATATCTACCTATTAAAATAAATATATTTCCCATCTAAACTCACTAATATCCTTAATTTAAGGGGACATGAGTCTGGTAACACATAGCTCTCATTACTAGCCTCCTTGATTATTAAGGATAAGGTGGTAATTTGCATATGGCAAAATACTTGGTTAAATTTTTTGTGACTAGTCAATTGTGGACATTTGAGGAGTAACTTATCTCTAACCAGTTTTTGGAATGCTTAAGATACCTTTTATATAAAAAATCTTGATAAAGTGCAAAAGTTATTTTTTTTTTTAAAACTATGAAAGCTATGAGGATTGACTTGGGAGAGTTAGATTTGGTGTAAAATCATGAGGTTTCAGTGTTTGTTTTGGAGCACCTAGAGCATTATATGTATTATACTTCTATCGGTGTCTGAAGAAGTAAACAAAAGGATCTTATTTGAAGGACAATTGTGTCAAATGCGCTTGGCGATTTAGAGAGAGCCTTGTAACTCTTCAATCTTATTAGTGGAAGTCTATGGTTTTCCTGAGTTTGGGGGATCCCATTTTACTTATGGTATATTTTGCTCTTGATTTACCTTCATTCTATTGTAGAATAGTGATACTGTAGGAAGATGTTGGATTGATCTTAATCTGATAAATAGTTAGCAGGCAGTGAATGAAATTGCTCTTTAATTAAATTGTATAAGCAATATCTTGCTTAGTCAGCCCTAAGAGTCCACAGGCATAATCAAAGGTTTTGAGAATGTTTTAGAAGATATGCAAGCATTGCTTCAGATTCCAACAGACTCTGCGATGCTTGGAAAAATTTGGTTTTGAGGTGACGCTGTGTACTCCATCTCTGGTCCCCTTCAGATAGGACTTCCTCTCTACTTCTGGGTCATCCTCCGTATTATAATTTCCTTGAGGCAAAAGCTTGGCGTATAGCTTCTACAGGATGTGAACTTAAAATGGCTCAATGCATAAACACAAATTACAATTAGAGCAGATTAAGTTCACATTTTAACGGTGGACTTTGTTTTGTGATTTTTGGTTTTACATATATATTTTTATTTGTGAGATGATTACCGAGTAAAAAAACCTTAACAACTATAGTGACTACAGGACACACAGAGTAAAAGGAGAATGGGAGAAGAAAGAACATCTCAACAATGTCTATGTGAAGACTTTTCACATATTGGATGCATCAGATTCTGTGCTTCTCTATAGAAAGTTTCTTTCCTTTTCTTAGCCTTACAGCTACTTGCTGACATCTAAATTTGTAATAATTAGGTTATCCCAGAGGAGGTTGTAAATGCTCTCTTTGTAGCCTGTAGAAGTGGCAATTTTGATCTGGCTGACAAGGAAGTCCATAATGTAATTGCTGAAGGATATCCAGTTTCTCAGGTGCTCTCTCAGGTGCCATGTTTTGCTCTCTCTCTCTCTCTATATATATATATACACACACGCATATTATATATATATATATATATTACATATTATATATATATGTATATATATTGTCAGTTGCTAGTTATTGATATGATGCTTCTTCCAGTTGTTTGATCTAGTTGCTGATGCTGATGATATATCAGATGAAGAGAAAGCAAGAGTATGCAAAAAATTGGCTGAAGCAGATAAGGTATGATCTCTTATTACATTTTTCCTGGAGTTTATGACTTTTCAATGCCGCCTTCTGCTCGAAATTCTGTTTTCAAGTTAAACAAGAATGAGGAATATTTTGAATGCATTTACTTGGAAGCTATATTCCAGGCTTCAAGACAAGAGTACGAGCACAATATTATTATTTTTCTTCTTCACTGTTGGCATCAAGATATTTGAAGTAATCAGATGACGGAAGTGACACTCTTTATGGGATGAAACGAATCCTTAATTAAAAATGAAAAAAACTTGAATTAATTTCTATGGCATCTTAGGCTGCCTCATGCTCAAATTTGACAAAAACCTATGTCAATGAAAATCATGTATTTGTTACACGGTTCTTACCAAGATGGATCCCTTACACTTAGGGATGACAATGGGGCCGGGCCGGACACTAGAAATCCCGGCCTCGCCCCCGCATATACTCCCGTATTCTCATCCCCGGTCCGTCCCGCTACGGAGAAAGGCGGGGATCTCCACCCCCGGCCTGTCGGAGATAAAACAATTCCCGATCCTGACTCAAACGGGTCCAAAAATAATTATAAAGATTTTTTTTAAAAAAAAAATTGCCTCCAATATATTTTTATTCAAATTTTTTTAATTATATAGAAAACTTTTGTGATGGTTTTCAATAATTCATGTATTTATCATATTACTATATTAGTAAGAGTAAAATTAATAATTGATAACTTTTTTTTTTTAATTTTTCCTTTCCTTTTCTATTTTATTTTATTTTATATACATATATAATCTACTTTTACATACATATATAATAATATATAATTTACCTATGATTTATATAATGTGTGTGTATATGTATATATATATATATATATATATATATATATATATATATATATATATAATATGTAAAGCGAGTCAGGCCGAGGAATGAAATCCGTCCCTGCTTAAATCGGGGAATCTCGCCCAACCGGGCCGAGGCGGGTCCGATCCCTAGTGTAAGTGGGAAAATTGCCATCCCTACTTACACCCAACCCTTCTTTACAAGTACAACTTAAAGTGAAAAAACTGATTTCTCCTCGTTGACATTGTCAGTGCCTTGTTGATGGAGCAGACGAATATTTGCAGCTGTTGGATGTGGCCAGCAACACAATGCGAGCACTTTCTGATATGCCAGAAGAATTTTCCTATGACAGTTAGTGTTCAATGGGTGTTTTGAGAATGGGTTCAAGATTTCCGGAATTAACTGCATTTTTTCCAGAGGTTTGGTGCCGCAAACTTCACTTATGAAGGTTGTTCTGCTTGTAAATTCACAGCTAACTGTATTGTATGCTTAACATAGTTCTGGAGACTTTTGTCTTGGTCATTTTTTGTGTTTAAAAGATTGGAATCATTCCATTAAAGCTTCAGACGTTGGAGGTCATAGAATTGAAAGCAGCCACTTGCATGAGTGCTCTATAAACATGTTGTAGGGGTTGGGGATTAGCTATAGGCATAAAAAAACAAATGGTCCTAATATGCGATGTAGCAATTTTGTTTTACAATTTGTTTTGACTTATGAGCAATGGCATTCTCATAATTATCAATTTAAAGTGGCTTCAACAGCTGTAATTTCCACAGATGTCCTTTGTAGATTCGATCAACTTGGTTGAGGGTAATGTTAAAGTTCCCAATTACAGTGACCTCTACAGGTAAAAGCCTAATTAGGAGGGGGGAAATGTAATTATTGTAATAGTTGGTTTTTATTTTGAAAAAAAAATAAAGTTTAACATAATTTTTTCTTTTGGCATGCAATGGAAGGAAGTTAGCGTGGGTTTATTTCTTTATATTTTTATGATAATATTAGGAAGGGGAAGTAAGTTGAATTCAATATAATATTGAGCGTGTTTAATTAATTGAGTTATATTTTTACTAAAAAGTTAGTATAAGTTGACTCCATGAATATTATTCAAATTTAAGCATGATTGATTTAGTCTGGAAAAGGAAAAAAGGACTGCTGAGGGACAAAGCACGGTTAGTGTTAATTGGAACAACATTTCAAGTGGCCCTTTTGTTCTATATCTGAAAGTTCAAATTTGTGTTGTGAATTCTATAGTAAGTACCCTCTATGGCTCTATCCTTTGAGCAAACTACACCATATGAAAGTAGGATTCCTTCGCAAAGAATTAACAAGGCCAAATGGAAAGACTCAAGATCAGAGAAACCTGTACCTCCCAATGGACGCATGGCTATTCATGCTTCCAATTAATCTTCGTAGTACCGCTATCATCACTCCCTCAAAACCGCCTTATCATGGATGCAGTAAGATTAATCAAAGTCTTTGAAAGCACAAAATGGGGCATGACATAAGTTGAAATTGCATGGAGCACAACTTCCATTCCAGCCATGAAACTTCTTCGACTCCATTTCTTCGCCAAACTTGAAAATTTTCATTTTAATTTTTTTTTATATTCCAGCCATTAGGGGCAAGCCCAAATATTTCCCTTCGCATTGATCTTCTTAAATAATTGGCAAAGAAAACAGACTCATCTTCAAATTTGGATCAACATATTTGTTGAAGTACATGGAGGATTTTTGCAAAGTTTATTTTCCACCCAAATGTCATTCCATATTAATTAAGAATTTGTCAAATTTACACAATATCTTCAATGGAAGCAAAGTGAAGATGATTTGAAAAGCGTTCATTAAATCTAAACGAGATGACAGTCTATATATATATATTTTAACATGATGATTCATTATGAAGTTAGAAAGAGAAACTAAATAACTTAAAATAAACTATTCTCATTTTCTTAAGCGAAATATTATTTTGAACTATTTTTTATTGCCTTTTAACATTTATATTCTCGATTGCTAAAAAACTGATTAAAAAGCTTAAGAAAGCCATTCCAGAGAAATTAACCTGAAAATGTTTTTCCGTAATAATGCAATTGAAAATAACAATGGTATATTAATTTTTACAACTTCTTTCAAAACCATTTTTTCCCCCTTCTTTTTCTCCTTTCCCCTAGCAGCTTAAAAGCGGCTTCATCAACAGCGAATAGGCCTTAGCCTTTTCTGAAGGCAATCACTGCAACTTTGGCAATGGAAAAACTGCATTGCTTGTTAACTCTTCCCAAGACCAAGATTTGAGAATGTTTTCAATATTCTCAATAGTCATTTGTAGCCGAAATATCAGCATATCTCTTCAGCAAAAAGGATATCGTAGATAGTTTGAACTGTGAGACAGGGAAGATACAATAATGAAAAAATATTTTAATCAAAGAATAATAAGTCGGGAAAAACATAAGATGAACATAATGCAATCCTAACAAATTATAACATCAGAAGAAGATAGTTCTTGGAAGTTCTATAAGAATGCAACTGCTGAAATCTTTAAGCAAATACGCTGACATAATGAAACTTATGTTTGCTTATTCCAAGAACTATAGAAAGTAGAAGGTTATTACGCTCACTGAAACTTCTATTATAAATATACCTTCTTCTCGGGGGATGTTAGGTTGATCAATCAAAAGCTGCTGAAAAGCACCTAAATGATCAGTAGCACTGCAAGGAATCCAGCCAATTAACAATCATATACCAAAAGAAAAATTGAGGATATGAAACTGCAGGGAAGCGTATCCAGTTGGAGAATAAAATAAAATTAAAAAACTACCAAGAGAAAATGAAAATGGAGGGACTGCAAAAAGTACTGCTAAAATATGAAAGGTGCACAATGTTGAATTCTAACATCCAAGTTTGTGATGAACAAAGAGCAAATAATCATTTGCCCAAAAAAAAAAAGGAAAAAAAGGAATGTTTCCAACATCTCAATTATATTCCAACAAATGGAAGGGGCAACCGCAAACTTCGTTAATTTTACCACCTGTGTGCTTTCTTGAAACTTCAAATGCATCACAACATAGATCTAAGCAAGCAATTTAAAGGGAAAAAATTCCCGTATCCCCATTTTTAGAATGAGCTAACTCCAAATTATAGTGGAATACCACATTTAAGAAATCAGGAAAATTTCCAGCTACAAAAGAAATGAGCTATGACAATTATTTTTTGACCAAATGCCTAAGACCTGAATCCAATTGTAAACATCTTCTGTTCATTGCAAATAACTTGACTCAAAGCCTTGTATCCTAAACACTCAAAGGGTAGGTCAAACATCATGAGTCTCTGATGACTGTACCTCAAATGCAAAAGGCACTTCAATCATCTTGCTTGTATTTAAGAGCAGTAATGACAATGTTGGAAGTTATCAGGAAACCCATGCTAATAGCTCCTGATATGTTTTCAGCGTAACTTTTTTTCAAGGCAACAGCCGCAAGTGCTGATACCAGAGACAATTTAAGATGGTATCTGATGAAATATATTTAAATGAGCCACTTAGTGCTGAAAAATTTAAACTATGAAATTCCATGCAATATAAGTTTAAATTATATATGATACTCCGTGCAGTGCTAACAACAAAACACACAACAAGCCAACATATTTGGCAATCAATAAATAAACAGACAAGAAACAAATAGATTCTTTGGCACAAAAAATAATAATAATAAAAATCAATGTGTGAGAGAGAGAGAGAGAATTTCTGGCTATATATTCAAAAATCAAGGGAAAAATTCACTTTGCCATCCTAACTATAGTCAAAATCCCACGTTGCAATCTAAGCTTTATTTTGAATCTAATTGCCATTTGAACTATGATTTTTTCCTACATTGCCATCCAAGCACCTCTAATCCTTAAATTAAGTTAGTTAACATGGTAAATCAAATATAAGGTAGAGTAAATTTCCCATCTAACTAACTTAAAGAACAAAAAGACTAAATTAGTTCGATTAAATTAAGTTAAGTTAGTTCAATCATATTATATTTTCTATTTTTTCAGATTTAAATTTATAAATAATATAGTCTTTTTATTTTTTAAGTTAGTTAGGTGAGAAATTTACACTGTTTTATTTTTAATTTATTATGTTAACTAACTTAATTTAAAGATTAGAGGTACTTGGATGGCAATGTGGAAAAAATCATAGTTCAGATGGCAATTAGATTCAAAATGAAGTTTAGATAGTAATGTGAGATTTTGGCTATATTTGAGATGGCAAAGTGAATTTTTCCCAAAAACCAATGAGAGAGAGAGAGAGAGAATTTCTGGCTATATATTGTGTACCTGAAATGATATTAATAGATCAATACATTATATATGGCCAGAGGATTGGCAAAGTCAATCATTCAAAGTTGCATGGCTGATTTATAAGTGCCAACTAAATCCATGAAACAAATCCAGATTTTCTTGTTTAATGTAATCATAAGCTTCTATAGCAACTATACAAGGATCAAACTATATTGCATCCCCCCCCGCCTTCTCTCTCCCCGTCTTTGAAAAAACATGGCAAAAATCATACCAACATATGAATTTGAGAATACAGGATACACTTCATTTTGGCAGCACACAGGTTTTCAATCTATATAACCTAAAGATATCAAAGTAATGCCTCCCATTTGATTGCAGGAGGGAGGGGGGGGGGTGTTGGGAATTGAGGGAAGTCATACTCTGAATGATGCATCTCATAGAGAAGGCTAAGACCATCCAAGAATTCTGCAAGACTTGGTTTAATCCCAACTCTTTGTTGCAACTGTTTTGCTGTTGGCACAGCAGAACCACCCTTAACAAGTTATCTACCACCCCAAAAAAGTCTTTTCAAGTGATAAAACAATGCGTTGGAAACCAAACCTGTATGCCAAAAAATGAGACAGATATAACATAAGCTTTAACAGGATGAGGTAAAAGATCAAAACTAAAAGCAGAAGGGCAAAAGCTATATAGAAAGTGAGGCCACATGCAAACTTTCTATATCAGAAAGGAATTTAAGACAGCAGGCCCAACAAGTTGTCATCTAGAAGAATTAAATTGGCTTCGAGACCTAGAGTTCACAAGAATGCACAAGGAATACCTTCCATGCTCCTTTTCTGCCCTTTCTGTCTTTACTCCACTAGCATTCGAGACTTTTGGAACATATATTATTAGGCATTGTTTGCCACTGATTACACAGGGAAAGTAGTAGATTCCAACACATTCTTGGCACCTCGGAATATAACATGAAGTGTACTATCTTCTGCAACTGACACATGTGGCACCAATTAATACCCCTTTATCTGCCTTTCTGATTCTAGAGTCGACAGGTTTATTTGCTATGTGTTTCCATCTCCACATATGTTCTTCCCCAGAAAAAACACTTTGAGATTTTGGTATTAGTTCTATCAATACCTCCTCATCCAGTTAACTTATCAACGACTATACATGCTATCTAGTGAACTGTATTCCTAGGGCCCTTGATTAGCATCTGATACAAATCACCAAGTAAATACAACCTTAAGGGATGAATAGAGTGGTAATATTTTGGGCGTGAACCCAAATTCACATTGCAATGCACTAAAACATGATCCTTCCTCTTTACAAAATCATGACAAGAATATATATATATATGGAGAGAGAGAGAGACAAAGAAAGATGCCAAATGGTAAAATTCTTAATGATACCAGTTCTTTATAAAATTATCTAACTGCAGAGCAAAAACTAGAAAGAAATAAGATAAAACATATAAAATGTTCATACAAAGTCTTATTCATGGAGAGAAAGATAGTTTGTAGAGACTCCATCTTGAATTACCTGAAAAGGCATAACAATATCAGTTTAATATAACTAAGAGCAGCAAAGACAGGGCTCTAAAGATGTGCATGTCAAAATGTAGACAGACCTGCAACCTCTAGATGATAGAAGAAGCACCAGTAAATTGGGAAAGCAACCGAGATTGAAGCTCTTCCCATTGACCCGTCTCTTCCTTCACCTTCCTGAATCTTTGCTGATACTTTCTCACCATTGCCCCCATCTATTCTAAATCGTCAGCGGTGGCCCCACGAGGCAACCCGGCACAAGACCAAAGGTGGCCACAACACAAGAGCCAAAGTGGCAGTAGCAGCATGACAGAAGAAGAATGGAAGAGAAGGCTAAGAGGAGAATGGAAGAAATGGAAGGAGAGACTGTGATAGAAATAAGAAGAAAATGGTTATCTCGAGGTTAGTGTTTTGAGTTTCCTATGTTTTGCAGGGGCAGCACAAGACTCGACGGCGGCACGACACAAGAGCCAAGGTGGTAGTGGTAGTGACACAAGAAGAATAGAAGGAAGGGCTAAGAAGAGAGTGGAATAAGTGGAAGGAGGGGGTGTAACAGAAATAAGAAAACTACTTTTTCAAAGGCGGTTTTTGACCAATTACGTACAGGTTCCTCGCATTTGCTCGTTCAATTTTTCTTCACATTTGCATAGCAACGGCATTGGACCAGTTTGGCACGCCGGGCCGGCCATTGTGGATAGGGCCGGTCTCCGGGCCTGATCGGGCCAGGGGCTCACTCGTCGGGCCACGCTTGAGAGCTGTTGCACTAATGGCTCTCAATTTTTTTTTTTTTTTTTACAATTTAGTCTCTTTAAAGTCTTTGAAATTTATTTTTACTCTTAAACCCCTAACGGCTATATTCTCTCCCTCTAACTCTATAATTACCTCACAATTCACCCCAAAATTCAACAAATACTCTCTAACTCTCTCTAATTCTCTCAAACTCTCTTATTTCTATTTATCTTTCTTTCATAATTCTCAAATCTCTTCATTTCTTCTACAAAAAGTATTATAATAGAATTTATTTTTTAATATATATTTTCAATTCTTCAAGAAAATCTTCATATTTTGAAAAATTATTAAGTGGCAAAATAGTAGATATAAGAAGTAAAGCTCCACAAAGTGTTATTTTTCTTAGCCATCAACTAGTTAGTATTTCTTAATTTTACATTCTTATTTTTTAACTTTAATAATTGTTTATTTGTTTTAGTTATTTGCTTAATTTTAAAGTTAATTTTTTTTATATTTTTCAATTCTCTTATTTCATTATTTGTTAATACTTTATTTCATTTTTTTGAACTTTTATTTGAATTTTGATTGATTATTTTTTTAGAAATAATGGATCCAAATCAATATCATTATTTTTCTTCATTACAATCATCTGCACATTTTGATTTCAATATAAATAAGCCTTGAATTTAATAAATAATAAAATAGGTAATGAAAATGAAAGCCCTAGTAGGCCAAGCATTAGTGTTTCACAATCACAACCAACTCCAACTATTAATTCTAATGAATTTAATATAGGTCAGGATGTGGATGATAGTGAAACTTCAGAAGTTATAACTAAAGTAAAAATATTTATGGTTTAGAATCTTTTTGAAAAGGATAATGATAGGGCAACATGTAAAATTTATAGGGTGGTATATGCATATAAGAATGGAGGAGGGACAGGAATGTTAGTTAGATATATGAAAATGTCACAAAATATTAGTTAGAAAACATACTTAAACAACAACAAATCCATAATATATGAGGTCAAATTATTGATAATTTTCAATACAATAAAAAAAAAGAACTGGATTTGCTAAAATAATTGTTCAAACTAAATTACTTTTCAATTTTGTAGAAAATCCACATTATGAACAATACATGCAAAACAATTGTCAACCTGAATGAAAAAAGATTTCTAAAACAACGTTAAAAAGTGATATAATAAAGATATATAAAGAAATAAAAGAATATCTAATTGCTATATTTGATTCTTGTAATTGAAAATTTGCTCTTACTTGTGATGGTTGGACTGCAATTACTAATGAGTCTTATTTGTGTATTACATGTCATTGGATAGATCATGATTGGTTAGTACAAAAAATAACTATTTGTTTTAAATTATTTGAATATCCTCATGTACGTACTAGTATTACTAGAATGATTGCTCAAACATGTCGTGAATATAAGATTTTAAATAAAATTATTTCTATTTCTTTAGATAACGCTTCAACTAATGATTCTGTCGTAGTAATTTTGAAAAATACTATAAATCCTATGTTAAATGGTATTTTATTGCATACTAGGTGTGCTTGTCATATACTTAATTTGTATGTTAAAGAAGGATATACATATGTTGATGATACTATTAATATAATTAGAAATGTTTTATTTATTAAAACTTCTCCAACTAAGCAACAAAATTTTAAAACTTTATGCCAAGAACAAGGTGTGTCTTTTAAAAAATTTAGATTAGATTTTAAAACTATATAGAACTCAACTTTAGATATGTTTGAAAGTGTTATACATTTTCAAAATCAATTTATTAAATTTTTTAATAGTAACAATTTTCAATGTCAACTAACTAAAACTTATTTTGAAAATTGTATTGTACTTTTAATATTTTTATTTACTTTCAAAGAAGCAACTGAACTTTTATCGGGATTTTATTATCCCACTACTCATCATATTCTCCTAATGCATGCTAAGGTAGCACATATTTTTTGTGAGTATATGGACCATCCCTAATATGGTTATTTTATGAGAAGTATGTTTGAAAAATATAAAAACTATTATGAAGATATTCATATTTTATATTGTTTGTATATGGATCCTCGAGTAAAACAGTTGGATTTCATAGTATTATTGAATATCTATATGAAACATTAGATTTTGATAAATCTCAAACACTTAAGCAATATATAATAAAAGATATAAAACGGCTAAAACGGCTAAAACTCTATTTGACATGTATAATTTGTATGAGTTTAAGTCTTCTTGTTCTGGTTCTGCTACTTTAAATAGGCAAGCTTCATCATCATCTAGCAGTCAATTTCAACCACCACGAAAATCTACCTTTTCGATTTCATCAGTATTTAATCCATGGGATATCCTGAAGCGTAAAAAAAGATCATCTACCACCTATAATGAGATGACAATTTACAAGATGCAGCCCTTGATAAAAAATGAGGATCAATATTTTGACATTTGTGGTTGGTGGAAGGCTCATGTAAGTCAATACCTCATTTTATCTAAAATGACACGTGATCTTTTGATGCCACCTGCCTCCACAGTACCATCGAAAAGCGTTTTTTGTGAGAGCGTTCGAACAATCGATGAAATAAGATCCGATTGACTCCTTATACTTTGAAGATGTTAATGTGTTGTAGTAGTTGGTTCGTAGCCAAAGATAGAACGGTTAATTCGTGAATTGATGATGATGATTCAAATGATGAATGGGGTGAGCTAAATAGTTAGTTTACTATTTAAATAATTAGGAACTTAGGATAATTAATATTATATATTTAATTTTATTTTTAAAATATTCTATTTTTAAATTTTGATCATTGTAATATTTTTAAAAGGTTTAGGCATCAAGTCCCTTTTTATGTAATCTTTATTTTATTAATTAATAAAACAGGTAGGGGTTCGAGTCAAATCCCCCACCACTTCAAGGTGGCTTTTTTCATAATTTTAAAAAATTGTATTATTTAAGTAATAATAAAAAAAATTACAAAACAATTGAATATCAAAATTTGTAATCGAATTAAGTGAAAAAAAATAACGAAGCACCTATTGAACTCAAAACTATTTTAGTTAAGAACTCTATCATCATTGGATTTGCTTTTGGTGTCAAGGTAAAATTTTCAAAGTGTGGGGGCTATTTGCCTTGAGAATCCGCAGCACCTAGCATAGGCATATTGGCCGGCCCGCACGGTTTCAGGTTGGGCCTGAGGACCAGCCCGTGGGTCGTGCTGGCCGATCCCATGAGTATGCGGGCCGGTCAGTGTCGGGCTGTAGGCCAAAAGACTTGCGCCCGGCACAGCCCGGGCCCTTGGCCTGTGAGGTTCGCAGGGCGGTCCCTGGCCTTCCTCTCTTCTCCTTTATTTTTTTTCCTACTTAATTCGATTACAAATTTTGATATTCAATTGTTTTGTAATTTTTTTTATTATTACTTAAATAATACAATTTTTTAAAATTATGAAAAAAGCCACCTTGAAGTGGTGGGGGATTTGACTCGAACCCCTACCTGTTTTATTAATTAATAAAATAAAGATTACATAAAAAGGGACTTGATGCCTAAACCTTTTAAAAATATTACAATGATCAAAATTTAAAAATAGAATATTTTAAAAATAAAATTAAATATATAATATTAATTATCCTAAGTTCCTAATTATTTAAATAGTAAACTAACTATTTAGCTCACCCCATTCATCATTTGAATCATCATCATCAATTCACGAATTAACCGTTCTATCTTTGGCTACGAACCAACTACTACAACACATTAACATCTTCAAAGTATAAGGAGTCAATCGGATCTTATTTCATCGATTGTTCGAACGCTCTCACAAAAAACGCTTTTCGATGGTACTGTGGAGGCAGGTGGCATCAAAAGATCACGTGTCATTTTAGATAAAATGAGGTATTGACTTACATGAGCCTTCCACCAACCACAAATGTCAAAATATTGATCCTCATTTTTTATCAAGGGCTGCATCTTGTAAATTGTCATCTCATTATAGGTGGTAGATGATCTTTTTTTACGCTTCACGATACCTCATGGATTAAATATTAATGAAATTGAGGAGGTAGATTTTCGTGGTGGTTGAAATTGACTGCTAGATGATGAAGCTTGCCTACTAAAAGTAACAGAACCAAAACAAGAAGACTCAAACTCATATAAATTATACATGTTAAATAGAGTTTTAGTCGTTTTATCTTTTATATCTTTCATCATACATTGCCTAAGTATTTGAGATTCATCAAAATCTAATGTTTCATATAGATATTCACTAATACTATGAAATCCAACCATTTTTATTCGAGGATCAATACACAATGCCATACAATATAAAATCGAAATATTTTCATTATATTTTTTATATTTTTGCAACACACTTCTTATAAAATAACCATATTAGAGATGGTCCATATACTCACAAAAAATATGTGCTACCTTAGCAAGTATTGAGAGAATATGATGAGTAGTGGAATAATAAGATCCCAATAAAAGTTCAGTTATTTCTTTGAAAATAAATAAAAATATTAAAAACGCAATACAATTTTCAAAATGAGTTTCAATTAGTTGAGATTGAAAATTGTTACTACTACAAAATTCAATAAGTTGATTTTGAAATGGTATAACACTTTCAAACATATCTAAAGTTGAGTTACATCTAGTTTTACAATCTAATCTAAATTTTTTAAAAGATACACCTTATTCTCAGCAATAATCTTAAAATTTTGTTGCCTAATTGGAGAAGTTTTAATAAATAAAACATTTCTAATTATATTAACAATATCATCAACATATTTATATCCTTTCTTAACACACAAATTAAGTATATGACAAGCACACCTAGTATGAAATAAAATACCATCTAATATAGGATTCATAGTATTTTTCAAAATTGTTATGACAGAATCATTATTTGAAGCATTATCTAAAAAAATAAAAATAATTTTATTTAAAGTCCTATATTCACGACATGTTTGAGTAATCACTCTAGTAATACTAGTACTAACATGAGGATATTCAAATAATTTAAAACAAATAGTTCTTTTTTGTACTAACCAATCATGATCTATCCAATGACATGTAATGTACAAATAAGACTCATTAGTAATTGTAGTCCAACCATCACAAGTAAGAGAAAATTTCCAATTACAAGAATCAAACATAGCAATTAGATATTCTTTCATTTCTTTATATATCTTTATTATATCACTTTTTAACGTTGTTTTTGGAATCCTTTTCCATATAGGTTGACAATTGTTTTGCATGTATTGTTCATAATATGGATTTTTTGCAAAATTGAAAGGTAATTTAGTTTAAACAATTATTTTAGCAAATCCAGTTCTATTTTTTTTTTTATGATCGTATTGAAAATTACTAATAATTTGACATCATGTAGTATGGATTTGTTGTTTTTTAAGTAAGTTTTCTAACTAATCATTGTGTGACCTTTTCATATGTCTAACTAACGTTTCCATCCCTCCTCCCTTCTTATGTGCATATACCACCTTATAAATTTACACGTTGCCCTATCATTATCATTATCCTTTTAAAAAAGATTCAAAACCATAGATGTTTTTGTTTTAGCTATAACTTTCGAAGTTTCACCATCATCCACATCCTTACCTATATCAGATTCATTATGATTAATAATTGGAGTTGGTTGTAATTGTGAAACACTAACGCTAGGCCTACTAGGGCCTTCATTATTTATTAAATTTAAGACTGGATCTATATTGAAATGAAAATGTGGATGATTGTAATGAAAAAAAAATGATGATATTGATTTGGATCGAACAACAACAATAACAAAAAACTAAGCCTTAATCCCAATAAATACCATATGTAAATCTTTCTTTCTTTTCCTATAATATTCAATCATCTGCCGTAATAAATGAATTACCTCCGTGGTGGAACGTCTAGGCATAAAACCAAATTAATTATCTAAAATATGTATAATGCCCTTTAACTTCTGTTCAATCACTCTCCCCCAAAGCTTCATAATATGACTCATGAGTTTAATCCCACAGTAATTTGCACAATCTTGAGCATCCTTTTTATTCTTGTACAGAGAAATCAGAATACTCTTCTTCCACTCCGTAGGTATCTTACTAACTCTATATATCTTGTTGAACAGACTTGTCAACCATGCAATATCTATCTCTTCTAAACACTTCCAAACATCAGTCAGTATACCATCCGGTCCCACTACCTTTTTTGGTCTCATCCTTTTAAGGGCCTTTCAGACTTCATGCTTCTAAATATGATAAATACATGCACGGTTAACCTCTTCGTTCGAAATTGCAACGCTATCCATACTCGGAACTTGAACTTGACTCTCGTTAAATAACTTATCAAAATAGGACCTCCACCCCTCATTGATTTCTTCATCTTTAACTAAAACTTTGTGGTTGTCGTCCTTCACATATTTCACCACACCGATATCTCTCATCTTCTTCTCCCTAAAACACGTTAGTCTATATATATTCTTCTCCCCATCTTTATTATCCAACTTTTTATATAAATCCTTATAAACTATGGATCTTGCTTTTCTAACAGCTTCTTTAGCTCATTGTTCGACCACGACACGTCCTTGTTTATAGGTACTCTTCCTTTAAACTCACCAAGCACTTCCTTAGCTACTGTCCTGATACACTGAGCCATTTTTCTTCACATAATAGCTAGATTCGAATGCATATCAGAAAACCAGTCATCCGCCTGAACTACCTTATCAACAAAAGCTTTTCTTTCATTCCCCCTGGAGCTTCCACCACTTGATCCTAGTGTCAACCCGATGACTCCGCTACTTACCCCTTTTTCCTGAAATTAAAATCGATAACCAATAACCTGTGTTGCGTAACTTTACTCTCACCTGGAATAACTTTACAATCCGTACAACTACTACGAAACCTACGCCTCATAATAAAGAAGTCTATCTGACTGGCATTTAACCTACTTTTAAAAGTCACTAAGTGAGAATCTCTCTTCTAAAACCCAGTGTTTACTATAGTCAAATCATATGCCAAGGCAAAGTCAAGAATGGCAATTCTTGCTTCATTTCAAACTCCAAAACCCTGACCTCCATGACATAAAGTATTAACAAATAATGAAATAAGTGAATTGAAAAATATAAATAACAAATTAGTTTAAAAATTAAATAAATAAATAAAACAAATAAATAATTAATAAAGCTAAAAAATAAGAACATAAGATTAAGAAGTACTAACCAATTGATGGCCAAGAACAACAACACTTTATGGAGTTTTACTTCTTGTATCACTATTCCATCACTCAACAATCTTCCAAAATATGAAGACTTTTTTGAAGAATTGAAAAAATATATTAAAAAATAAATTATATTCTAACACTTTTTGTAGAAAAAATAAAGAGATTTGAGGATTATGAGAGAAAGATGAATGAAAATAAGAGAGTTTGAGAGAATTTGAGAGAGTTAGAGAGTGTTTTATAAGTTTTAGGGTGAATTGAGGGATATTTATAAAGTTTTGGAGGGTAGTGGAGAGAATATAACCGTTAGGAGTCTAAACGCAAAATATATATATATATATATATATATATATATATATATATATATATTCAAAGACGTTAGAAGGACTAAATTGCAAAAAATAAATTGAAAAAAAAAAGTTGAGAGCCATTGGTGCAATGGCTCTCAAGTGCAGGCTAGCCCGCCGGCACTCGGGTGGCTAGCCTGTGTCGGGCCAGGGATTTTATCCCTGGCCCGAACCGGTCTGGAGACCAGCCCTATCCATGGTGGTCGGCCCTCGAGTCAAGCCCAGCTCGGCGGGTTGAACCGGCCCTGTTGCCATTGCTAGCAGCACCTACTCAAACTTGCACACAAGTTCATGTCTCAAAGAAAAGTTCAAACCGAGGGCGTTGGTGTAAAATTTTTAATACCAATCATCTCGATCAACTTGAGAGACTTATTTACTTTGAAAAACCACTTACAAGCAAAGTTGTTTTAGCTCCTTGAACTTCTCATTTAGGAAAGCATTGATTTGTCAAAAATTTTGATAAATATGAGGAAAAATTAGACCTCTAAATGTGAGGAATTCTTCTCCATTATTAGTTCAAAATTTACGCTATTTTTTATAGTGGGTTTAATTTTGAATCTATTTTGTGCAAAAATCATTATTTTTTACCGGTCGAACTGTAAATTGGTGTCTTAACTGATTCGATCCTTTGTTTTGAACCCTTTTTTCAAAAAATATGCTAGACTTTTGAACTATTTTAAACCAGTCGGTCCAATCGAATTGAGCCGTTATCTCTTTTTTTTGTTTTGTTTTTGGCTAAATAAGATAATATATTTATACAAAAGAAACAAGTTACACCGAGAGACTAAAAAATCCATAGTAATAAAGAAAATATCACAAATTTCTTCCAATTTCATTATGTATGCCTTATGTGCTTAAATAATACTATATTATTGGTCAATTTTATTTTTTATAATAATTATATTTTTAATTTTTAAATTATAATATTACCAGTTCAATTACGATTCAATTGTGATTGGACCACTGAATCATAAACCAATAAAATTTTTAACTCAATATCCGATCCGAATATGAAAACATTGGCAAAAATCCCTATCAGAGAGAAGTATGCATTTTGTCAACACCAATTGCGAGAAACTCCTTTTTCACCCAGCATCAAAAGTAAACCCGCTACGGATTGGATAGGGATATCGAGTCGAAATTCTTAATAGGCCCTTTGGTAGATCCAATGATAGAAATTCTCAAATCTCCTAAATGCTCATACTTGGATGCCCAAGGAGACCCATTGTCAGCATTTCACGTAGGGCGGAAAGGAGTTTCTTGCAATTGGTGCCATGCTAAGCATTTAGGACCTTGATCCTCAGGCTTGGTAGAAATTCGGACCCGAGAGAGAATCGAAAAGGTATTAGCCTTCCAAGAAGGTTAATAGCATCAAATTTGTCAACTATCTAAATTTACTAAACCTAGCACATGAGTACTCCTCTTGGCTATTGCACCCTCTTTTCTTTTCCCTCTATGTGTGTGCGTGCGTGTGTGTGGATGTCTTGTGGGGCACTTATTTAAGGGAAGCACAAAATTTGTAGATTCAAAAGAGTTCAAAACTATATGTAATCAATCTTTGTGCAACTTATAATCAAGGAAAGCACTCACAAAAAACATCTAGCATATGTTATATTTGTGTATATGTTATTCATTTAACACCTTCCCACCCCCCCCCCCACCCCAATTCCCTATGCTACTCCCCTGTTAGACTAAGTGCTACTACACTTCAGTTATTGGTGGTTGATGTGTTTAGACTTGGGCATAAAAATCATACAAAAACTAAGCATATTCCCAATCAAGTTTAAATTAAAACGTTCAACCCAAATCACACAAATGAGCAAGCAAACTCATCATTAACCGAACATAGGGTTCAAACGATTGTCGATCCTCAAGGAACAAGTAAACATTAATCACCTTTCTTTCATTGTTTAACCGACTCGATAAAGTGAAAAACAAATACAACAAAACAAAAGAAACGAAACGAAACGAAAAAAATTAACAATATACACATGTCAAGGATGGAAAAGTATGTAACTCAAACCATTGTTTAGACAAACACGATCTCAAAGGATCTAACCATTATCACAACTAATCATTCTCTTGGCACCATGAATGATAAAGTTAAATTAGCATCACCTGGTCTGTCTCAACTAATTACTACCTTCTAGATAAATTAGAATCATTTGGTCTGTCTCAACTAATTCATCCAAAAGATGCATTAAACACAATCCTTAATTAAATTTCCTTGGTCTGGCAAATTTAAAATATGAAATTAATCAATGAATCATTGGTCTAGAAAATATCAATTAACCTTCAATTACTCAAGCCTCAGCAATTAATCTCTTTGGTCTAGCAAGTTAACAGCCAATAAATATGAAATTAATCAATTGCAACTACCATTAACCTTTTTGGTTTAGCAAGTTAATGAAAAAAAAAACCAATTAATCTCGTAATACGCCCAAGTAATTGAATACCAGGAAGAACAATCATTTAATCAAAAGATCAAATACCTCTAAAAATCATAAATATCTAAAATAATGTCAAATTATAATAAAACAATTAACATATCATTGTTCAAGAAAAAAAAAACAAAGAAAATAAATAGATACTCATAGACAAGCTTTCTTTTTCTTCCTTCATAGACCCTCTTATACAATCCTCCTTGAACTATTTATTTCAGAAAAATATTGGTGATGCACTCAAAAATAAATTTAAGTTCCTACATTGTGCACCTCCCTTTTCTAGGGTAATTAGCCTTTATTTATAGGCTTACAAAGTTCCTAAATCCTAAATAAAAAAGAAGTAATTACCTAAAAAATAATCCAAAACAAAAAAGAATTACAAATTGCTAAAATAAAACCTAAGAAAAATTAATTGAAAAAAACACTAAGGAAACCGCCTTGACTTTGAGAAATTGAACTTCAATTTAATTTGGACTTGGACTTTTGATTTCGGCTTTTGTCTTCTTGTGCTGGAGAACTTCAATTCTTGTTGGATTGGAATTGTGTTGAAGGCTTTATTTTCGTTGATTGGAATTGCTGAAATTGGCTTCCAAGTGAGCCAAAGAATTCTGCTGAAGCCACCGAAGCTGTTTCCTTTCTTCATGTTGTTGCATCGGCTCAATTGAACCGATTTCCATTAAATTCCACTGACAATCTTTCGAGCTGTTTCTTTTTCCTTCTGTAGCCGCAGTTGTTGACTTCTGCCTTTGTCCTTGATGACCGAAATCTGTCTTTTTCCTTTGCTTTGTTGCTGCTGTAATTTCTGTCTTGCTGTCAGCTTGCATTGGCTCGATTTAGCCGTCTACTAAAGCTGCTTCTTTTTCTATTTTCTTTTCTTATTTCGATTGCTCCATTCTCAGCTTGACATTGTTGACTTTTTTCTCCACCTTGGCTCCACCGAATTTACTTCACTTTGTTGCTGTTGTTTTCTTTTTGCTATCCGAAATTCCTTTGAGCCGTGAAGCCATGAACCAAGCCAATTTCTTCCTTGTCCTTTCCAATTTCAATTATAGCTAAATTGCTCTGTTTCTTCCATTTTCTTTGTGCATCCAGTAGCTAACCAGCGTCTCGGGTTGGCGCCACCTACATTCTGTTTTGTGACAGTTTTACTTTATTTTACTCTTAAAATCTGAAATAATGCATAAAATACATTTTCAAGGATAAAATTTCAAATATGAATGAATATGGCTAGTTATTTCAGAAAATATATCACAAAATAATATCAAATAATTAGAAAAAATATGACTAATTTAGGCCATATCAGCGGTCGGTGCCAGACCTTAGTCAACACGCTCCAGTCCACTGAAGCGTTGTCTTTTTCGCTTCTTCTCCTCCCTATCTTGAAGGTGCATCTCAGGTACACTCTTTTCTACTTCTCTTCCTTTTTAAAGCCGTAAGTAAATTGTAATCCCTCTTAGAAAGCAAGGAACTATAACTCTAGTGTTACGAATATTGTTTTGTACTCCTCTGCATATTATTTCCTTTTGCATTGCTTGGCGTTGTGAGTTTGTGGCCCAAAATTTTCTGCATGATCCCCGATCATTTGTGTCGCTTGTCTCTACCGGGCGAGGTGTTCCACATCTTATTTGGATTTGCCTAGCCTTTGTTTTACCTTCAGCCCTCGTCTTTATGATTTTGGTTTGGGGTGATAGTCTGAATCTTCATAATTGCAAAAGTTTTAAAGGAGATTAGGAAGAGGGGTAAAATTAGTGATTTTGAGTGAATTTTGGGCAGGGAAAAGGGAAATTAAGCTCCAGAATCTACGTTTTGTAGTGGGAATAGTAGTAATTATTGATCGTGCTATAGTTATTGTAGTTATTTTGCTTTCCTAGGGTTGAATGTTTCACTTTTGATAACTTGATTTTGCTATGAGAAGCACTAGCTAATAAGATGTCAAAAGGGGGAATGGACACTAAAAGAATGGTAAAATAATGGAAGAAGTGAAGGTCTTTTGGGAAAAAGTTAATGATAGCTACAATCTCTTTGAGGACAAGTCATATACTACAGAATACAGAATGTTCGACTTGATTCATGATATGTTTAGCTGGGAACTGAGTAACCATATGAGAGAAAAATAGTGAATGTTAGATACAGGGAAATGAGAATATAATTATAAATCGTGGTACAAGATGCTAATTGCGATAGCTTAGCTGAAAATAGAGTAGACAAGGGAAGATATTATGCTGCAATAGTAAAACTAGCATGTATTACATAATATGAATGGATAAGCTCTTAAATTGGGAAGGTGGTGCACTCACAAAAAGACCTGAATGAAAATCTTCATTACAACCTATCAAAATTTTGATTTTCAACTTGCACTTAGACTTTGCATTAAATACAGGAAATGCAGCATACTTTCTGCAGCTTACTTGGAACACCTCTGCTAGTTGTTCAAAATTTGTTGGTTCTGGGTGTCATAGACTTGAAAATGGCAAATTTTTGTCTCATATAAGAACCAAAATTTTCTTCGATTTTCCAATTACTGACACATTTTCTATGATGGATATGGATTACTGACTTGGATTAGAGTAGTTATAAGTCCATTGCCCAGTAGAATTTGCTTCATTTATTGTGATTGTATTTACTAAAACCTTAGAACTGTTTGTAATTTACAAGTTTTCAATGACATACACAATGCCATAGCATTCAGAGTGATGAATAATAGCCTAATCACAGCAAATACCCCATTTCTCTTTCTTACTATCATCTATCATCAATCAATCTCGATATCAAAAGTTTAAAACACCAAAATGAAATCTTTAAAACCCAAATTAAATTAGCAGCAAATGAGGCTTAGACATGCACAAAACAAACACATGCAGAAGAGAAAAACAGAGAAGGTGAACCTTAGACGAACTCACAGAGGAGGCGTCAGAGAAAACCTAAGATAGAGTCACGCACGCGAACAAAGAAGCCAACCGAGATCTCTAGCAATTGATTGTGGGCTCAAGCTTGAGGGTGGCGGTGATGTGGTGGTGAAAATAGATATGAAGAAGATAGGTAGGGCTTTGGCTTTGATTTAGTCTAAATATGAAATTTTTTTAAAAATATTTTCAAATAATTTATTTATAGGCAGAATTTGTTTGATCACATCTTATATTTTAAAAGTTTCCACAATTTAGCATACTACCATTCGAATTTAGCCAAAACTATTCATTGCTTTGGGACGTTTTAGATTTAACTAGGTACGTGCTAAGCGCGAAGATATGGTAGTCTTATTATTATTGAGAGTAAATTAGTTATATAAGTTAATTATTTTTTAAAAAACTATCAATTAAAAAAAACACCTATTAATTTGAAAATAAAAAAAAATGGATGGTCCCAAGTTAGAATCATCATGTAGGCCATCAATTAAATTTTTGCCTAGGAAAATTTCCTAGCTAAATGAATTGTAAAAAAAAAAAAAAAAGTGGACACGGCTTTGGCTAGAACAATTTCCTAGCTAAACTAAATCAATTGTACTAAAAAAAAAAAAAAGTGGAAAGTACTTCCTCGCCAATGGGGTCCTTGGCGAGGAACGAGCCTAGCAGGATTGGTTCCCCACCGAAGCTTGGTTTTCTCGCCTGTAGCATGCCAAAATTCCTAGCCAAAAGGGTGTTTTGGCTAGGAAATTTTTCACTGGTGAAAAAAATTTCCTAGCCAAAGCTTAAGTTTTAGAAAAAATGGTCTTTGGCGAGGAAGTTGGCAAAAAATTTCTCGCTAAAAGGGAAAAACCATCAATTTAAAAAAAAAAAGGGGTCATCAAAGCCATCAATTGTCCAAAAAAAAAAAAGAAGTGGACGGGCTTTAGCGAGGAAGTGCTTTCTGCTAAAGAACTTCTTAGCCAAAATTCAAACACGATTCCTCTAACTTCCTCTCCAAAATCCCAATTTTGTCATCAAAGCCATTAATTTCCTAGCTAAAATCTTAGCTAGGAAAATTTCCTACTAAATCAATTGAAAGAAAAAAAAGGTGGTTTTTGGATTGGAAAATTTTCTAGTTAAATCAATTACAAAAAAAAAAAAAAAAAAAGTGGACTCACTGAGCTTTTGACTAGGAAAATTTCGTAGCTAAACTAAATCAATTGAAAAAAAAAATGTCAAAAGCACTTCCTCCCGGTGGATCTTTGGCGAGGAAACGAGCTTGGAATGCAGGATTGGTTCCGCCAAAGCTTGGTTTTCTCGCCAAAGAGGAAGACCTGTAGCGTGCCAAAATTCCTAACCAAAAGAGTGTTTTGGCTAGGGATGAAAAAAAATTCCTAGCTAAAGCCTAAACCTTTAGAAAAAATGGCCTTTGGTGAGGAAGTTGGCAAAAATTTCCTCGCCAAAAGAAAAAAAAATCATCAATTTAAAAAAAAAAAAAGACGCCATCAATTGCAAAAAAAAAAAAGTGGACGGACAGGATTCAAGCATTTAGAAAAAATGGTCTTTGGTGAGGAAGTTGGCAAAAAATTTCCTTGCCAAAAGTAAAAAAAAAAAAAAAAAAGACATTAGCAAATCTAGGCCATCAATTGCCAAAAAAAAAAAATGGACGGACAAGATTCATCTTGTGGTGGAGCAGTAAGACTTTTAGTATATCATTTTAGATAATCATAAGATACTTCATAATCATAAGCATATGTCTTCCGCAGTTAAGACTGTACTTAGACAATACCTTAGTTGAGATAAGTTTGTTTAAAGATAATAAAAAAAATTATTAAATTTGTGGGATAGATGTGATTTTAAAAATAATAAAAAATTATTAAATATGTAATATAGATGTAGGGTCAAAGAGAAAGAATTTGATGTATTATTAGTATATGACAGTTATCGAGAAATAAAATTTATTTGAAAAGAATTTGATGTATTATTAGTATATGACAGTTATCGAGAAATAAAATTTATTTGAATTATTATTTTAAATTAAAATACTATTTTAGTTTGGGAAGAAAACTTATCCACTTATAACCTAAAAAATTAGTAGCTCTACATTTCGTCTGTCCATTATCATTAGCCCAACTTGATCCCCTTTGATATTGACCATTGATTAGCTAAGACCATATTTAGATTGAAATTATATGTATTTTTTAAATATAAGTATAATTTTAAATTTTATAAATTCAAATATTAATACTTTAATTTATTTAAAATAAATAATAAAATTTATAATATTTTACAAATAACATTTATTTGTATTATAATATCCATCTTTTTGGTCAAAACAAACCTAAAACAATTTTTTTATTTAAAAAAAAAATCAATCAAAATACCCCATGATTAAGAACTCAGCACAAACTTGCTCATATTCGAAAAATTCCACCATATGGTAGGCTAATATTTATTGGTTTACAAAAAGTTCAGGTCAACTTGGACAAGAAAAAAATTCATTATCATCCTAAATTATTGTCAAATCTTATATTATTATTATCATTTTTATTCTATTTTGGATCTTATTTTTGTGAGAAAAAAAATTAAAGCTAAACTATTAATTCGAGATAAAATAAAATTCGAATGATAGTATGAGATACAATCATAATTTACACCCGATCAATTTGTTGAATTTTGCACAGAATGACCTTTGTATTGGGTCAGTGAACAGCAAATCTAATAACTATCAAAGCAAAATTATGTGTGCATAATTGAGCTAACAAGTACATATGGAGCTAACAAAACCAGTAGCAATTATGCAGTGCTAATGTCTACCGCCCGAGCAAGGTTGAACATAAACTATTAGCAAGTAACTCGGATCATGTGCAGCCATTGTATAACATGTTATGAATGTATCTCATAACGTTATGATTGAATACAAATGATAATGTTATACTACAGCATGTATAACAATTCGATTTTATCGTCTTTCTTCACAATTATGAACAACCCTTCAAATCACCATCCAAATACTTCTATTCACTACATAAAGCATAGCACATGGATCCTTCAACCAACCGGCACACACACTTGCACACACAAAACTTCACATAGCTCACAAATAATGCTACACATAATCATAATTTTCATAATTTCATGTTAAAATTTATATCAAAATGATCATCGCGATGAAATTTGTAACTTTAATTCATGAAGCATTCCTTGTTTATGAGATTCTTGAAACTTGATTTGGCTCAAGAACAACTTTCTCTCTCTCCTTTCTATTTTTCTCTCAATTTTCTCTTCCTTTTCTTCCATATTTCTTCTTCTCTTCTCTCTTATGCATTCTGCTGGTTTTCCCCCTTGTTCCACCGCCTCTCCATGGTCAAAATTAGGACCAATTGGCTCAGAATGTATTTAATGTATTGTGGGCAACTTTACACTTGTCGCGATATCATTTTTCACCTATTTTTCATTTTTATTTTGTAAAACTTATTTGATAAAATAATTCATACAACCTCTCATATAGTGACACTTATCTCTATCCATCAATCACATAATGCCGTGTGCCCAAATTTTGCCCGTGTTTTCAATTTTTTTCTCAAAAAATAACTATAGTTCTAGTCCGTAACGAAAAATATTTTATTCCACCAATGGAATCTATAAAGTCCACTGAATTCAATGATAGCAATCAAAATTCGTAATTCTTTCTCAATTCTTTTCAATTTGCGGTCAAAATCTCCAATCGCAATTAAAATTATAAAAATACCCCTAATATCCCTGATGACTTAATTTATACTAGAATGCTTGACTCATCGCACTGATCAATTTTTGTTCTAAATGTACCCTAAACTCTCACTCTAATAAAAGTAGTCACGATTTGAATATTTAAGGAACGGGTAAAGCAAATTCAAAATTACATCTAGATTACTACATATTTTTATTACACCAAAATATTCTTCACATTACATTGATAATCTTTTGTTCTGGTCACCGATATAAATTCCTATTCTATCAAAACAGTAGTCCAGTCAAAGTTGAAAATACATGGTATTACAATCTCCCTTCTTTCAAAAAAAGTTCGTCCTCGAAATTGATTTATTCTTGGAACAACTATGGATACTTTTTCTGCATCTTTTTTTGGGTCTCCCATATAGTGACTTGTATGGGAGGATGATTCCATAATATTTTCACAAGTAGAATTTCTTATTTCGTAATTCCTTCTTAGCATATTCCAAGATTTTAATAAGTTTCTCCTCATACTTCAAGTTTGGGGTCATCTCGATGGGCTTTAGAGTTGGAGACATGGAATATATTATGAATACTTTGAAGCTCGATCGGTGACTCCAAACGGTAAGCCACTCTTCCAATTCTTTCGACAATGGGAAATGGTTCAATATACTTGGGTGCCAATTTTTTTCCTTGTCTTATGTTCTCTAATTATCGTCGTGGAGTTAACTTCAAGAATACTTGATCCCCTTCCATAAACTCCAAATCTCTCCTACGTTGATCAATATAACTCTTCTGCCTACTTTGAGTTGTTTCTAACTAGGATGTGATACCAATTATAACATCCCTACTAGAGATAACAACAGACGCATACCATAAATCGGGCGTCGCCCCGTCCAGTTGCCCAAATAAGAGGTCTTTATAATGATAATAACTAATAAGTGAAATAAAGGCCCAAACTGATGTAACAAAACCATACTCATTTAATACACAGTACATAAGTGAGATCCAATACACTCTGATATTAGTATTACATCAAAACCATAATATACATATATAAAAGATAATGGTAGTTGGACCTAGCTGTGATATCGTATCTTTCTCTAACTGTGGTCGCCAGCTCCATATTCTACAAAATAAGATAAAAGACATGTGTGAGTGAAAATCACTTAGTGAGTCCCAGGTGTGTGCTAGTGCTTCGTAAAAAAAAAAAAAAACAGACACAAAAGTATCATATTTTTTTTCACTAAAAACAAATTTACAATTCATTAAGAAGGAGTTTGTTTCAAATTTAACCATTTTTGAAAAATCGAGTTTTATTCAACATCACTGCCCCAATTTCAGAAATACAGGCACTTCTCTCAGTAGAAGGTCGGCTTGTGTGCAAAGCTCGCAAGGCTTCGCCTTCGACATCACAGTCTTATTGTACTAAAGTCACAAGCCTATAGTACTAAATTGTTCATTGTCGGTGCGATAAGTGCGTATCAGCACAAAACCAAAGCAAAAGAATATTTTACTTGCCACCATAAATCCAGGGGTCCCAATCCTGACGTCAATCACCATCGAGGCAACAAGAGGTTGAACACATCAAGTGTCCTTACCCAACTCCGTGAACAACCCAAATCAAAGTGCACACAAGGCATAGGCAAATGCCAGGTGCTAAATGGCTAGCAATGACGGCTAATTCCAATATCCTGTCGCCCTGTTTGGAGTAAGATAATCCCCGAAATGGATTAGATTACTTGGGGGTCGTCTATCTCTAACATGATCTAGTATAAAGATCAAAACCCTTACTGAGTACTCAATGTTTTTACTAGTTCACAAGACTAGTACCAATTCCATATTCCCGAATAAATTCCAAATAAAACATTTTCAAGAGCCAAAATATCATTTTCCAAAAGTTGATCTTATACTAAAAGATCGATTTCCCAAATCTGTAGCGAAAAAGGATAAAAAGTCATTTTTGTATCATAAAGTGTTCTAACGAGGGTATCTGGGTTATTTTACCCATACCCGATTCCAAAAGAAGTTTTATTAAAAAATTTCAAAATTCTAACCCTAAAAGAAGATTAGATTCAAAATTTCAATTATCCTTCTATAAAATATTCCAATAAGGGTATTCTGGTCATTTCACGAATACCCGATTCCAAAAGTTATCATATTCCAAAAATCCCAAATTTTTAATTCCAAAAGGGCTAAATTTACAAAATTCATGCTTTTGTCATCCTTTAAAGTTTCCAAGCAAATTATAATATTCACGCCAACCTATCATAGCCAAATACTACTTTCTTGCTTAGAAAAACCTTAAATCTAATAAGGGATTCCAAATGGTTTGTAACGTGTTATTTCATGAAAAGTAAAGCATACTAGCATTTAAAAGTTTAAGAATCCAGTGGGACTCACCTTGTATCCTAGATTAATATAGGTGGTCGAATATCATGTCCAACTCGTCACCAATCATTTAACGTGAACAATCTACATTAAATGTCGTTTCATAAACATAAATTAATACCTAGCTAACATAAACATAAGGAAATCACGTATTCCCTATTCCTTCATTTTTCTTTGTAGAGTAAACATATATATACATATATATTATATATCCGATCCTTCCATTACTTTTCCGGTCCATCCGTTACTCCTTCCCTTTTGAATGTAAACAAACTCCCTTGAGTTTATTGCATTTAATATAAAAATTCTGTATTTTTTCCATTTAACACATTATTTTGTTTTGTGCATAATTTTTTATCCACAACTCTTATTAGACTCCATTTTATATAAAAAATGCTCGGTAGACCTTCAACTATGCTTCTATGGATTCCATTTCCGTTACCTTAATTCCGTTCATAAAATATTGAGACAAAACAATCCCAGTATTTTTCTTGTTTTAATTCTTTTTCACAATTAACATTTTTATCTCGTTCTCCTTTGTCCATCACGGTCTAGTGTGAAGGTGAGAACAAATGAGAGTCGGAGAGAGAGAGAATATTTTTTATTTTTAGATGTTAGAATCTTTGGATATTAATTTTAATTTTTTAAGATAATTAATTTTAGTAGGTGGTCTGATTTGTCTTTTGATCTTCCAAATATGTTTCTTTCTATTATTTTTTCATTTAAAAATATTATTTTTTAGATACAAGAGGCGCGCCTTTAACCATGCCTTGCGCCTGAGCCTTTTCGACGAGGTACTCGCCTTCCTAATTTGGGGCGTGCCTAAGGTTACGGAGAAATAGGCAAAACATTTGTTTACAAAACAATCACTAACAAGCTGAGATCAGAATAAAAAATTGTCCTAGTAGCATCATCTTTAAGTAACTTTGTAAAACTTAATAGTACAATCTAAAATTTTGAATAAAATCTGCCAAAAAAAATTCTACCTATATTCATCATTTGTAAATATTGGTTCAATAAACACTACATGTTTCTATGATACCACTGAAAAATACATAATCAAATATAGAATGTTTAAACAACTAAAAATAGTTAATTAAATCTTTACATATAGAAAAGAGAAAAAACAAATTCATATGTTTATTTCTGAAACATTATTACCATAATTTAATAGGTACTGCATCATTACTTTTACCCAGTGGAAGAATAGCACATAGCAGATTCAAAATTCCATTAGTGACCACAAAAGATACTACATGTCCGATCAAAACAAACACTCGGCTTGCTGAATTGATAAAAAGAGCAGAATTGATTATTTGGGCTGAAGTTCCTATGAATTCCAAATATGTTTTTGAGATAGTTGACCAAACAATCAAAGACATACTAAGAGAGGTGCAAGTTACAATGGTTCAAAACCATTTGGAGGCAAAACAATGCTATTAGGAGGAGATTTTCGTCAGATACTTCCAGTTATTCCAAAAGGTAGAAGAGCTGATATCGTACATATATGCTTGAATCAATCAGATTCGTGGAATCACTGTCAAGTACTAACATTATCAAAGAACATGAGACTTAAACAAAGTCATGATTTGGATAAGACAGAAGCTGAAGAATATGCAACGTTTTCAAATTGGTTTCTAAGAATAGGAGATAGCATAGAACCGACAAAGTATAAAGGAGATAATAATGAAGCTACGTGGGTCAAAATTCCAAATAGATTCATTCTAGAAGCTAATGGTGATCCTATAGAGACAAATTTCAACTCAACTTATCCAAATTTTGAGGCAAAATTTACTGATCCAACATATTTGATAGAAAGGGCCATTCTCGCATCAAGAAATGAAATTATTCATGAACTGAATAGTTTTGCATTGGAAAAAGTCCCTGGAGATGTTATTAAATATATTAGTGCAAATCGAATAGATGAATCAACATGGCATCTAAAGGATGTGAAAAATTTGTATCCAATAGAATTTCTCAACAGTCTTAGTTTTCTAGGTATGCCTAATCATCAATTAAAGATAAAGAAAAATGTGTCTATTATGTTGTCGAGAAATGTCAATCCAAGCGAAGGATTATGTAATGGTACAAGATTTATTATCACACAAACAAGAAAAAGAGTCATTAAAGGAAGAATTATATCATGTTCAAATATAGAAGACAAAGTGTCTATCCCAATAATTGATATGTCTTCCAGTTATTCAAAATTGCCTTTCACTTTGATAAGAAGGTAATTTCCTGTGAACATATGCTATACTATGACTATTAACAAGAGTCAAGGTCAAACATTACCTCATGTTAGATTGTACCTACTAAAACCCGTTTCCTCTCATGGGCAACTCTACAATGCATTTTCAAGAGTAAAGTCACCAAAAGGTCTAAAAATATTAGCCTTAGAAGCTGACTTGAATTTCAAAGGATATACTCAAAGCATTATCTATGAAGAAGTTTACAATAAATTAGGGGTGGCAATCATGTCGTGTCCGGATTAGTAAGTCATGTCAACCTGAGATAATTACAAATGATACGCCAACCCAAACATGACACAATTAATAAACATATTTAATTTTGTAACACGAACATGATACAAAAATAAACGGATTAACACGACACAACACAATTAGACATAAAAATTAAATAGATAATTACTAAACCCACCAACTAGCCAATTCGAATACCTATTAAACCCGCCAACCCGACAAGTAGTTGCCTTTACATGTGTCTTGACATTTCTTTTCCTTTTTTTTTCTTCTTGGTCTTGGAATATCAATTGCTGCAAAGAAGAGTTAAGTTGTCACTTGTTGAGGAGTTTGTGCCAAAAAAAAAAATTAATAATAAAATAAACGGGTTCGCAAGTTGAAACGGGTTGAACCCTAATATGACCCGAACATGTTTAATGTTAAACGAGTCGATCTGTTTTGACTCAAACCCGCGAAACTCCAATCCTAACTCACTATAACTGTGTCATTTTTGTTGGATTGTATGCCCTTTTAGATTAGGTTTCTGATGTAAAATCGAATATTTTAATAAAAGAATTTATTTTCAGAAATTGTTTGTGAATTTACTTTTTGTTTGTGCACAATTTTCATTTGGAATAGACCCATTGTGTTTAAATAAGTGATCCATGTAAATGGTGGTCTTTCACAGTAAGGTATGGATCACGGGTTATTTAACACATAAACATTTGTTCTTAACCTATTGATGAGACTGGGAATCTCATCATGTTTAGGTTATTATATTATGAATTCCAAACGAGGAATGGCTTACCTTTAGCCAGTGAGTAGTCCACTCACTTTATGACATAAGCGTATTTCAAATACGTATGACAGGACCTGTAGTAGTGGTTGCTAAAAGTACTATATGATAGAAACCTAAACTACTACTGCTACAGTGTGGACTAGTACTCTACGATTTGAGTATGAGTTGGTGGTCTGACGAAGCTGGAAGCATATGCTTTGATATGCTATAGTTGAGGTTCTATAGTAGAACCAATATACTCGTGTATTGGGTATATGTAACTAGTTAATTAAGACAAATTTGTACAAGATAGTTTCTGCACTATATCGCCCCTTGTGGTTGTCCGAATGGTCTAAAATGTCCAGGGCCCTGGGAAACATGACTCGGATGTTTGCTTTAGGGTAGCTCCCTTGGAAAGCGGAAACACTCCAGGAAGTCGTGGATCATTGGACTAGAAGCTTAAGGATTATATATGTCATTTAGAGGGGTGTTAGTACACTTCTTCCTCTCTAAATGTACGACGATGTGTAGAGGGGTATTTTAGTTATTTCACCTGTAGGTCGGAGACTTTGCTAATGCAACATTATCCTTAGGGTCAATATTTCCTTATGGTAATATTAGGAAATATTTAAAATACAAAATACAACTATTTATATAGTAGGGGTATTTTGGTCATTTTAGTAGCCAAGGCGATGTGTCTTTTTAGTCCTCAGAATAACTCGTAAGCCCTAACTAATTTTGAGTTGAGGAATTAGTCTCAGTTCAAGAGGATTTTATTTTATTTTATTTTATTCAGGATGTCTAATTTATTATTAGATTGGAATAAAATAAATAAATAAAATAAAATAAAAACAGGAGTTAAGTGAAATTAATTATCTGATTTAATTGGTTAATTAATTATTCAGGGCCTAGGTCCAGTATGAATAATTAGGAAATTAACCTGGGCTTAAACTAGGGGAAATAATTAATGTTTAATTATTTATTGAGTTATTTATTTAAGTCCAAGAAATAAATAATTAAAGATTAATTATTTTGGTTCATTTGGGCTCATTAATTATTTATTGAATTATTTATATAAGCCCAGGAAATAAATAATTAGTGTTTATTATTTTAGACTTTTTGGGTCCAAAAAAAATAATAAATATTATTTCGGCCCAATAGCTTGGACCGTAGGGTTTTTCCAGATACGGTTCAGATGAGTTTAGGGTTAAGCCAAACTTATTCTCAAGATAACATCCGGGTGTTTGAAATATGATATCCCGGGGATATATTTATCAGATGATAAGAGACTTAGTTTTGGCCGACCAATAAACAAGTCTCTGGGAAAGAGGAAAACCCTAATCTCCCTGGAAAAAGAAAAGCTCACGTCTCTCTTTCTCAGGCTCATGCCTCTCTCTTCTCTGTTATTTCTTCTTGGAGCTTTGCTAACCAATAGCAAGAGAACCAAGGAGATTTGAGACCGTTCTTCTTCACTGTTGTGTTCACCGACTAGAGGTTGGGTTGTGGCATATTCTGAGAGTTGAAAGGCTTGGCGTTCATGCAAACAAGGCGAAGTAGGAGGCTAGCGGGTTTTCAACCGGAAGCTTCTTCAAGTGAGCAAGGCAAAGCGATTCCTGTCGTTCCATCCACTCCTACTCAATCTAGTAGGTTTAAAGCGCGCAAATGTATGATCTTTACGCTTTCGTGTGGCCTTTAAGGTTTGCGATTTTTTTTTCCTCTGGTTTTTCCCGTCGGTGCATGCTCCCCTGTTTTCTGTCCGTCAATTTTCGGGTCATATTGGCGTGTCGTGTTCAACATTGTCACTCCTACAATAGACTCCCAAAGGGTAACTTTCATATATCTTATAAATTTCTACATATTAACAACTATTTCCATATACTTAATCTACAATATAACTTATACTATTATGTTTATGTAGGTTCCATCAGCTACATAACACAGCCATGCACATATGTACATAAGTATTGTACCTCATCATCTAGAAGCTAATGTACTGAATTCTTCTTAACACAAATTGATACTATTATCTTAATGCAGAATACAGCTAATACCTCATATACTCTTTGCTAATTTCCACAGGAAATGTAACATATTTACTTATATCATCATTGAAATGTTTACTATTGCTTGATTCATATGTTACCTGTGGCCTAAAACTAATATTATGAACAATATGGAATCTGTTTAATTAGTCGTTTAATAGTTTCAGTACGTGTGGGGTTATTAACAATACCTTTTTTTAGAAAATGCAAATAAATTTCAAAATCCATTTGGTCATCTAGTAGCGACAAACGTCTTTTTGATTGGTTTTGCAGTCGCCCTTTGCTTGGGTATTAGTGCAACATTACCTATTGATAAATCCCTAACTTTAGGTCTTTTATAATTTAAATGTGAAATAAATTTAGGCCTTTTGTAATCCCTAACTAGTAAGAATTCATGCTTCAATGTTTTGCTACAAAACACAAATAGAGTTGACAATTCATCCACCATAGCATAATTCAAACACTCATCACAATTCTTAAAAAATTTTGTCAAACATCAGTCACTATAATTATAGTTAATTACAGTAATTGAATATCTGCAAACCAACATATCATACCCAAGTAATTGACATAAATACTACAAAAAATCTTAATAAAAAAAAATGACAATCCAACTTCATCTAATGATAAAAAAGAAAAAAAAAGTGGGGGTAATGGGATAATCAGCCTCCGACCACTTTTTCCAAAACAAAAAAATCTACTCAATTGTATATTTATAAATAAAATCAACATTTAAATTTACTAATAGCTTATAGCAATCCTGTAGTGATCAACTATAGTAGAAGATTTCAAAAACAAATGATGGACTACAATAAAGATTTATCAACTTCAAATCAAACAAAATGCAACCACATAAACCTATTTCACCTGAACAAAACTGAAATCTCATTTAACAAAGCACGAAGAGAGGTCAAGATTAGACCTTTGTACTCGATAGATATTTCTGAAAACGCAACAAAAAACACAACCCTAGCTTTGATTATATTGACTGAAACACAAAAAAAAAAAAAAACAAATGTAAAAACTAACTTGCGTTAAATAAAATTTAAGAATACAAAAAGTTTACCAGCACTTGACAATAGAAATGAAACAAAAGAAAAAGGAAATGTTTAACTCAACAATGCCGTTGAATAAATATATCGTCTATTCACACAAATTCAAAGAAGCAAAAAAACAAAAACAAACAAAAAAACATTTCATTACTATTATCTACCCATTTCATATAAATAAAAGAAACCATTTTACTTTTAAGAAAAAAAGAAACCGTGAATCCAAGAGTTTCTCGAGAACTTATGTTACTAATCCTCTGCCGTTTCCGTTGATTTATTGGTTATTGTTAATCTCTCTATAATGGATCTAGAATTCTGTAACAAGTTCTTCAACTCCTGACAGCAAAAATTAAAGAAAAAAATGCAATGCTTAAATCAATGATGGCTGTAAAATGAAAAAATTCTCTATTCACACAAATACAAAATTAAAAATGCTAGCATTTCCTACCCATTTCTGAAAAAAAAAAATACTAAAATGAAAAAAATTTAAACAAAACCATACCTAAAGTAGCAAGCAACAAAGAAGACTTTAAAAAAGACAACAAGCAAAAAAGGCGAATCGAGATAAGCAAAATCTAGGAAATTTAATCCCTATAAAAAAATACACAATTTATTACATAGTTAAAGTGCATCCGAATTTTGACATTCAAGTGAATAGGAAAAAAAAAATGCAAACAGAGAATGAGCAGTTTATCACGACGGACTTTAAAATTCAGTATCAAAATGACTTAAGAAAACATTTGAGATACATGACATAGTCAGGAAGTGTTTATTGGCACACCACGTGCATTCACTTTATGCAATTGTTAATGAATTTGAAGCATAAATAAATAAGAATCATAAATTAGCACTGTACATGCTACTCCAATCTTGAAACTTTCCTAGCAACTATATATTGAAGCTCATCGTCGTTGGGTTAATCTAATCCAATCTAAATACCTTCAAGGTAGACGACTATTGGATGTGGATAGCTATCCCAGTGGGTCTTCCTAGATTTGAAAAGGTATCTAGAAGACTAAAGAGGCACTGGAAGCTAGACTATGTTATTGAATTGGTCATGATTTGCAGGTGAACATTTGGGAAGATCCGTGGATCCCAGGCCTTACTATTCATCATCTTCCCCTTGTTCCTATAGATCAACAACATGTGAGTTCAGTTCGAGACCTCATGTCTCTGATCAACATTTATGGGATTATGAACTCATCTCTAATCTGTTTCCACCATCTATTGCACGGGAGATTCTGAAAATTTCTATTCCCTGGAATAGAGAACCCGACTCACTGGTGTAGGCTCCCTCCAAGTCAGGGAGATTTTCTGTTTAGTCTGCTTATAGAATTATTCATCAGTTAAGGCACATTACTGACCCCTCCTTCCCACACATGATCTTTCTATCATCTACTCCTCCTCTCCCCTGCATTCTGTGGAAAGCTCTGTGGTCTTTCCGCCTACATAATCGTCATAAGCATTTTTTATGGCATGTTGTTTCCCAGTTACTGCCTACAAAGTCTAGGTTGGCTTAGGTTCTAGACTTGATAGACCAATCCTGTTGCATCTATCAGTCTGCTACAGAAAGTTTGGAGCATCTCTTTCTTCTTTGTCCCCTTATTAAATGTCTATCATGGCATTCTAAATGGCATTTTAAAATAGATAATTTTTCAACTTGGAAAGTGGAAGACTGGATAAAGGAGCTGCTGAATTTGGATAACTCATTCTCTTTCCCAAGTAAGACTAAACAAGAATTTCTTAACTATGTTGTGGTGTTAATGGAATATGTATGGCGATATAGAAATCAATTGTGTGCAGGGGAGGATTCTGAATAATGGAATGTGCTCTCTACTCATATTGGTAGGACAGCGAAGGTTTATTGGGAAGCTAGTCTTACTTGACACTGGAAGAAGCAAACCCTTAATCTACCCTGGTCTTGGCAGGTTCCGCGCTCCCCCTATATCAAAGTTAATTTTGACACTACTTTTCTAGATGGGATTGCAATCTCTGCTTGTGTTTTTCGCGACTATATGGGACAACTCCTTTGGGTTTGGATTGGGAAAGATTTTACTGGTGATGCTTTTGCTGTTGAAGCTCTTGTTGCCCTTAATGCTGCTTTGATCGCCCATGTGGCTAACAAATCTAAAGTCATCTTTAAAGGTGACTCTCTTAATGTCATAAGGGTAATTGCTGGTGTTCATTCGGCTGAGGAATGGCTTGGAAAAGGATCTACAGATGCCGTAAAGTCTATGCTCAGAGATAGAGAACATTGGAAGTGTGTTTATGTCCCCCGCTCTAGGAATGTATATGCTCATGAAATTGCTAAATAGGCTAAACTTCACAATCATTTTGGTTATTTACCCCCATCCCTCATTTCCCTTGCCATTTTATGTGATTATGGGAGAACCACTTCGGTCTCCCAATCAAGTCATGTATTGTGTGAGGAGGCAATCACTTCCTCTTCTACTTCTTCTGAAATGTAGGACTAAATCTTTATCTAACAAAAAAAAAATGATACTAAACAGCAGCAACTATCTTTACTTTGATAAAATACCAGTAAGTTTTGAAGAAATAGGAAGTCATACCATCAGGATCAGGACTTTTTCCAGCCTTCATTTCAAAAACAATTTGACGGATAAAATCAGCAGAAGGAATAGCACATAAATCCTCGTTTTGCACATTTGTAATAGAAGGGGAAATGAGATTATTAATGTCATAGGGGAACTAAGAAGCTGTAGAAGAAAACATATTGTGATAGTATTGTTCAAAAGCTTGATCAATACCTTCCCAATTTGTCTACCATTCATCATCAACCGTAAGAAGAGAATCAATATGATTATATCTTTTATGTACAATGGTTGAAAGATGGAAAAAGCAGGTATTGGCATCACCTTCTTCCAACCAAGACATCTTTGCTTTGTTCCACCAGAGTAATTGTTCTCTTTTAAGTTGCTCGTCTAAAGCTTCCTGTAGAAACTGTTCTTTTTCCAAGGTAAGAAGGGATTGAGGAAGAGACTGAAGATTATCAATCTCCCTACGAATCCCAACTATATTGTGTTGAATAAGACCAAAAACTAATTTATTCTAATATTTAAGAGCATGTTTTGCATTTTTAATACTGGAGACTAGGGCCGAAAGAAGCTATCCCCGAATAGGAATAGACCATGCAGATAAAACAATGTCATAAGAAGAGTTTTCCCGTGTCCACATAGTCTCAAATCGGAAAGGTCTAAATAACCGTTCAGGTGGAAGAGAAGTATCAAGAATAATAGGCTTGTGTTCTGGGGAGAGAGCAGTAAGGTGGGAAACAGATGCTCGGAGAAACAGAACATGACAAGATTCATTTACAAGACCCCTATCCAGACGAACCTGGATGTTCATAGTTCCCGATCTTTTGTTATTCCAAGTAAATGGAAAATCAGTGAACCCCAAATCAATTAAACTAGTATTATCCACAAATGAGCTAAATCCTCTGGATGAAAGAGCATAAAAGGGACGTTCCCTATATTTTTCAGAAGATTGAATTATGCTGTTGAAGTCTCCCAAGATCAATGAAGGTCCAGAAAATCCTTGACCAATATCTAAAAGATCCTGCCAAATCGTTGTTTTTGAGAATACAGACAAGGACTATAAACTCCAGTAAGTTGCCACGGGGAGCGAGTTGAGCACAAAATATAAGGCAATTAATCAAACTATTGTTAGAAACAATAATCTGTAGATCAACATTTGATTGCCAACACATAGCTAAACTACCAGCATAACCAATAGCAGGAACAAAATGAAAAAAAGGAAAACCAACTACAGTCAAAACCTAAGAAATTCTTTCAAGAGAGGAAGATTTGATTTCAAATAAAAATAAAATATCAGGACAATACGAGTTAATAAGTACTTGCTGGGCTTTAAGTGCCTTGGATTGAGAAAGTCCTCGGCATTTCCAAGCAAAGACTAACATTGGGAAGGTGGGGGCATGGATTGGCTCGCCTCCTCAGCCTCAGCAGAATTATCAACAGTAGAACAAGAGACCCCCGCATCGTCTTGTTGCTCCAGATTTGAACAGACCAATCCCTTATGAGCAAGGTGTTTAACATGTATGAATCTCCTACGGATAAGGACTGCATTTTCCTTTACCACCAGCGGGGTCTGATTCAGGGGAGCTAAATATGGGTTAGGTGTAGATGATAATGTCTGAGGAATTTGGGATGTAAGTTGGAGATGGGAGAGGGAGGAGATCATTCCACTCTCTTTTGAACCAAGTGAATCCGGATTATGGGCCAAATAGAACTCTGTATCAGAAACAGGAGTTATGGTGCGACTAGCAAAGGAGAATGATTTGCTTTTTTTGGGAATGGGTAGACCAGAAGATGAAGTTCTTTTACCCAACTAAGTTAAAGCTAACCCTTGCCTAAGAGGTCGGGGGATAAGCAAAGACCCTATCCGATTATGTTGGCTGCTTAGAGGTGTGCATGAAGAGTTTCTAATTATTAGCGGTGCAACTTGTTGAGCAATATCTGGAGAATGGTGAGTCTCTATGGTTTCAGAGGTGGAGCTCGGTTTATACACAGAGGGTAAGGAAGATAGTTCTGAGATTTGTAGAGAAGCATATGGTTGTGTAGCAGTCGAGGGGAATACAGTGGTTGTGGGTGTAGGTAAGGAAAACGAACAACAATTTGTAGTTAAACATAAACTGCTTTCATGCACAGAGGCCCCAAATTTTATTCCTACAATCGGTAGGGAAGTAAATGGCATTGAAGTAAATGACGTAGAAATAGGTGGGATAGTGGCAGAAGTTGTGGGAGTAGGTACAGTAATCAAACAAGAAAGTGGAGGTTCAGGTGGGGGGATGACCAATGTGTTTATTAGGGGCAAACCAAAGGTAGTAGGAGTAGGTATTTTGGGTAGAACATTTGGAGCTAAATGCAATTGGCCAGCTATGACTGGACTAAGCACGGTGCAACTGTCAGGCAGAACTTTAGTCTGATGGAACTCGCCTAAATGCCGCGGTGCTGGTGTTGAATTATATTCAGAATGGGGAAGAACTAGTCGATCATTACGCCTGGAAGTATAAGGACTGAGTACTCTCATCCAAGGTCCAAAAGCACAACGTGGATCGAGGGGACCAAGAAGAAACTCTGATGAATGTCAGCAATCGCGTTCTTTATGTCCAAGCCGGCCAAGAATAATAGAAATCAACAAGTTTTTCATATTTAAAATGAATCCAGACTGGAGAATCATTAGCCCGTTGTAGGAAAAAGCCGGATGGTAAAGGTGAATTGATGGATATTACAACTTGGAGTTGGAGAAAACATTGAAGAAATCTGCTTGAACAATTATCTTTATCCATTGATAGGAAACAGCCAATAAATTTTCCAATGAGCTGAGCATTGTCTACAAACATCTGATTTGGTGGAAGATTATGCACTTAAACCCAAAATGGAACTACATTAAACTCCAGTTCCTCAAAAGAAAGGTGTGATGGCCATTCTTTTAACACAATGTGAGTTCCTTTTAGAGTGCAAGGTCCTGAGGAATATATGAGTGTTTTGTCTAAGCTTGAAGCAAACGAACAAAGGAAAATGTTGACATCTAAGAAGGAAAAATCCGGTGGTTCCCTCAACTTCCAAGTTACCTGAAGAACAGCCTGTACTGTTCGCAGATCAAATCTCGTGTTGGATAGAATTTGAGGACTAAAGCATTGTCTGAATAAAGAGACGCATGTAGGTTAATTGGAGAAAGAGAGAGGGCACCAGTAAGAGCTGTGATATCAACTTTCATAGCTTGCATGTCAGAAAGAATGGAAAGAGTAGCGAGCAGTTTGTAGGAAGAAGATTTGACAGAATTGGAGAAGCAAGAGGAGTGGAAGAAGTATCTAGGATTATAGAACTGATCAAATAGGAGCAACAGATAAACAAGTATCAAGGAGTATCTGCTATGCATAGAGAGAACATAGTTCTAAGAAGAACAAAGAGGAGTTCTACTCCATAGAGAGAACAAAGTATCTAGGATTGTAGCCTATTTTTCTTGAAATGTTACGGGTTGGAAAAAACTCTTTAATAAAATTGATTAAAGAAAAGGAATTGATTAACATGAAACAATGCATACAAAGTTTTGTTACCATAAAAGGTTTTTTTCAAAAAAATCAAAACACCCACAAATATTTGATAAAAATTTCAACCTAATCTCTAGATTAGATTGTTTTATAAAAATTTTCATGAACAAAAAAATTATGAGAATCAATTAAAAAAAATTATTCATCCTGAGCAACCAACTAAATCCTAATGACGTCTCTTCAAATCCTTCCTCTTAACCAACCAGCTAGAATTAATCGAGCAATTGGGCATATGTTTAATAGATGGTTAAACCTATACGTTGCACAAGTAAACTCTTACCAACATTTTATCTTGAAAATTCTTTCCAAACAAATCTGTTGTATGTCACCGCTGACTTCAAAAGTCCGTATCAAATTCACTTAAGAAAAATTCTCAGATAACAAAACGAAAACACACTCAGTTTTGAAAGGAAAACCATGTGAGCAACAAAATAAAAGAGTTATCTGAATATGTGTTATAATATAAAATATTTATATTATAATGTATTTTATATATTTTATAATATAAATATTTATATTATAATAAAAAACATAAAACTATTTATATTATTTTTTATAATTAATATAAATAGTTTTTATATTAAATATATTATAAAATAATTTCATATGAAATTAATAATCAGAAAAATAATCAATAAATTTTCATATGAAGGGAAAGTTCAGAGCACTTAGGACCAAAAATATCTTCGGAGGTATAGAAGAATTGGGAAAAAATTCCTAATTATATACCCATGTAAGAAAATGGACATTCTTTTGAAACCAAGCAATTGGAACGAGTTGTTTAAAGTTAAATTCCCTAGCTTAGTGAAAACGTGATATCCGTCAGAGAATAGATTAAGTTTGAGTTTCATTGACATACTTGTGGGAATAAAATTTGAGACAAAAAACTAATGATTAAGTTCTCTCTCTCAAAGCCATGCATAATAATTTTCAATAAAAAATAGTTAACATCCCAAAGTACAATAGAGGAAACATAAAGAAATATTATTATGTGATGAAATATATTAGCTTCTCTGATAGAAAACTGTGGTGCAGCAAAATATTGTTTCTTTTCACTTCTTACCAGAAATGGCTGAGTACTTGTGGTATTTCTATCACAGTATAATTATTGTTAACTTCAATTTTAGTCAATTTGTTACAACGGTAATATTGAGTCGAAACCGATAGAAATTTTACCAAGTCGATTATGACGTCAAGAATTCTTTAGCCGATGTACCCAGTCAATATCGGAATCAGGAGTCGATGAATCGTCACCCCATATCTATGCACAATCGGTAAAGCACTACTGTTCCTAATCGTTAAGGATAAGCCATAAAGCGAGATTTTCTCCATGTACAGATAGTCGGTTACATCGCTACAGTAAGTATAAAATGGGCAAGGATTCCCAAAATGAGCACAACCAACAAACACACCCACAAGATTACCAATTTCTAGTTTTCAATTTCTTTTTTTTATTCTACATTTTCTTTGTCTTTGTCTTTATTCACAGCCTTGATTAATTTCAGAAGTTTCCTTTATTCTTTTATTTCCAACTTTCCGTTTTCATTTTACTTTAATTTTAAATTCTAGTATTTCTATATTCCTTTTTGTCAAGATCAATTGAAATACACTAATTTCAGTCTTTATTGGCTTCTGTATGTAATATTCTTGCCTTGTTGGACTCTTTCTATAATAAGTTCAAGGAACTCACGTCTTTTAAAAGGTCCAACTGTCACATTCATTCTTTCATCGAACTGTTTATATTCATCAAAAGAGTAATCGATTGCTAGTTTCATCGGCTCCTCTTTTATAAGGCAACACTTGCAAACTTCATAATGATAAAATATACCTGTAAATTTCATAATAACAAATTTGAGGTTATCTTTCTGTTGCTTTAGGGTAGAAGCGGGGATTAGTGGTATGTGAAACTCTCCTATGGACCTTGGTGAATGACAAGTATTGCTGCATGGGTGCATTTCTATCTTTATTTTCACACAAAATAAACAACTAACATGATTTCATTTAAAAAATCATTTTGCATAGGTGTAATGACTGTTGTCGCGTTCATGGTTACTTGGTGAAAAGTCATAAAGCTTACAAGAACTCAGGGTGACCGGTGCTTTAGCATCTATTATGTTATCCAAAAATGCAAAACATAAATAATTAGGATGGAATGCCTTTAGATTTGGCTTTTTGTCCATACCGTGGGTTCATTCATTCGAAATGGAACATATTTCTCTCACAACTAATATACTAACTTATTCTAATAACTAATGAACAATTTATTCCAATACTAAAGCCAAAATTCATCCATACATTCAACTATCAAATTCTATTTGTTGAGCAATTTCGAATGCGCACATGGACGCATGGTTCAATCTGGAGATGTGTACTAAGAGAACTTTGCTGCTTTCAAACAAAGATGATGATCTCTTAAGTCGGGGTTCCTTATAGATTCTGTCTCACAAGATGGAGAGGACTTTGAAGATGTGTAGTAAGGGTTTTCATCTCAATATAAAATTATTTTAATTTAAAAAATTATTATTTTACATAATTTTATTTTTAAAAAATATCATACATTCACACCATATCGTATTATTTTTTTTAAGTCCCACATTGAGCCTCACTTGACGTTAAATATTTAATAATTTTTTTTATATTTTTACAAATTTATTTCAATTCAATTCTTATCTACTTACACTAAAAAAATACAACATAAAAAATAAAATAAAACATTAAATTACATTTTAGTCCCCCTTACCATAGCAAACAATCATATCATGTAATGGAGAAAATTTTCAATGCAAACGCTACCCTACATCAAGTTTGCCCATGTGACGCAGCTTAGGGAATTCATAGGCCCAAGTTACCAAATTGTCTATATAGGAAAATCATATAAGACTTTTAGTCAGTAAGACACGCATGTTGACTGTGCATTTTTTAAAGTGTAAAAATATTTAATGCCACTGAAAAGTCTAGAAAACTAGAACTAATAAGAGTGAAGATGACCGGAAAAACCATGGAAGAAAGTAGGAATTCATTGAGGCTGCTGCTCTTATCGAGAGTCATCGAAGGAGGAAACAAAAGAAGTCACCGAACTAAATGTTCAAGAGGAGGTTTTTGTCTGGGGGGAAGTCCTCTTATTGCCAATAAGAAAAGCTACTAAAGTTTCTTGTAGTGAGGGACTTCAAAGTATAAGATTCGGTAGATCTTCACATCCAAAAGCTTGCCTTTGAAATTTAAATATAAGTAGATCTGCGAAATTCATTGTGATGGTCTTAAGGAATCACAGTTTTCAATCTGCATCTTCCAATTGAAGCTTGAAAATGATGTTCATGAAATTCCCAGATTTTATGTTTGATTTTTTGAAGAGCTGTCCGTGAAATTGAAGAAATGAAAGTTAAAGAGATTGTTTAATACTTGCTACAGACGGTGAGGCAAACCGAAACACTTACAGGACAACGAAGGACAAATATTTTTTTATTAAAAATGTTAAAATATGATTTTCCTACGTGGACAACATGGGTACCTGGACCAATGAATTTCCCATGCTACACTGAAAAATTTCTCCATGTAAAATTCTCCATAGGTACATGACTCCACTTCAATATTAATAAAATCATATATATATATTAGTATTTTAATAGTATTAAAACATGGCTTTTGATAATAATCTAAATGATTATAATTCAATTATATCATCTTATTCTTCTCTCCATAAAAAATTCATTTTGATAACCATCTAAACCAGTAAAAGCCATTATTCAATCTCAAACGTAAATGTTGTATATTTTTATGTAAATATTGGTGGAGATTGTCTCATTGGTATAGGAGATAAACCTTTGTCAACGTCCCCCAACGTTACTACCTTAATGTTTATAAACCTATACTCTATCTCGTCATACTTTGTGAACCAATAAGAACATTATTTTTAGCAGAAACTTTTAATATATATATATATATATATATATATATATATATATATATATAAAAGTCAAAGAAAAAATTTACTGTTACGATACGTAGAAACATCATAAGGTGATATATGTTTAAACGAAAATTTTTTAAAAAAAAATAAATATTATATTTAAATTCATTTAAAATTTTAATTAATTAAATTAACTAATAAAGTATATATGTATTTAATATTAATACATTGAAATATGTAATTCTTTGAATATTATCTAAATTTATTTAAAATCTTAACTAATTAATTAAGTTAGTTAATAAGATATATATGTATTTAATATTAATATATTAAATCTTAATAATATAATAAATCGTGAAATATACAAGACGTTAACCTAGTGTCTATATTAATCTTATATACCAATTCTTCCCATATTCTTTTATTTTCTTCTCTTCTTCCATTTCTTTCTTTTACTATTTCTATCACCACCACATAGCCACCAGTATAAGAAAAAGTGGCTTTGATGACGTGGAAAGGCATCAAGATAGGTACAATATAGTGGTTTTTTATTTGTTGATGCTTTGGAACTACGTCTTACAAAGTTGAGGTAGGATAGGTGTTATAATGCTAAAAAAGTGTCATGTCAGTGTGTCACATATGATATCTTAAAGCATCACATTAAGTGCATATAGTTACACATACAAGGGTCATTACATATTCTATAACGGTTAAAAATTCAAACTTGACATCAGTTTATTGTTATATCGGTAGCATCATATAAAAATTTAATATAAAACTTTCGTTTGTCATTATAGTTTCTACATTTTTGCATTTGGATGTGTTACTCTAAGTTCCAAAGAATGTACTTAAAAATGTCAACATAGATTGTCTTGGCAGGCATAATTTGGTGCTAATATACATATATATATATATATATATATATATATATATATATATATAAAGAAGAAACCAGCCCAGATTGAATTTCCTCATTAGTTTCTAAATTAATGGTGGCCAGTCTATGGCCCTACTGAGGATATTCTTCCCCAGCCAGTCAAAGAAGGATTTGACTATTTTCAATCTAGATATTCAAATCCGCAACCTGCAGTTCCTCTACTGCTCTAATTTTTTAGCATATTCAAACTTGTTTGGATATACTCTCAAAAGTTTGCTTATCATAAAGAAGCAAACCAGCACGACCTTCCTTATCTTGCTCTTCAAGGCCATTGCAAATGGTGGAACGACTGGGATGCTAGAAATTCTTACATCCCAACAATTGAAAAATGGTTCAAGATGAATCACAAACAACTATCTTTGACAGATAGCCAGCAAACGAAGTTTCTGCAACAGAAATCCATAGCAGCTGCCACACTTGCAGCCTCCCGATCAAAAGAAGACTTTGTAGCAGCTATGAAGATGATGCTACAACAATTACAAGGAGACACCTCCACCCGGTCATCAGACGGAAATCCTGAAGATGACATAGAGGACTACGATCTACTGGATTCGTGACCTCCGCATAACAACAGCAATGATATCAGCAATTATTTCAGCATGACGCCAGCCATGATGAAAGTAGTGATGCCAGCAATAATGTTAGCAAAATGTCGGCAGAGTTACTATACACTAGCACTGTTCACTACTGTAGCACTGTTTTCACCAGTACTGTGTAGCACTGTATACTGTAGCGGGCACTGTAGCAAGTCACTGTAGCAAATAATACTTTTCAATTTTTGTCTATTTAAAGCTCATTTCAGCTCATTTGTAAGGGGTCGAACTCTCTCCCTAGTTTATCTCTCTAGATACTCCCTCTCTCGAGTTTGTATCCTGTAGTCCCCGGAGCCCTGTTCCTGTATCCCAATCCCCGTCCGGTGACTGTGTACCGGCCTGACCGGTGCCCTATTTCCGGTGACCCTTTTTTTCGGTTAGAATTTATTTCTAACATTCCAAATATTGTAATCTATTTTGATGTATTTTGTTTAAGCTATTTATCTATTAATTCCTTAGTTATTTATTTAATTTCAGCTTAGCATGCATATGGTCGGCTAAGCCGCCTTTTATTTTCAGTTTCATACATATGTTTTAAATTTTGTTTAGCATTCCGTATGCGACCTTACTTTCTGTAACTTTACTTCCCGTATTTCCCTTTCCTTTTCCGGGCAAAGCTTCCCGTTCCCTTGGTATCAGAGCCCGATGAGGAAGTAAGGTTGATGATTCCTGTTATTAGTATTCTTTACAGTAATCTATTTGCTTCTATGTACTCCTGATCTTCTTTAATCTGTATATTTTATGTTATATCTTGAGTGGATCTGAGAACTTTGTGTAAAATCTGAACGAATGTAGAAGGAAATCTGGAAATAGATTTACTCAAAAAGATAGACTGAACCTTTAAGGCCGCGAGTTAAGGCCACTTGTGGTTCCAATATCTTATTGAGACGATAATTCTATTCTCAATGGCCACATTTGATTAGATCTACACACAAACTTAACAGATCTAGTCTTTATATTCCATAAAATATATAGATCCTGAATATCACAGGTCATAGATCCAACTTGGTTATCGTTTAAAATACTAATAACATGAATGAATTCCATCTTATGGAATCTGGTGGTGATGATTACCAAGCTAAGAGAAGTATTTAAGTCTGATTTGAATACTCGTGTTTATCTACTGCTTTCTTTGGTCTTTTCAAAGAACTTAGTAGGAATAAGTCCTTCTTGGATGCAATTGAGATCAACTCCAGTATCTAAAAGAGCTAGGATTTCTAGAGTGAAAGAATTGTTGATTACTAGAGTAATCTTAATATGCCATCTTTGAATGGATATCTTTGAAAGATGATTTAGGAACTGGTTAGTTTCCTGATCATTTGAAGTTTCAGTTTCTGGGGGAATAGTTTTGTCGTCTTTTGAAGAGAGTTGGTGAAGAACTAATCTGTCCAATTCTTGGGAGGCTTTTATAACTCTAATTTCTTCTTTTAGAATAGCAATTTCTGACTGAAGATCTTGAATAGTTACAGATTTTTTAGGTTTGGCAGGAAACCTATTGAGGATATCTGTGATATTGTAGGTGTTGACAATTCTAGGATGGTTGTCAAAAGGATTGGGTTTTGAAGAAGATGATGGCTAAAAGGTTTGTTTAAACCGTTCCAGATATTTTTTTTTTGCTGGAATTATCAGGAAGGTTTCCTATTAATTCTAAAAGGAGATCTTGTTCTTTAGTAAGGACATTGATTGAGGGCTGATCATTTTCAGATTCTGAGGATGAAGAAGACAAATAGTCATCATCTTGAATTTGGTTGAATTGCTGATTATATTCATCATCAGCTTGGTCTGACTCGGACTCAGAATAAAAAAGAAAAAGATTCTAAATTTTATCAAATACATCTTGATCCAATGAAAGTTCATGGATCTTTTTTGAAACTCTACAATAACGGGCCATGTGACCCAGTTTGCCACATTTGAAACAAGTAATAGTTTTTTACTTGTCTTTTGAAAATGGAGTTTTGCTTGTTTTAGATGATTTGGGCTTTGGTTTAGGAAGAGTCGGATATTTAGAAGAATGGGCTGGATACCTAGTTTTCCTAAAGTTGGACTTACTTCGATAATAAGTGGGCTTGGGCCTATGGTGTTTCTTCCTATGAGGTTTGGACTGACAAGAGGGTAGGCCGGATTGTTCACAGAATGAACCCAAATCATGCCTTCTTTAGGCTCGGTCTTTGGCTAATTGCCTCAACATTTTGTCTTGGCGACAGACTTTGAGGACAACTTGTTAAATTTGACTGGTTAATTGGCCAAAGGTAATTGTGTTGTAAGGTATAACACCGTTATACTGGGTTTGAATTTCCTCTTTGGTTTTTAAATCAATGGTGGCCAGTCTATGACCCTACTGAGGATATTCTTCCCCAGCCAGTCAAAGAAGGATTTGACTATTTTCAATCTAGATATTCAAATCCGCAACCTGCAGTTCCTCTCTGACTAAATCACGCAGGGATTTGGGAAGGCTATCTAGAAATTTTTCTTTCCAATACTGGTTGTTTCCATCAGGTCTGGCATATGTGCGAGTAAGGAAGGTATCCTTATACAATCGAAAGTCAAACAGAGTTTTGCATTTGAGATTGTTAAGGATCTCAGTGGATTTTTCTCGGAAAATACCTGGGTTTCCTATAAAGGTTTTGACCAGAGTGAAAATCACTGTTGACACTGCATCTGGGATAGTTTCACCATTTTGGAGAATAGGTTGGCCATTTGCATCTGTTTTGACAGCATGCAAAATCTCATGTTTGTCAAAGTCAGTGAGATGTTCATCCCACCAACATTTTAGTTAACCTGTGAATCCTGCTATCAGCACATGCGCTGATAACTGATCGGAACTACCATAGGTGGTCCTATAAGCAGTGGCTACCATAGTCATTTGCTGGAATTTGGCCATGATATTGTATTTGGACTGTCCATCTATGTTCCATTCATAGATGTGATTGGCATTGTAAGAGTTTTGCAATACTACTGGACTCTCTTCTAAGGCTACATCAGGATGGGTAGCTCTAGAATAGTAGAGTTTTTAGGGATTTCGCCAATTTGGTCGTCCTAATTGAAGAGGAGCAATTTCTATTGGAGAAGTTTGTTCTTCTAGAATAGATTCAGAATCGGAATCAGTCTTATGTAAAACTGAAACAGAATGGTGTGTTGTTGGCTTTTTGGCAGTGGATGCAGGGGAATCTGGAATGAAAGATTTTTCTATTTCTGCAATCATTTTTTGGAGTTCAGTAAGAAATGGAGGAGCAGCAGATTTGCTTTGAATTTCTTTATGAAATTGAGGAGGAATTTCATATGGTTTGAATAATGGAATTGTTGGAGAAATAGAAGGAATGGAAGTTGCGGGAGTAGAGATACTCGGAGTGGAGACAGTCGGTTTTGAAATCAAGTATTCACCAATTGTTTGTAAATACTTATTTGTGTAATTGTTTTGATCAACTAAGTTTTGAATATCTTTTGCTGATACTGCCTCATCAGTATCTAATTTTCGTTTGAAATGGGCAGCAATAATAGTTTCTGTGCCTATTTGAATTTTGAAATTTTGATTTGGAGGGAGTTCAAATGAAATACTGGTTCCCTGAGATGTCTGCCATGTTTTTGAAACATTAATAGAACTAGCAAAAGGATAATCAATTTTGTTGATTGCAGTATAAGCTTCAAACCACAAAAAGAAATCAATTTGCTTTTCAATAGAATTTAAAAAGTTGTAATATTTATCTTGGATCTGTTGTCTATCAGATTCTTGATAGTTTTCGAAAAACCATTTTCTTTTTAAAATGTTTGGAGGAGAATAGAATTCTTTTCGTAATTGTTCTTTGTCAATGACAAATTCCTTTTGTAAAACATTGAGGTCTCCAATCATAGCAGAATGGGTAGGAGAGGAAGGATTATCATCAGACTCAAGCTGTACAACATACCTGGCCTGAGGGATCCTTAGATCTTGATCAACATCCTGTAGCTGTGTTGCTACAGGAGATGTGGAATGTCTAGGTGGTTGAAACTTAGACAATGCACCTATTCGGGATGCAATAGTTGAGGGGGGATATGATATCCTTTGGCTGAGAGATCTTTGGAATGTTATTTCAACATTTCCAGAAGGAGATTAATGAATTTCTGAGACCGTAGTGTTCTCAGGTTTTTCAGAAGGAGTAACTCCTGTTAGGAGCCAATTCGAAGGAAGATTTACCTCTTGCCAAGAGATAGGTTTTGGAATTGAAAGATGGGATCTGGTGAGATCGGTTTGGAACAAGATCGTCTCACATTTATTTGAGACTCTCATAGCACCAGTGTTGAATGCAGAATTCATAGCCTTATATTGAATTCTGTATAGAATGGCTACTGGAAGTGATCCAGTTTTGATTTTGTAGTTTACAGTCTGGACATTCAAGGTTAGGGAATCTAAGAGGTTCCTATCTTGAAGGGAGACAGTGAAGTTTGGAAAACAGTCAAAATAAACTGGTCCATTGCAGAGGTTGGTTTCTACCCTACCTAATAGGGAGTCATTGAAGTTTAGGAATCGGGTGTCCTTAAGACATAACAGAAGAGAAGTGTCTAATCCTTCTCTAGACAATGGTTTGGCTCCGATCTGAACAAGGCCGAAGTGGAGGTATTTGTATTTGTGTCTGAACTTGGCCAGAACACTTGGAGTAAGAAGTTTGATTTCCTTACTATCAGAATTTATTTCAACTGTTTCTTCAACAGTTCGGATGACATAGTCACTGCTAAGTGACCATCTCGGATTTTTGTAAATTTCTTTGTCGGAAAACTTGGGTATTTTCCAATTGTCTATTGATTGTTGTAGATCAGAGAAGTGGATTTCTTCTTTGATTTTTGAGGAAAGAGAGGGTGAGATTGGATAAGAAGAAGATGAAGAAGAAGAAGAGGAGGAGGAGGGAGATCGGAACATTCTGGAAAATGACATAATGTAAATTGCAAAAATGGGTAAAGAAAGCAGTAGATAAACACGAGTATTTAAATCAAACTTAAATACTTCCCTTAGCTTGTTGTCATGCGGAGGTCACGAATCCAGTAGATCGTAGTCCTCTGTGTCATCTTCAGGATTTCCATCTGATGACCGGGTGGAGGTGTCTCCTTGTAATATATATATATATATATATATATATATATATATATATATATATATATTGCTCTGTCGTATTAACCAGTGTATATATAGCTCTTTTATCCAAAAATAAAATACAGTTACTAAATGCATCAGTAAACCTCAAAACGATTAATAATTGATCACATTGAAGAGAAGCTCAAATTCAAATATAAGTTTCATTGTATCCAAATTTAACATTCATAATAACATCTAACAACAATTAAAGTAGTTCAATAGAGAATATATATACATCATTTCTTTTCTCCAAATCCCTCCATAAACAGGCATAAAACCAAATTGTAGGCTTTAGATATACTTTCCAAGTTGGCATGATGCTAAAACATCCATTTAATCTTCTTCATGTACTCTCACCTATAATATTATATAGAATGTGTTTAGTAACAACATCGTAAAGCATATGCAAAATGAAAGACATTAGACCAAATGAACGAGGTAGTTGATTAGAGATTACCAAATGGTGTAGCTAAGCAATACATAACCCAATAGAGTCACCAATGATTTGAATAAGTTCTAACAATCTTATCAGTTTAGAGTCACCAATGATTTGAATGAGTTCTAACAATCTTATCAATTTCTCATCACTGTGAAGAGGAGCCAAAGCCACCAGTTCACATCATTCCTCGCCAAGCACTAGGCCCCCAACTTGTTGGATAGATCCCAATTTAAAATACAGCATTTTGTAACTACTTTAAATGTATCCAATATACTTAATTAAAACATATGCATGAATCTATAGTGTATGTTTAATTCAGTTATCTTTATCAATTAATGCCTTGTTTATTTAATATATGACATTTACTAGGAACCCATACACAAGTATCATAACTCTAAAAACTAAAACATGAGCAGAAACTCAATTGAACAAGGAAAAAACTCCACATGTAATAATTTTCAATCACATGATTCTCACTTTATTCTAACATAAATAAAATAAAATCTAAGAATGCTTCGCTATATCATCTTTTCTACTTCCATTATTAAAGCCTCAGCCTGGGCCTGCATATTTTTGTTCTTAATTTTCTTAAATAAAATTGTAGTTTCTTAAAATTTTCATGCTAAAATTTGGTTCTAAAAAGCTTAAGTAACAGTTGCATCTGTGTTGTTGTTTTTCAAATACATATTTTAACCTTTAGCTTTAGAACAACTAAAATCATCTAAAACCAGACCAAATCAAGTGGCCAATAAGATGGAGAAATTAGAACGTGAGCTATAATTCTGTTTTCACAAAGTAGACAACAAAATCATTTGGCTTGAACAGCAAAAACATGGCAACAGACCTCAAGTCCATAATCCCTCTTTGGTCTTTACTCAATTAATTATCTAGTTAAAAGAAGATGACTAATTGAATGACATAAGAGTGTGTTAGAGAAACCAATAATTAAAACTGCCAACACACCAAAAAAAAAAAATGCTACATAATAAAAATAGGAGATGTTATAAAATTTTGGTAGTGTCAGAATAAAATCTACACACAATAAATCTCTAACTATTATTTATACAAAAATTTCTTCAAACTTCTCTCTTTCTTTTCTCTCACAATTTTCTCTAACAATTCTCTTACAAAATGGTATATTTCTCAAGTTTGGAGAAGATCTCTATTTATAGAGCTCTATTAGTGGAATTAATCATCTTCCACTAATATGTAGTAGTGGTGTCTCCATTAACTCTTAATGATGGACATCTATATCCACTAATGGAATTATTAGATTCTCCACTAATTCATAACACTCCCTCTTGGATGTCCATTATATAAAGAATATACCTTGTTAAAACTTTACTGGATAAAAACCCAGTGGAAAAAAATCTAACGAAGAAAAAAGAGTACATTATTCTATATGTCTGCTTATTACTCCCCCTGATGAGATGATTCCTTTAAATCTTTGAACCGACGCATACTAATTTTATATCTCAACTTCTCAAATGTTGCAGTCGGTAAAGTCTTTGTAAAAATATTTGTCAAGTTTTCACATGACCGAATTTATAGCACATCAATTTCACATTTCTTCTGGAGTTCATGAGTAAAGAAGAATTTTGGTGAAATATATTTTGTCCGATCTCCTTTAATATATCCTTCTCGTAACTGAGTTATGCAAGCTGCATTATCTTCATAAAGAGGAGTTGGAATATCTCTTATAGATGATAATCCACAACTTTCTCGGATATAAAGAATCACTAATCTTTACTATATACATTCTCGACTTGCTTCATGAATGACTATAATTTCAGCATAATTTGAAGAAGTAGCTGCTATAGATTATTTTGTAGAACGCCATAATATAGAATTTATTTTATTTAAGTATCCTGATTTAATTATTGGGTTAGAATAAAATAAAGATCCCTGGAGAGAGAGAATTAATTAAATTAGTTTGGTAGATTAATTAATTATTCAGGGCTTTGGCCCAATTTGAATAATTAGGGATTGACTTGGGACTAGACTAATATAGGCTTGTTAACTGGATTAGTTTATTTGGGTTGAGAAAATTAATTATTTGTTGGGCCATTAAGTTGGTTCTAATTAAAATAATTAATTTAGTCCAAAAGGTTAAACTAAGAGTCCAATGGTCCAATCCAGTTTAACCTAGGGTTTTATTTAGGTTAAATAGGAAGATTGGAGATTATCATTATTTTTTGACAGACTCTTCTCTATGGAAAAAGAAACACACGTCTCTCTCTCTCTCTCCATAAAATATTCCTTAATTTTGTTAGTTGTTCACCAAACGGAATTAGGCAGGCCATATACTGGAAGATCGAGAGTTTGACGTTCACCTACATGCAAAGACGGAGTATGAGGCTTGCAGAAATCGCACCAAAGACTTTCACCAGTACACCTACCCCGGTTGCACACATTCCGGTCCAACCAATTCTTAGAACGAGGAAAAGAGGTAAGAAATTTTTAACCTCGAAGTCCCGCCAGAGTGGAACCGGAGCCGGCGCCGGCTTTGTTCGGGTTCCCTTGTTCTTCAGTTTTTTCAGTAAAGCTTGATATAATTCCATTAAATATTTGGTCGTACAACAGTAACATGACCAATGACCTTTCATGCCACATCTATAACATTTTTCCTCATAATTTTCTTGCATTTTTTTCCTTTTTCCTTATTATCTTTTCTTTCCCACTTCAGGTGGCCAGTATTTCTCACAACTTGATTATTACTGTGATAAGGAAAATATCGAGCAAGTCCACGACTATATCCATGGCCACAGTTACGGCTACGACTACGACTATGGCTTCTGTTAGAACCAATAGCATTCACTTCTGGGAGTGTTGTTGAGCCAGTTGGTCTGGTTTCATGATTTTTCAATAATAACTCATTATTTTTCTCTACAATGAGGAGAGTAGTAATTAAATCAGTAAATTTTGTATACTCTTTTTCTCGATATTATTACTACAGGACAATATTCGAGGCATGAAAAATGGAGAATGTCTTCTCCAACATATCTTCATTAGTAACTTTTTCTCCGTATAATTTTAATTGAGATGTAATTTTATACATGGCAGAACTATATTCATTTACGGTTTTAAAACCTTACAACCTCATGTGAAACCATTCATATCATGCAATTGGTAGTATGACCATCTTCAGGTGGTCAAATATTTCTTTCAAATTTACCCACAGGACATATGGATCTTTTTCAGTAAGATATTCCATTTTCAAATTTTCCTTGGGATAACGACGGATAAAAATAAAAACTTTGACCTTTTGTTGTGCAGATGCACTATTTTTTTCTGTAATAATTTCACTAAAGCCTTTAGTATTTAAATGCATTTCTGCATCGAGAACTCATGACATATAATTTTTTTCAAAAATATCAAGGGTTACAAATTCGAATTTAGTAAGGTTAGCCATATGGATCAATAAATGTGTACCTTTAGTCTTTTGGCTTTTGTAATGGTAGAGACTCGTGCTGCTTTAATCTTCTGGCTTTTGTAACGATAAAGACTCGTGCTGATAACGTGTTATAAAATTTTGGCAGTGTCAGAATAAAATCTACGCACAATAAATCTCTAACTATTATTTGTACAAAAATTTCTTCAAACTTTTCTCTTTCTTTTCTCTCATAATTTTCTCTAACAATTCTCTCATAAAATGGTATATCTCTCAAGTTTGGAGAAGAGCTCTATTTATAAAGGTCTATTAGTGGAATTAATCATCTTCCACTAATATGTAGTAGTGGTGTCTCCGCTAACTCTTAATGGTAGACATCCATATCCACTAATAGAATTAGTGGATTCTCCACTAATTCATAACAAGAGAATGTCTCCTTTATTATAGCCCAAAGGAATAATCCAAAAGATTGAGTTACATCACCCAAAGCCATCATGTAAGATAGATAATAAGGAATCCTTATTTGCAAGGTTAAATGCCTAAAAAGTAGTTTTCCATTCAAGTTGCTACATGTTGGATTACATTTGTATTGAACACACGAAGTAATAGTTTGACTTTTAAATTTTTTTAAAAAAAAAAAATTTGCTAATACTAATAAATTACAAGGTTGAAAGTAATTAACAAAACATCTTTACTCTTGAACACAAATACAATATATGGAATAGGAAACAAAAAAAAAAAAAAACTTTTCTTTTGAAAGGCAAATCAAGATACAGCTAGAGAGACAGAGCTAGCCCAACCAAAATAAATGCATTTTGATAGAGTAAGATAAAAATAATAAACAATTCCATTAACTTCTTAAAATCTAATTCAACCAACTGTGTTTTTATTGATTTGGTGCTTCATTCAATTTTTGTAATCAAAATTGTAGACTTGGGCATTAGTTTTAATTTCAAAAAATTATCTCAAGAATACATGTTTGGTTATAATTTATCAGGAGCAGCTTCAAATACAATTTATATGTAGTCTTCTTTCTTTTTCTTTTTATTTTCCTTATTCTCTAGATAAGGACATTAAAGGTCAAGTTAGAAACCATCCAACTTCATGCATGGCTAACATTCCTATTTTACAAAAACATAACAAGTAAAGTAATTAGGACATGTATTTTTATCCATGCATTGCTACACTAATAAACAAGTGAAGTTGTTACTTCCCAATCTTTTACTATGCTAAAAACCAATTTTAGAGGATTATCTATCTTGTATCCAAATATGAGCAAGAATATGTACATTTACAATGGTTTCACAAGAATCTAGTTATGTGTATTAAATAAATATTAATACACACACATATATTATATTTTTTTCTTAAAATTATGTATTTTATTAATAGGTTAAAACATTAATAAAATAGTGGACTTATAAAAGATTAAAAGAAAAAATAGAGACTATTGATAAGACACATTAAGAGAATATATATATATATATATATATATATATATATATATATATATATATATATAAGTCGAAGCAAAACTGTCTCGCGATGACACGTGACAATATTTACATGTTCTTGAACTAACACGTGACATGATTGTTATCCATTTTAATATAAATACTTCGTTCAAGATACATCGCATTACATGGCTCTACATTTTCACAATAGATAATACATCATTATCTTCTATTTTGGTGACTGTTGAACATTTATTAGGTCAATGTTATGAAATGCGTAATTCTTTGAATGTTATCTGAATATTATCTAAATTTATTTAAAATTTTAACTAATTAAATAATTAATTCAATTACGTAATAAGATATATAGGAATTTTTTATTAATACATTAAATCTTAAGAACTTAACAACCTGTGCAACGCACGGGATATCAAATTAGTATAATTAATAACCATTCAACATTCATTAATTATTTATTATTAAAATAATTAATCTATATATATATATATAAAAAAGTGGCATAGTTGATTGGAAGTAAAAATAAGGAAAGACACTTTTGTCTAAGTAACAAATATTAATAAATAGGGGTGTAAATTTGAATCTATATGTGTGTGTTACTTTTGTCTAAGTTCTCTCTCTCTCTCTCTCTCACACACACACACACATATACACCTCGGCATTGTCGGCCATTAGACACAGAATAGAATGCAGTACTTACACTTATCTACTTAACTATAATAGGCAAAAATAAGTCTTACTCTATTGAATTATAAATTTTTATATGAGGTAATAACATACCTATATCAATAAATTTCTTATTTTTAATGTACTAACAAATGGTATACTAGATAACAATTAATATAGTGATTGGAATAGTAAGTTACTTTAAAATTCTAATTTTTCTTTGATATTCTAAAATTATAATAGTTTTATAAATTTTAATTGATACTAATAATATTATTCTAATACTATCTATATTTTATTTATTTTATTTTTCCTAATACTCTAAACATTATACTTTTTAATTTTTTAAATAATTTTAGATAAATTTACTCATAAAATACATTATTCTTAGATTTTTTAATTATTATATATATATATATATATATATATTTTATATAATTCACGAAGACATCTATAATGAAATAATATTTATGAAAAATGGTGTACATTGGCATTTGTGACTAGATACTTGCGTGACGGGTTTTGACCTAATTGGATCAAAATCCAATTCAAAAACCAAATGAAGGATGGATTTTGCAGGGGTGGTGAGGAGGGGGTACCGCGTATTGGGTGAATGCGAGATTCCCAAGCTTCTCGCATTCATCAAATGCGAGATTGTACATCAACTGATAGAGGCCGACAAAGACCTGGCATTCTGTGCAGACTCTGACTTCCTCGCTTTTGTGATTTGCGAGGTCTGGACCTCGCAAATCACAAAAGCGAGGAAGTCGTCTTCTCCGCGCATGCCCTGACTGTTCTTTTGCGCTGCGTTCACGGGCATGCAATTTTGCATGCTTTTCAGAGGAATCCTCTTTTCATAAATTCCTTTGAAATATTCTTCACAGGTGAATGAAGACACATACCACAAAAATATCTTCTCTCCTCTTCAGTTGTAACAAATCTCTCCTCACAGATTTCTCCATCTTCTTCCTCTCACTTTCGCCATTTTTCTCCTCTACAAGCTGTTGTTATTTTCATTAGCTGCCGTCGGAAGAAGAAGCCTATTTGCTGCCGCTGCCGGAAGAAACCCCACTGCCACTGGAAAGGAAATAACTTCATCTTCTACAACAGGTTTTCACAACCATCTAGAAATTATTTTATTATACCCTTTCTTTCCTCTCTTTTTCTATGATGCTGACTATGTAAGGAGATTATTTTCTCTAGTAAATAATGTGTTTGAAAGATCTTTCTTTTGCTGTACAGATTATATTTACCGTAAATAATGTGTTTGAAAGATCTTTCTTTTGCTGTACAGATTATATTTACCGTAAATAATGTGTTTGGGAAGAAATTCTGTTGGTTTAGGTTGTCTTGTTTTGCTTTTGGTGAGGAAGGGATCAGCAATATACTTTGTTTGGTTTAGTTTGTCTACTTTTTTCCTTGTTATGGAAGTGGGTGGGCGTTGGGATTCGGTTTTGGTTGTCTTTTTTTGGCCCTGATGTGGAAGGGTGGATGGAAGAGATGAAAGGTTTTGTCAAGAGGTTATTGATATCTTGAATTCACTTTTTTGTTACTAGTAGAAGTAATCATCTATCTCAAAATTTGATCTTGTGATTTCTCAGTCTCTTTTATTGGTTATTGTTTATTCATAGTAATCCCTTTTATGATAGCAATACTTGGGAAAACTACTTTCCTAATCATTTTTCTTTAATGGATAGGTTGCTTTAATTAATGTGTGAGGTTTTAAGATAAAATCTTGCTGCAATTTATCGTTTTGGTTCGCTGTGAATTAATATACAAGCGAGCAGCATAAAAGAAAGTTTTTGAGTTCTTTTTTGACTATTCGGTTGGTAGTTAAATTTATATACAAGTTGTGGAGTGAATAGTTTTTCTTGATTCCAATATATGGTTGACTATATTGGTGAATTGACGTTGTGAGAAGTACGAAGTCTAGTTATTCGTACTTTAATTGGTTAGATTTGCTAGTGAATTGATGGTTAATTTTATTAATCATACGGTAAAATAATTAGTTTAATCATACAGTAAAATAATTAGTTTAACCTATTATTCATTAATTTTATTGTATTGTTAGTTAATTTTGTTTCGATAATTTATTTATTCATAAATTTATTAATTTAATTATTAGTGCATAATTCATTACTATTATGTTTAATTAATATAATATAATTATTATACTATTCTTTTCATAATATATTACCATTGTAATATATGATGTTATTATTATTTTCTTATCCCTAATTATTATATTATAGTCACAATTAAATTTTTATAATATAATTTACTATGTATATATATATATTTTAAATTAAAATTATTATTCAGCATTTATAATAATTATTTATTATTAAAATTATTATATTGAGGTCATTATTAATTTATTTAGTTAGTGCATAATATTATTTATGATATTTAATAATCGATATTTATTGTCTTATGAAAGTAATTAATTATTTATTGTGTTATTTATTTGTTTAATTATTATTTATTTATTTGATTATTTATTTAGCTATCTAGCCTCTAGCCCAAAGACGAGTCCACAAACAAAAAGTACTAAGCCTTTTTCTTTCTTCCTAGTTAAGGGAATTGTCGGAGGTTGTTTTTGTCAATTTGTAGGTGTTGATTTTTTTTTTTATTTTTTATAGATTGACTTTTGTAAGAATGAATTATCTATATATATATGTGTGTGTGTGTGTGTGTGTGTGGATTTATTTTCTTTTTATAGTCTTATTTGTTTTGAAGTTGTTGAAGATACTTTCCTTTCTAACACTATTTGTTTGTATAAATAGTATTAGATTTTAATGCTTAGTGCCCACGAAAACTTCTTGAATTATGAATGGGACAGAAGGTTGATAGGTTCTTTATTCAAAATATATGAATTTTTCAAATTTTTTTCTTTTATTGTTTGAACTAACCTAATTGATAAATAATTTTTATTCAGTGAAATAACATAATATACATTTATTCATAATACAGAGATCTTTTCAATAAGATAATATATGATATTAACTCGTGCTTGACTAACCCAAGCAAACAAATAATCTTATATCTTTTTTATTTGCTTAATTATCATTTATTTATATGATTATTTATTTATTTGTCTATTTATTTAAATATTTAATTACCTAAATAGTTATTTATTTATCTGTTTATTTATGTATTCATTTATTTTTATTATTATTAAGGTTATTATACATTGTTTATTAACTTTATTACTAAAATTATTTTTTATTACTTACTATTATAAATATTTTAAATATTTACTAATAACATATTTATTGGTTGCTATTGTTAAACCTATTATTCATTAATTTTATTGTATTATTAGTTAATTTTGTTTCGATGATTTATTTATTCATAAATTTATTAGTTTAATTATTAGTGCATAGTTCATTACTATTATGTTTAATTAATATAATATAATTATTGTACTATTCTTTTCATAATATATTATCATTGTAGTATATGATGTTATTATTATTTTCTTATCCCTAATTATTATATTATAGTCACAATTAAAATTTTATAATATAATTTACTATGTATATATATATTTTAAATTAAAATTATTATTAAAATTATTATATTGAGATCATTATTAATTTATTTAGTTAGTGCATAATATTATTTATGATATTTAATAACCAATATTTATTGTCTTATTAAAGTAATTAATTAATTATTGTGTTATTTATTTGCTTAATTATCATTTTTTTATTTATTTGTCTATTTATTTAAATAATTAATTACCTAAATAGTTATTTATTTATCTGTTTATTTATGTATTCATTAATATGTTTGTGCTGATTAATTTGATATTGGTTCATATAATACTTTGAGATCGTGACATACTTTAATTTTTAAATATAAAAATCCTACTCAATTTATCTAGATGTAATGTCATTAGAAGAACCCATAAGACTACGGTTATATTAGGATTATGAAATTGTGCGCATAGCACATGTCAATTTTTTTAATGGTTATCGCAAGGCATTAATTGTTAGAAATCGAGTTAGTTTTGGTGGTCTAATCAACAAAATATGTGCCATTCGAGGTCTGGACACGTTACTGTGAAGTTGCAAATCACAATAAAGGAGGATACTATTATTGGTACTGTGACGAGGTCTACAACCGTTGCTATAACGGATGACGATGATATAGAAAATTTGTGGTATTATGCATCTACCGTGAAGGGACAATCAATTGATCTGCATGTTCACTATGAGATCGTCCAGATTCCGAATGCAACAACTACAAATATTCCAGAGCATAACATCCCAACTCCTATCACTGAATCATTCATTGCATTACTTAACTCAACTGTTCTTATCAACATGCCTAACTTCGATTTAAATTTTCCAACACTTGTAGCCAACGATCCTCTACATATCAGAAATGAAACTTTCCAATCCCTTTTCAATACATCAATTTTGGATACCCCAATCGTTAGACCTGGCAATTAATACTTATCAGCTTCTACTGGGTTTGTTATGTCTCAACCTCATGACCACATTCAATCCCTTCAAGTATAGATGAGCCAGCAATTATTTTCAACGGCTGAAATCGGTATTCTATTAGATATAACCATAGTTGATGATTGGGTAACTCGAGTGCGTAATTGGGTTGGCGTTCCGAATGCGACTATGGATTGGTTAGGACCTACGTCAGACATTGATGGACCTAAAGCAGATGATTCACTAGATGAGGACGGAGGGATGGCAATGTCAACGAAAATATTATCGGTCCTTCTATATTGCAACAACTTGCTAATAGAGCAACTGAACCGATCCACTTGTATTATCTACCGTATTCAATATATCTTGACCGGTTAGATACTTTGCAAGAGTTGGAAAATGAAGTTGGTGGATTGGTGCTGAGTACGGGGATGGATTTATGATCAAAATCCAATAATGATTTAAGGGTTGACATGTGGTTTAGGGATAAGAATGAGTTGTTTTGGACTGTTTGATCGTGGTCTATTAGACTGGGTCGCTAGTTTTTGGAATTTCGACCGACTCCGACGGAACTTAATGGATATAGATTGAAAATCATTTCATTCGATAGAGTATTGAGTCAGCCACTACTTACACATGTGACGCCAAAAATGATAGGGCAGTATACACGATGTCATATTATGCAGCTTATCGGTAGCTTTCTATTCTTGGACAAGTCCGGTAACAGAATACATCTGCACTTTCTAAAACACATTCGTGATTTAGAGGTATCTGGCACCCTTAGTTGGGGAAGTGCAGCATTGACTCATCTGTACCGTTATTTGTGCAATGCTACGTCCTACAGAGCGTACATTATTAGTGGTCCATTATTATTGGTTCAGGTATGGAACGTACAGTTTTAAAAAAATCTTATTAGTATTTTAAATGAATAATAAATATAGTATTTTTTTAAGAATTGGCTGTTAATGTTGAAATAATTGTGGGATTAGGAGCGTATCCCTACTATCAGACCGACTAGAGTTCGTCCGGTTGAGAATATTGATCCCCAGGCCCTGAGAGGGTCAGCATAGGAGGGGCTGTTAGAACTTTCACGTACCTCGACACATGTGCTTCTTACCTATAGGGATCAGTTAGATAGAATGCAATATGATCATATAAGTCTTGCTTCAACCAATTTGCTTTCAACACTAATTTTAAGTTCGTTATTTATTATTGATACTGACAGTTTACCTTTATACAGTTTATCTAACAGCCTTATAATGAGCACATGTTGGCTACCTTACCCCCGTATTGCACTTATGGATGACACCTTTGAGCATCTATCACATCTTTAATTTGTTGAGAAACAATAGAAGTGCATCACCCAGATAGAGTCATGCGACAGTTTGGATTTGTGCAGATAATACCTGCTGTAGTTGACACCGATGACAATTTGCATACTCATGACATGAGAACTACCGGTGCACGGTAACCTGAAATAGATTCAATACATCTCGCGAATTGGGTTAATAGGCATTCAACAGTTCTTCTTGGACAATATAGTTACGGTCAGAATATAGTCTCGCTTGACTATGTAGCATGTTATTGGACTTACATTAGGCGACTGATTGGAAATCTGATTATAACACAACCTAATCTTTTGGGCGACCAGTTGAGCAGTGGCGCGACAAAAGTATTGGTATGTAAATTTTCTTACATAGTACTATAAAATATATAATTTACACTCAAATAATTTATTGACATTTCAAAATACATATATAGGCTGATTCGATACATCGGATATTGTACCTTAGCAATGAAGGCTATCAAAATGCGGATGCTGTAAGTAGACAAATGTCTGCATCAATAACGGATCTTGTTACGCGTTCATTAACTGCCGCTAGTGAGGCAAGTCGTTTGAATCACTTACCCTATGAGCCAGTTAGACGAAGCTACATTGCTCAACCGATACCTCCGATTTCGCAAGAAGTCAATCGCGGAGTTTTTCCGGTGCGGTGAGGGGTAGACGGGCACGCAGACGTGCTATACTTGATATTCCTATGCAGGATCACTAGTCACTAGTATACGATTATGAATAAGGTGATCCTGCAAAAGTTGAAGATAGGCAAGTTGATTTTATTACTTCACAGCATCTAGTCTTCGATACTAGATGCTTATCTTCAATTGATGAATTTGATGCTGGCCCTTCTTCTGAACAGTCTCAAATACGGCACAGACATTCTATAGATATTCTTGGTCCATCTCACCGTTACGATGAGTAAGGTACAATACAACAAGAAGAACCACCCGAAGAACAACAACAATAGCTAAGAGATGAGTTCAACCTCCAAGGAACCGTCGTGGATTTCATTGTGGGATTAACTTTCATCTTTTTTTTTTATAGATTATTTCATGTGTAATAATTTTTATTATTTGTATCACGTTTTAGAGTTTAATTTAGTTTGGCCATTTTTAAGACAAAATTAATAATAATAGAACTTTAAAGACAAATATAATATAAATTTTTTAAATATATTTTTTAGAATTTTAATATTTCACACATTATCTGAATTCAGTTAATTTATAAATTATTTGGATTATGAAATGTAAGGGGATTATGAAATTTAGATAATTAATATTTAAATTTAAATATTATTTAAATAGTTGACACTATAATTTTAGTGTATTTAAATAGTTAAGAATTTATATTTTTATAACTTTTTTCAATAATTAAATATTATAAATTAAACTTAAATTCAAAATACAAATTTATTTCAAAATCCAATATAAATAAAATTAACTGTAGTAACAATAGAATACGTATATTACATGTTAATATCAAATTTAAATTAATAAATTTAAATTGTGTATTATTTAAATTTATATAGGCCTTTATATATTTTGTGTTATTTAAAAGTATTAATCCCTTTGAAATACAAGGTTGGAAGTTTATAAAATTGAAATATAAGAAATGAGAGGAAAAAATCACAAAAATGATAAAATGCTTACAATAGATAAAAAAGGATATTTTTAGTATATTTAGATAGTTGAGAATTTAAAAATTTATAAAATTTTAATGAATAATTAAATATTATAAATTAAACTACAAATAAAAATTTATTTCAAAATCTAATATAAATAAGACTAAATATAGTAAAAACATGTATATTACTTGTAATGATTAAATTTAAATTATTAATTATTTAAAATTATATAAGCCTTTATATATATTGTGTTATTTAAAAATATTAATTTTTTTTACAATAAAGAAAAAAAATTGTAAAAAAAATTAAACATATTTTATATTATTTAAAAATATTAATAATAATAGAAAAAAATTACCAAAAAAAAAAAAATGCTCCCCACAAATCACTATTACGTGGTGCAACAAACTTCGCAATAGTGATTTGCGAGGTACGCAAACACAAAAAATATTAGACACAATCATCTCGCATTCAATGGATATGAGAATATTAGGAATCTCGCATTTGTACCTCATCTTGTCCGGCATTCAGAAACATTTTACCTCTCATTTAGTTTTTGAATTGGATTTTAACTCAATTCAGTCAAATTCAAACTCAGAAACATTTCACCTTTTATTTAGTTTTTGAATTGGATTTTAACTTTGGATTTTAACTCAATTCAGTCAAATTCAAACTCAGAAACATTTCACCTTTTATTTAGTTTTTGAATTGGATTTTGACTCAATTCGGTCAAATTCCCTTGCGTGACCGGCGGGAAAATTTAGGAGGGAATGGGAGCGTAAGACCTATCTTCATTCTTTCTTTCTCTTCCGTCGGATGAGTGTTGAGCACCCCGCGCAGCCCTCACTCCTTAGAGTCTCAAACTTCATAGCAGCTCTCAACAGACTCGTTGCCTCTCGCTCTCTCCTCACTCTGGCCTTCGCTACCACTACTGACCAGCGGCTTCCTCCTTTCACTCGTGAGTTGATCTTCACTTAATCTTCAACTATGAGTTTGTGAAATGTAATGTCTTTAGATTTTGCTGGGTGCTGTAATCATTCAAGATTTTGTCTTTAACAAATATTTGGATATATGCTGCTTCTAGAATCTATACAAAATTGTTTTTGGAAGTGTAATGGAGTTTTGAATTGAGATTAGAGGGGCGAGAATTTAGTTCTGGTTTACCTTTGTAATAGTACTACTGGACGATATTAATTAAGCATTGCACAACTGAGAAAAGAAAATAAACTGTAAAATTTCAGTGAGAAAAGGGGAAAAAAAAAAGGAAAAAAGACTGATGAAGAAGCAGCAGCAACAGTACCGGTAGCAGGACTCTGTCGAGGTGAACTTAAGTTTGGTTTTCCTGGATATATGCAGCACGCAGATGAGGGGTATAGTATCCTAGTAAGAATCGGTAATGGCAGGACTCAGGTTTTTTTTTTTTTTTGGGGACTTTGAATACTAGGACTTGAAACTCGAATTGGGCATATTTTATGTGTAAGCATGTGAAAATTATAGCATAAGTTTTTTCTGTTCTTTTTTAATTGTTTGCACATCTATTTCTCTGCTCATTGATGATGTTGGGCTAGGAGAGATCTGATTGCTTATATAGTGTTAAATATCCGATTATCTGGTATGCATTTTTCATAAATGGGGAAGAAGTAATAGAAAAAAAGGAATCAGCGCTCCTTGCCAAAACTATATTGATCGGTGCATCTCTGTAAGAATGTCAGATATTGAATCTATCATTAAATGAGGTTTTTCCGTCCCTAGGCTTTGATAGATGAATCCCTGTTACATTTTGAAATTTTTGCTCACAACTCTTTTCTTGAGGAGCTTAGGGGGTCGACATTGGTAACTGAAGACTTGCTCTGTAGCCCTACCATATATAAAGGGATCAACAAACTGAATCACCATTTGAATCTCATTGATAAAGATATTCAAGTTAAACATGTATGCAGACTATCAAGTTATGCTGGATTTCCCTAAACAATCTGATTCTGTATGGAAGTAACTTATCAGCATTTGAATAACTAAGCACTTGGGCTACATAACCAGAATGCCCCACAGCAAGGGTCCTATCTTTCTTAATTTCACAGACTGAAGGAACTAGTACATTTCCTTTTGGTTGGGGTATGGAGAGTGAAGATTTTTTTTTTTTTTTAAATATATTATCCTGTCTTAGTATAGTTTGCCAGCAAAAGATCCTCTTGGAATTAGTCATATTTGCTGTCCAAATCGTCAAATTTTATCAGTGCAGACTAGTGAAGTGGTAATTATGGTCCATAATGGAGTCTTCAGATGAGGTAATTTCCTTTTGTCCCATGAAAGGTTTGAGTTTTGATTTCTATAGTGTTTGAGGCCAGACAACATTATCAACCTGAAGGAGTAATTTCTATAGCACATTCAAATTTTGACTTCATCTCTGGCTGAAATGCATTAATTTTTGTTACAAAAAAAAGGATCTGTAATTTCTGTGTGTGTTATTGATGAAAAAGATTAAGTATATATATAGGTATAGGGATTCTAAACTAGGAAAGATTACATAGATTATTCCTAAGATTAAGCCTAGGATTAGGCTATCTACAACTAATAGATTGTTCCTAATATTAAGCCTAAGATTAGGCTATTTACAGCTATTTATGTATTCATAACACTCCCCTTCAAGTTGGAGTACAGATATTAATCATGCCCAACTTGTTACAAATATAGTCCATCCGAATCCCATTAAGAGCCTTGGTGAAGATATCTCCAAGTTGTTCTCCAGTCTTTACATGTTTTGCAGAAATCAAATTTTGCTAAATCTTTTCACGAACAAAATGACAGTCAATCTCAATATGTTTAGTTCGCTCATGAAATACAGGATTAGAGGCAATATGGAGGGAAGCTTGATTATCACACCATAGTCTAGTTGGAATTGATGCTCTAAGGCCAACCTCATGTAATAACTGGTATATCCACATTACTTCACAAACAGACTGTGCCATAGTTCTATATTCAGATTATGCACTGGAACAAGACACCATATTTTGTTTCTTGCTCTTCCAGGATATCAAATTCCCCCCCAACAAACACATAATAATCTGTAGTGGATCGTCTGTTGATTTTTGAACCAGCCCAATCTGCATCAGAAAAACATTCAATGTCACCATGCCTATGATTGCTATACAATATACCACGTCTTGGAGCACCTTTTAAGTAACACAAAATCTGTTCCAATGCTGCCCAGTGTTGAACTGTTGGGGAAGACATAAACTGGCTCACCATATTAACAGAGTAGGCAATATCTAGACGGGTTACGGTAAGATAATTTAATTTCCCAACTAATCTTCTATATTTTTCTAGATCGTCAAACAAATCATCATCCTTTGTCAGTGAATTAGGAAGCATTGGAGTACTGCATGGTTTGACGCCCAACTTTCCTGTATCAGCCAATAAACTAAGCACATATTTCCTTTGAGACAAGAAAACACCTTTCTTGCTCCGCATTACTTCAACCCCCAAGAAATACTTTAATGCCCCTAAATCCTTGGTGGGAAATTGAGTGTGAAGAAAGGATTTTAAAAATATAATATATGTGTGTGTATTAATATTTATTAATTAAGTAGACAAAAGTGTCCTTCTCTTCTATTAATATTAATTAAGTAGATAAAAGTGTCCTTCTCTTCTAATTTTAAAAATTTATTTCAATTTTTTGTTTTACCTTTAAACAAAATTATATTTTTTGGTAAACATCAAACTAATCTAAGTATATGAAATTAATTATGTACGGATTAAATTGTTAAAAAATAATGATTTGTACAATAATTGAAATTCATATATTTATTATATATTGGAAGCTTTATTTATCTTCATTTCTCTTTTATACTTTTTGAAACTTGTGAAAGTATATAGTAAGCACAACGTGGGGTTTAATTTGATTAAAAACTATTGAACATATAATAAAAGTATCTATATTTATTTAATTTTTTAATTATAAAAATTATTTATTTTTATAACAGTGTGAGAAAGTTTGTGTGTGTGTATACACACACACACACACACACACACACACATATCAATATGATGCAGGATGTACTCTACATGATTGAATCCTGTAATCAAACAAAATAATATTTTACAAAAATACACCAAAGACTCTTATCAGAAAAACTGTACTGATGAGCAAGGCCTCAATTATGAATTAGCATCCAATTTGGCTTAGAATTAGGAATACGACTCCAAGTAGACATAGCCTTTGTGATCATCATCAAACATAATAGAACTTGTGATGCAGGACAAACTCGTTAAAGCTGCCACACGAGTATGCCCTAGGATCGGTAAAGGCTTATGTAGGGAAACCAGGCTAAAAATATCAATTAAATACAGGAAATCTGACTAATAGCGCAAATAAAGAATAAAAATAAGAGAATAAGGAAGAAAACTCTTAGTGTCACACCAAGAGGGAAGGATAAACCCTAGGGGTCACGCCTAGGACCTTAAGGCATCGCACCTTAGGCTTTGATTGCATCACACAACCATTAATTGAATAGTGAAAGCATTGGCATACATTAGTAATAGAGAACTTCTCTATTTATAGACCCAAAATCCTAAGCTAAATAGGACTAGTTTCTAAAAAATATAACTATGACAATAGGCTCCTTAACCAATCAACTTAGGAATCCTAACAAGAATAGAAATTTAAAACTCTTAGGAAACTTCACTCTTAGAAAACTGTTACAAACTATAAAATTACTTAACACCTTTGATCTAAAAGACTTATAAACTTAATTAAACTAAATATTCCCAGATATGACTCATAAGTTAGGATTTCCAAGATTAAAGCTAGATTGTAGAATCATTGCTTGACTTAGAACTTTCCAATTCTTGCATCCTTTTGTGTTCTGCATCAACTAGTTCAGCAATAGGTCTAGTTTGATGTTGAAAAATCCTCCAGTTTCTTTCTTGCTAAACATCACAACAAAAAATGCCAACTTGAAAATTGAGTGTAATCAATACTTGGAAGCATGGTAAGTTTAAATAGAGGGCAATTTCTAAGACCAAATAAAGAGCATTGAAGTTGTTTTATAAATTTCAACAAAAATAAGTATTCAAAAAAGGGATCAGGACTTGACTCTATGCTGCAACTTATCTACTAAAGGGCTGCAATCAGCCAAAGGAAGTCTAGCACATGGTAAAGGAACCCCAAGATATATAACTGGAAGGAAATCAGTCAAAACCGATAATACCAGCTAGAGTAGCTCCAGATTCTTGTGAAACCCTTGTAAAATACACATTCTTGCTCATATTTGGATATAAAATAGATATTCTAAATTGATTTTTAGCTAGTAAAAGATTGGGAAGTAACAGCTTTACTTGTTCTTTAGTGTAGTAATGCATGCATAAACATACATGCCCTATTCCTTTACTTGTTCTGTTTTTGTAAAATAGGAATGGTTGCAATGCATGAAGTTGAATGGTTTCTAGCCTGGCCTTTAATGCCCTTATCTGGGGAATAAGGAAAATAAAAAGAAAAAGAAAGTAGAGTAAATATAAATTGTATTTGAAATTGTTCCTGATAAATTATAACCAAACATGTATTCTTGAGAATATTTTTTGAAATTCAAATTGATTCCCAAGTCTATAACTCCATTTTGATTTTGATTACGAAAACTGAATGAAGCAACAAATTTGTTTAGCTTTTGGTGAATTACTTTTTTTTTTTTTTTGGGGGGGGGGCTCAAAGATGAGCAACCAACAATTAAACAGCGTTGGTTGAATTAGATTTTAAGAAGTTAATAAAATGGTTTCTTATTTTTATCCTACTCTATCAGAATGCATTTATTTTGTTTGGGCTAGCTCTATCTCTCTTGCGGTATCTTGATTTGCCTTTCAAAAGAAAGGTATTTTTTATTTTTTTGTTTCCTATTTCATATACTGTATTTGTGTTCAAGTGCTGAAGATGCACTCAATATTACTTTATTTTTTCATTACTAGGCTCGGAGAGTCTCAAATTCTTATTTTAGGTTACACATGCTCAAAATTTTCAATCAGCTTCTTTTGTACAAGATGATTTTGCAGCCAGTTAGTGTTGTATAAAAGACAAATATAAAACATAAAGTATACCATTCTATGCAATTATCCAAGCAATAGTAGAAGAAATAATGGGAAATATTTCTCCAAACAGTCTAAAGAAAGCTAAATAGGTTTGAACATCAAGAAATTGTCCAACCCACAAAACAACAGATTTCATGTCTTGAATCAGAAACTGAGAAGGGTTTATCCGGGAGTAAAGGATATGGGAAGTGTGAAGAATTGCGGGGCGTATAGATATTACCTTTGAGCGATTTGACAGGGAGGAGATCGACAGGGTGGAGAATCCACCGTTTTACCTTTTCTTTTGAATTTTCTTATTAAAAAATATTTTTTTAATATGAGGATATTATCTTTTGAAATTTTATTTATTAAAAAAGTTATGTTAATTATTTAGTGTAATTATACTATAAAAAGAAAGAGGATTATTAATATTAAAATATGTTAAGATGATAAACTAATATAATTTTGTTCAACAAAATAGTAATTTAAATATTAGTTTTATATATACAAATAGCATAAAAATAGAATATTGTAAGTATAAGAAAGAAGGAATGAATGATACAAATTGTAAGTATAAGAAAGAATGGATGAATGATACAAAATAATACTGTATAAAATATTTTTATACTATTTGTATGTAGAAAATTAATATTTGAATTACTATTTTGTCAAGTTTTTCATCTTAATATATTTTAATATTTATAATCCTCTTCCTTTTTATAGTATAATTACACTAAATAATTAATATAACTTTTTGTTAATAAATAAAATTTCAAAAGATAATATCCTCATATTAAAAAAAAAGTTTTTTTTTTGAATAAGAAAATTCAAAAGCCTCTATTGAGTACGTTGTGGCTCTCCCTCTCCTCATATCAAATGCCTCTCAATCTCTCCTCCTCAATTGGACCACCGGTGGATTCTCCTCCTTGTCGATTTCCTCCCCATCAAGTCGCTCAAAGGTAATATCTATATGCCTTGCAATTCTTTACACTTCCCTTATCTCTTTACTTTCGGATAAACCCTTCTCAGTTTATGATTCAAGACATGAAATCTGTTTTTTTGTGGGTTGACAATTTCTTGATGTTCAGGCCTGTTTAGCTTTCTTTAGGAGAAATATTCCCCATTGTTTCTTCTGCTATTGCTTGGATAATTGCACAGAATGGTACACTTTATATTTGTTTTTTATGCAACACTAATTGGCTGAAAAATCATCTTGTACGAAAGAATTGAAAATTTTGAGCATGTGTAACCTGAAATAAGAATCTGTCCGAGCCTAGTAATGAAAAACTAAAGCAATGTTGAATTCATCTTCAGTGTTGATTTTTCATGGCTCTAGGATGTTTCTCAAAATGCCTTCCAATCTGTTAATTGTTGTAGGCTAATTGTGCCAAGTGGTTTTACCCAATCCTGCCATTCCCGTTATGGCAATCAAAGAAACAACTTAGTAGATTTATTTCCGTTATGCATCATTTTCCATTCCTACAACATCTTGACGAACAACAGAGTCATTCATTCTTTCCATTCCTAGAGACTCCATAATTAGCAAGGAGACTAGTATTTGCGCTACTTCCCATCCAAAACTGAGGTCCAAAGGAAATACCAAATGAGGAAATATTATATAATATTCATACAGATCTCTCAAAACAGAGATCACCAAAGGAATTATCCATATTTGAATTAGTTTTGAATGATCAGAATTGAGGTAGGGGTAATACATAAAGCTGTTATTTTTAGGCTTTTAACTTTCGCATTACTGTCTTTACATATTCTTTTAGTGGGAAACTTGGCAAATCTTTGTTAGAAAACCGGAAAAAAAAGGCCAATATCAGAAAGAAGCTAGAGATGCCTTATTAAAGTTAACACATATTCTTGTGCTATTTTCTTTTTCTATGTTACCCTTCCATCTTGGACTATATTTACATTTTTTTTTTGTTCATTATCTGAAATCAACATTAACTGTTCTAAAAAAAATATACCTTAAGAGTTAAATTTCTATGAGTTGTCTCATTTAAAAGATAAATATACCTTTTGGCCTTTCATGTTGTTTCCATTTGTCCATGTTTCTCTTCTCGCTTTTGCAAATGTTTCTGGCTTCTTTGCAAATTTTGAGGTTAAATTGTCTTGCGCTTAATTTGTTGCTCAGCCTTCCCAGGTGAGTGGGACTACCGAGGTTGGAGTTGATTGAAGTTTGAATTTGGCAAGTGCTAGTCTTCCTGAGCATTAGACTTACAATTTTTCATAATTGTTATGTACTATTTAGAATTTATATGGTTCATTTAATTTAGTTATTTAGAGTTTATTTTGGGACTTTATTATTATTTTGTGAGTGAATTGTGGAGTTTATTATGGTCTAAATTTGTGTGATTCATATAATTCAGTTTTTTAGTTCAAAAAATTTGCGAAGTTTGTGATTAGATTGAAATTTAATAGTAAATGTGTTTTGTTCAGTTTTTACATGTTTATTATTTTATTTTTAATTTTAGGCCCAATTCCCCGTTGGGCTCCTGCTTCCCTGCTAGGTCGGGATTGGGGATTATTTTGCCTCCAATGGGTAGGGGGTAGAGGTGGGGATCCCCGCCTCCCCCTCCACCCCCCGCCTTTCCTTGTGTTGGAGATGGGTTGGGGGCGGGGGGAGGGTATGCGGGGGTGGGGCCGAGGCCAGGATTTCTAGTCCTCGGCCTGGCCCGGCCCCATTGCCATTCATAGACAAACCCTTTGGCTGGCTGTCTCTCTTTTATGCTTCTTCTACCATCTCTTCTCTCACCAAACACAAATCTCTCTATTTCAATTAGGAGCAGTATCAGAAACAAAGGAATTTCTGGAAAATCAAGAAAAGGTGGGGGGGTTTGGAAAATGAGCCGTTTGTTGAGGCAGAAAGTGCAACGAAGATTCAAAATGAGAGGTTACACCTTGCAAGTGGAAGCTCTAACTGAAATCCTCTCTTTTGTCAACCAGTTTCTTGATAATGTAGATGGCGCCCTTGACCTCCTCCTCGACGAACTACACCACCTCTCCTGTAACCTCCCAGAGCACTTCCCTATTGCCTTTTTTCTTTTTTTTTTTTATAATTATTTTAAGTATCAGAGAAAATTTGATTATCCCGTGTCTTGTTTGCTTTTTTGTAACTTTTGGTGGCAGTGAAATCTTCGATTCTGGATAAGGATGCAGTGGCTAAAGTAGTGAGTAATTTACTGGAAGCTGCGGAGGCCGTTGAGGAAAACCCTAGTTGTGCTTCTGTTGGATTTGGGGGTTCTGCTCTTCGTATCATTAATACTTTTGATGTCTTGAAATTTCGTTATGATCCGGTTAAGAAATTCTTTTACGAGTAAGGAAAAATTTACAAAATTGCCAATTTCTTTGATTTATTTATTTTTCATACTTATTATTCAATGATTGTGCCTTGATTTATACCTTGTAATGTGGAAGTACATATAGATATGAAGTTGGAATGGAAGCAGATTGATTGTACAGTTTTGCCTTATAATTTTTCGGCTGTACTTGGGAAAGTTATTTAACAACAACTATTTGGGATTTATAGGATGTGTTCTTCTTCTTCTTTGTATTTTTGTTTACGCTGATTTATCTTTTTCCTTGACAAGGAATTTGAGTTTGATTGTTCTGCTTATTTATGAGAAAAAGAAGTTTCCATGTACTTTTGTGGGAGCTCAAAGAGTAGAAGGATGAAGAAAATGTTAGTAAAAGTTCATAATTAATTAGGATTGATAATCAGATTAATTTTGTTTCTCAGGGAAATTGCAATTCTACATCCATCCTTGGATAAGAGAAAAGTTTGCAAATTAATTACTTGGCATTTAAATTTTCTTAACTGAATTCACCATTAAATTGGCTTTCCTACTATAATTGATGGCAATATGATTTTTCCTTTTAATTTTTTTTTTAAAATGTAGACATACAGGTAGACTTCCGTTTCATGGTGATGCTTCCGCCAAAGCCACTCTATATATAGATAGGTTTCTCTTGTTATTTCAGAGGCTTTCTCGTCAACCAGAATTCTCTAGACCTGCTTTTGATAATGACATCCCTGAGTATGGTACCTGTGAGGTACTTTGCTTCTTTTTAGATACCAATAGATTCTTGTAAATCTATTTCTATAGATGTCATATCTTTCTTTTAATTTATGCAAAAATTTGTCACTTGGCAGATATCCCCAATACAATCTTTGGTTGGGCGGACAGGGAGGAGATGGATCATGGGTTTAATAAGTCAGCTGGAAGATGGTCATTTCTACCTGGAAGATTTATCTGCTATTGTGGAAGTTGATTTCTCTGATGCAATATCCTTTAAAATTAATGACACTTTATTTTAGAAAGTTTAATTGGGATCTACAGAAAGAGGATGTTATATGGTTTTAAGAGGTCCTTTGCTCAATACCTCTTATAATTTGTGATTTTGTTCTAGACTTTCGTCTTCGTCAGTTTTTCAGGAGATAAATTTAGCACATATAAAAGTCATATGCTTTTCTATGTCAATCAATGGATGTTGCTCTCTGGAGATTCATTCTGTTTTTCATCCTGTCTTCAACTTTATACATTTTTATTCAAGTTTTGATCAATTTCAGAGATTATTTCACATAATCTGATATTATGCCATTATTCTTCGTGAGCATTTCTGTACTATAGCATGTGACTTCAATAGATTTTAAGAGACTGTTCATTTTAATCCTAGCTAGGTCATCATCTCAAACGTATCTCAATAAATTAAATTTATGCTGTTAATTTGTTCTTCTTCCTTGATTCCTTCTAGTTTACTTTTTTCTTGAAAGGTAGTCAGCGAGGTTCAGGTTCTAAAATTTAGTAATGTTATTGTTTTCTTTAACCTGAAGTACAAAAGAACTACTGGATTCTTTTCAGAAAACACAATAGTTGTAGCAGAAGGAGAGATGCTCTTGAATGGTGTTTTCAAGGTCTGCAACCTTTTTGCTTCTGATGACTTTTATGTTACAGTTTTCTAGAGAATCTTTCTAACAATATTTATGTGACATGCCATAGACGTGATGATTATCACAAATTCACTACTTCCACGATCACTCTCGGTTCTGGATCTAAGGTTTATTTTAGGTTATCTAGTCTTCTAATATTGCATTCTTCTGGTTCCAGACAACTTGAGAAAAAGGAAGAATATATAGGGTGCAATGTGGTGGTGAGCTTGGGGATGACAACTGTGAGCTCTTGTTTGCTCACTCGCTATCTATGCTCGCTTTTTTCTCAAAATGCAAATAATACTTTAGTGCTGCTATCCTATCAGCTGAGTAATATTACTGGTATCAAGAAAAAAGAATAAAAAATTTCCAGGCGAAATTGATTTTATTTTTTGATATTTGTAAAATCAAAGTATACCTAGGCCCATGTTTTCTTCTTTTACTTTGGAGAATTTGAATCATTCTGTGGGTGTGTGTTTTTTCCTTTTTTTTAACCCACTCTGCCGCTGATCTTTCTTCCCCTGTGCAAAGTTATATTTGAAGACTGGGCTTAAAATACTCTTTGATTGAATTCCTGAATTGTGTTAATACCCAATTCTCGATGAGATGTCCTGCAGATCAAAACATGTGGATTTCCTCCGCTGGAGGAGAGAGAAAAATCAGTCACCTTTTGTACGGGTCTGGACTTTTTTGGTGGTGGTACATTCACAAAAGAGGAAACTGTATCCTTTTGTGGGTTAAATTGTTATCAAACCATAATAACACCTTTACTTTATAATTGATAGTGATTGGGTAGCATTGCAATGTTTCCTTGATTATGGCAATAGCTGAGACTCCTAGAGATGGAGACAAAGGCAGTGAAGGACATGTTTGTTATACTTTCTGACATTTGGATGGACAATGAAGAGGTATGATGCTCATATTCTTGTTTCCATGAAACTACGACTCAGGATACCTCTTAATCCTGCTATTCTCTTATCTTGGAGAAGACTATGAGAAATTTAGGGACTGTCCTCAATGGTTATGAGAACGTTGATGTTGTACCTTCTCTATTTGTTTTCATGGGAAACTTTTGCTCCCATCCATGCAACCTTGCTTTCAATTCGTACTCAGTTCTCAGGTAAGATGCCAGCTTCATTCTTGTTATGGTTACTGCAATGAAATATAAGAGTTGATAAACAATCACATATGTAGGTCACAATTTGGAAAGCTTGGACAAATGATTGCTTCCCACCAGAGACTAATGGAGCACTGTAGATTTCTCTTTATTCCTGGCCCTGATGATGTAGGTGGGTTTGGTAGATCATCCTTTTGTTTTATTTTCTGGGATCTGGGTTATTTTATTAGATGAGACCATTGCTTTGGTTTTTTCAGGCCCTTCAACTGCTCTCCCCAGACCTCCTCTGCCGAAATATGTAACTGAAGAACTTCAGAAGCATATTCCAAATGCTATTTTCTCTAGTAATCCCTGCAGGTAAGTTGGAGAAGTGCTCTTCAGTGGCATCTCACAGTGCTTTTGCTGCTTTTATTTTATGTTTTGCTGGTTTTGATGACCTAAGTATATAAGGTTACTAGTTTCACTGGAGATTAGGTGCATTTCTTTACAGCCACAGGTTACACTGACTTGCATTTTCTTGTAACTATGCCCGTCCAGAGTCAAGTTCTATACCCAGGAAATTGTATTTTTCCGTCAAGATCTGCTTTACAGAATGCGCAGATCTTGCCTAATTCCCTATTCAAATGAAGAAGCAAGCGATCCTTTTCAGCATGTAAATTTCTCATACTTTTTAGCCAGTTTCATATATGCAACTTTGGCTTTTTTCCTTGTCTTTAGTAGGTCAAAATAGTTTTCTTATGCATTTTCCTTTTTGGTGGTTGTCGTTGTTGCAGCTGGTTGCCACTATAATACATCAGAGTCATCTTTGTCCTCTCCCTCTGAGTGTACAGCCGATTATCTGGAACTATGATCACTGTCTCCATCTATATCCAACTCCACACACGGTATGCTCATTCATTACTGCCTGACTTTGAAATTACTTCAGGTTTTTGTTTCATGTAAGTGTAAGAAAATGGTCAAAGTGCTTCACCTGATGCACTTGAATTATTCTGTCTTAAGTTTTACAAATAAGAAACATGCTTTTGAGTAAAAGTTTAGCCAAATCTGCAATAGATGTGAAGAGCAGCTTATTGCTAACAGCCTGAAGATTTTGTTGACTAATTTTATTGTACATGATGAATCTACAATTTGGATGTACATGAATCCTAGCTCTCCGAAACAAACATGGCATATTTTGCTCCAGATTTCTGTATAATAAGGCTTTTGCATGCAGTTGACATTCAGTTTCTTCCACATTTGGGATATTTTGTTTAATGAGTGTAAGTTATCATTATTGCAGAAAAAAAGTAGAATGGGATCTTTTAGCATTGTATAAAAATTCTCTCTTTTCCTTATGATTGGCCCCCCGGCCAAAGAGTAAAGGCCTGGCTGTGACAGGAGCCACTGTGTTTTCCTTTTTATCTACAAATATTGGGAAACTGTTTTTTTTTTTTAATAATTTTTTTCTCTGAGTGCAAAAGTTGTCTTTGTTGATTTTTTATATACATTTGGGAAGCAGAAAAAAAGACAAGATTTTTTATCACTAGAATTAGGAACTAATTTGGCCATGGTTTGAACTCTACAACCAAATCAATCGTGTGCCAAGAAGATGTTAGCAATAGAAAAACTTCGAGTTGCATGCTCATTTTGCTTCAATAGGAACTCTTGACTTGTTATAATTTCTCTGTCTATGCATGTTTCATTTCAGATTGTTTTAGGGGACAAAAGTGAGCAGAAGGAGTTCACATACCATGGAGTTACATGCTTAAATCCTGGTTCTTTCTCAAATGATAGCACATTTGTTGCATATCGGCCTTGTACCCGTGAGGCTGAATTGTCAAATCTATAGGCATCTGAACTATGTTCTTCCTATTCTTTCAGGCAGGATAACACTTAGGTAAAATAACACCTTGTTGTTTCATTTGGTGACAGTCAGATGGTTTTCTTGGGTAGCCTGTAGTATATTTTTCTTGCATATGGTATTCTTATGTTAGATCGTATTCTCTGTTTATACAGGTCATATATGCATGTTGCTTCAATATGATGGACATGATTTTGATTAACATCTTCTGTCGCTCTATTGTGTTAAAAATAAAAATGAGTTGAATTATTTTTGCGTTAAAAGGGCTAAGCCCGGTTAATGTATACTCCAAATTCATTTTGCCCTATAACATTTTCTTTGTATCACTTATCTGTCCAATCCATCTCAGCATTTGCATTTGAAAATAAAGAAATCAACCAGATTGATGTCCAAGGGATAGGAGTTGCTTGGTAGTGAAGGACGAAGAGTTTGTGGGTCAGAAAACAGAGGAAATGGCAGCACCAGGGAGTCAGGCAGAGATTTGAGGGACTGGGGAAAGGATAGAGGAGAGGGAGGATGATAATGAATGCGGTGTTGGCGGTTTAGCGCAAAGAAGAGGATGATGGATTGGAAATGGTGGTGGAGAGGGTAATGGTCCTCTTTCTCCTCTTGGCTTTCATCTTCTGCTTTACCGTTCAATATCAATTAACGACAACTAAATATCTCTCAATGTCTACTAAGTATTTTGTAGATAAATTACTTCTCCTCAATATCAGCTAATGTCAACTAAATGTCACGTAAAAAAGTTACTGTAAATTGTTTAACTAGAGTCATTATTTGATAAATTTATTTAAAAATAATAAAAATTATAACATAGGTTAAGTGAGAATATAATATATTTTATTTATACGACAGTTTTTTAAAAAAATAAAAATTATTTAAATTAAATTAAAGTTTTAAATTGAGATTCTTTCCCATCCAATTGCACCCTTATTTGGTGTCAAAACTCATAAAATACTAAACCGATCAATAGCACTATATTAGGAAAACAATAATACTAAACTGTTCAATATTGTCATATTAAGAAAAACAATGATAAATGTAAAACTTTAAAAGAGTGTCAAGTCTGATTAGCTGTAATTTTTGCACTCTATACGGTTCAATACCGTTAAATTAGAGAATCAATATATGTAAAACCCTTTATTTCAATATTATTACAGAGAGATTTTATCATAATTACTAAATCTAAACTCGGGTTAGCTTTTATAATTTAAAAAATTGAACGACATGAATTATATTATAAGTCAATTTTTTAATCATATCTGAAACAAAACAAATATAAATTTTAAAAAATAAATATGAACAAACCTTTTTCCCTATAACAAAACTTGTAACCGATCAAGAATAACTCGTTGACACACCCATCCTTCAAACAATATTTCTCATAATCATTTGTACCAACTGTATTTGAGACCAAAACTACAATAACACCATCCCATCATAACTTTCACAAAAAAATTATGACATCTCACGCATACCCCTTTTAACTCAACTCTGACATTCAAAGGACAATTTGTTAAGTGACGATAATTAGCCATCAGATGCCCAAATTTATGATAGAGCAAGCAATTGAACAGGCCAACTGCGTTTTCGACCATGAAGACCACTCGCTGAAAGCTTCATAGAAATATCTATAATGCGATGCGTAGCAACACGGACAATGCTGATGTAGAATGAATTTTATAGCAGGGCAGTTATCAGTTCCAATTGCACCTAATCCATCACCTCCGTGCTTTCCAGAGACAATTGTGATTGGTTCTCTAAAAGTTAATATAGCATGTGATTAGTGTGTTTTAGGGGTGTAGGGAGACAATGACAAAATAGTTGGCATTTCCTTGCAAAACCTAGTCTCAACCACAAAACTAGTCCATGGCATTGAGTTTTAAATTCTAACTCTGAATTCAGGATCACAGAATTGTTGATCTTTGGTTCCAATTCAACTTTTGTAGTAAAATCCATCTCATCCAACTTCACAGTCATCAGATCAAATGCCTGAATCAATAGCCAAAAAAAAATCATACCAGATAAAAAGTAATCAGATTATAAGGTAAATTCTATGAAATTTCAAATGGATTTAATGGATCAAATGTATTTTTTTTAATCTTTTTTTTTTTTGGAACAAAGTTATATCAATCCATTCACTTAGTAAAATTTCAAGCAATCACATGATCATCAGTTTATCTAGGATAAGCATCCCCATGTACCAGAATTTTGTGCCTAGACATGTACGACCTTAATAAATTTCAAATTTTATCTAGATCCTTGCTGCTCTAGTGTCAGCCTAGTGACTTCCAATTTGAACATAAATGACCCAATGACAGTAAATTAAAGAGAACGCAATCCTCACCGTAAAAAAGTCATGGTTCCATGGATGAGTGCAAGGCTTTGAAACTTTGAATCTTACCCAAATGCAGGGTGTGGCTATCAACATGGTGTTAGGATTAACTTACATAATCACAAACTATAAGTTAGTCATTTTGTAGTCAATAAGGCTCGATGTAAAAACACCAACTTGGAGAGCTACCATACTGGAAAAAACATCACAACCACTGATAACATCAACAATGGGAATCCGAGCAGCATCTTTGTCAATTTCTTTAGCCACACAAGACATATTGAACCCATAAACATATTCCAAAAAAGGAAGACTCGTTCCACCCTTTCCAAATCCAGCAACAAACTAAAAATGGAACTTCCAATGATAGAGAATTATAATGAAACATCTGTACAACAAGATGACAAGAAAAATAATATCGAAAAAAAGTTCAAAGACAAAGCAAAGTAACTGTGTATCTTGAAGAAGAGTCCCACCAGGCTTCAACCACTTATCCCATGCAAAAAGTGAGCATTGACTCAAGGTGTTGGGATGGGCAACGAAAGTAACACACAAATATATAGAAAGAGGAAAGAAAAATAAATAAATAAATAAAATAAAACATGAAAATTTAACGTGATTCGGTCTCTCAATTAAACCTACATCCACGACTCCAAAGGAAAACACTCTACTATATAATTTTTGGACGGACAAAATTACAAACCCTCACAAAATAACTCAAGACCTAAAAATCTCCCAATATACTAGGCTCAATGAGTTGGTGCACTCTCCAAAAAAATTAAAAAAAAAAACACTAACCTATTTATAGGGAAATCCTCCCTTACCCCTTTTTAAACTATCCCATGTGAGATTGAGAAAAACTCAACAAATCCTCCCTTTTATCAATTTTTCAAATTTCAATAGAATCTAGAAACCTAACTGTATTCCCAATCCTTGCAGTCTTCTTCTCTGTTGCCTCTTCCGTTTTACTTCCTTCAAGTCGCTTCTTTAAGGAATGCCTATCAAGATGATAGATATTTTTGCTCTTCTTTCTTCCTTGCATAGCTAGACAGTTCTCTTTGTATATTTTGCAAGACTTCCCAATTCTAACATACTTGTATCCTTTTGATGCTATCACACCTAATGAAATAATGTTGACACTAGAATCAAGAACATACCTTACATCAGAAAGTATCTTGACTTCATCATTGTGGAGCTTAAGGCGGACTCGTCCAACACCTTCAACCTTCATCTTAGAGTTGTTTCCCACGTTGATATGGCCAAAGTTTCCCAATTGCAAATCATCGAACATTTCTTGGTCTTTGCAAATATGTAAGTCTGATGCAAAATCTATTACCCAATTTGAATGCTTCTCATCAACAGTATCATCCGAACATCTCATCAATAATAGATAATTGCCTATGACCATATTTGTAAAGGAATCGCTTATTTTGGCCTTGCCTTTCATTTGTTCTCTTAGAGCTCTTAAATCCTTTTTTGTTTTTGGGCAATGACTTTGGATGTGATCAATCTCCCCACAATAATAGCACTCAAGGTCACTATTATCACTCTAGTGGGGTTTTCCTCTTCTTTGGTTATCTCTTATTCTGCTTCGACTCCTCCTTCTTCTTCAACTCTCTATAGCTAGTACACCACTATCTTTAAATTGATTTTCTTTTATCATCTGGTGATTTTCTTTTAAGAACTTCGATACCTCATTCAGTTGTAGTATGTTTTTCCTGCTAGTAGTGACCTTATCAGTGGCATGTAAGATTTGGGTAGAGAAGCCAACAAGAACAATGCTTGCTCCTTATCTTCAATCTTCTATCCTAAATTTTTAAGTCGAGAAACTAACTCATTAAATTTATTTATGTGGTCAATAATGTTACCTCCTTCTTCTATTTTAAGCGAGTATAGATCCATCTTCATCTTCAAGCGGTTAGTCAGTATCTTCGATGCATGATTTTTATCTAAAGTCTCCCATATCTTCTTAGGTGATGTCTCATTCAACACTGTAACTTTAATATATGGAGTTAATGCTGACCGAATAATACTAACCGCTATTTTCTGAATAGTATTCCAATCTGAACCTTCATCCCTTATGGCTTCTTATATTCTAATGCAGAATCAAGACCTTGCTACACTAAGTAGTCTTGAGTTGTGCATTACCATAAAGTGAAGTCAATCTTTCCATCAAATAGTGGAGGTAAAATCTCATTCTCCATATATGTGATATTTAACGAATCCATAATAAAATACCTTACCTCCACGTAAAACAAAAAATTACCTTTTACTCAGAACTGCTGATGAAGCACCTCCTGTTCCTTTTCTCTCCTTCCTAGACCCGAACCTTCTCCCAAGTCAGAACCTTTTGTCTCCTCTCTAGGCTTGAACCTTTTCCCAAGCCGAAACCTGGCTCTGATACCACTTTATGGGATGGGCAACGAAAACAACACACAAATATATAGAAAAAGGAAAGAAAAATAAATAAATAAAATAGAACACAAAAATTTAACGTGATTCAATCTCTCAATTAGACCTACAACCATGACCTTGAAGGGAAACACTCCACTTTGTAATTTTTGGACGAACAAAAATACAAACCCTTACAAAATAACTCAAGGCCCAAAAAATCTCTTAATTTATTAGGTTCAATAAGTTGGTGCACTCTCTAAAAGAAAAACACTAACCTATTTATAGGAAAATCCTCTCTTACCCTTTTTTAAGCTATCCCATATAGGATTGAGAAAAACACAACACAAGGTAATAATCCATCCACTCACTTACTATTACATCCACACTACGGTTGAATGTGTTGGACAATGTTGACCTTATCTACCATACCTTCAATAACTTCTATTACTCCATTGTGAAGAGAATGACCTTCACTTGTGCTTCCACTCCACAAAAGACCATTATCTTTTGCAATATGCACTTCCCAGAACCAGAAATATGTAAATGCATTTCATTAGAATAAAAAATGAGAAGTAGAAAAGAGAAAGCATATAAGAAGCAAAAATGATAAATGAAATGCAGCTAACCCGAGTTGCTACAGAAGCCATCTTGTTACTAGCTTCAATAGTTGCTCCTACTTCAGCTGCAAAGAGACTAATGAAGAAAAGATTAGAGTACTAAGCCTTTTCTTTGAATAGCTATAGAAATAACAGTAAAAAATTAGCAGCAAAAGCAATTTTATGAAATGAATAGGTTTAAAATTTTGTCGACATTATGCTTTCATTTGGTGGTTTTTAATACTCAATCGTCAGATAAATGTTCAGGAAAACACATACAATATGGATAATAGTAAACGCTGCACTCACTAATTGATTTTTTTTTATTTGTTTGGATAAAATATGTCAGCCACCCTTGAACTTTCACAAATTTTGATTTCCACCCTCGAACTTTAAAATACTTGATTTTAGCTCTCGAACTTTTAAAACACATAAAAAATAACCATTTCAACAATAAAAGCTCAAGTACAATACAAAATCACTAGATTTTAGCTCTCATTCTCCTATTTTTATTTCTAAAATATTATTCTTCAACTTTAATCTCGCTATTTTCTCTTCCATTAATTAAAACTATTAAGTGCTCACGGAAGTTCATCACATGACTTTCACATGACCTATTTTATAGGTATTTTCATTTACTCAACTCTCACAATGTGGTGTCATCATTTTAATTCTTATAAAGTAACTTTTATATATGACAGGAAAAGACTACTGCAACTTGTGTGTCTCTCACTTTTCTTTTTAGATTTTTTTTTTGATAATTCACTTTTGCTTTCAAATTTATTTTTCCTTCCTGTAGAGATGCCAAGAAAATTAATATTCGTCAAGAACTGAATCAATTTTTTTTCTTCTTCATCTTTACGTCTTAGTTTTGTTTATTAAAGGGTAAAATATGTTACTTTTTGTTATATGGTTAGATTCAAAAAAGTGTGAAAGAGTAATCTCAAGATTATTGAGTCGCATAAAAAGTTTGAAGTTATATATTAAAATTGTTGTTGATAAATGAAGAAATTCGAAGAGAAGAGAGTGAGATTATAGTTGAAGAATAATATTTTAGAAATTAAAAATAGGGGAATGAGAGCTAATATATGGTGATTTTGTATTGTACTTGAGCTTTTATTGTTGAAATGGCTATTTTTTAGGTGTTTAAAAAGTTCAAGAGCTAAAATCACACATTTTAAAGTTCGAAGGTGAAAATAAAAATTTATGAAAGTTTAAGGGTGACTGATATATTTTGCCCTATTTGTTTTCTTTATCTAATAATTACACGTGGAACTAGATTAAAAAGTGGCATTGGAAAAGAATACTTACCAAGAAAAAAAATTATGGGATCTAGAGCACATAAAATTCTAGAAAATTCATAAAGATATTAGTTGAGGTGGATATTAGCAATTCTATGGTGATACCTGGAAGGACATGACTGCACATTGACATTCTTGCTCTTATTACCCAACTGGCTACCCATTTGAGATTCTCATATTCACGTGCAACACCACTAGAAAGAACACATAATGGCACAGTTGAATCACCAGTTGGGAAAACTATCACTGTTGGTTGGATAGGAAATTATACATTTCCAATTCCCAAATTCAAGTTCCAACAAAACAAAATAACTTTATCTTTGAAATAAATCAATGATATAAATAATTAAACTACAACTTCCATGGATGAGTTAGTCAAGTAGGATTTAAGAAAACCAAAATGTCCAAAAGACAGCCTTATTAAATCGAGAAATTATTACGAGATTGTGAAATGTGTAGGTTAATTCATTGTAATTAACACATTGCACTATATAGTTCTTGTCTAGATTCATTAGGCCACATATTCTATGGTTCAAAACTCCTTATTAATGAATTTATGCATTTAATGCGTAAATTTATATTAGGTATTGAACTAATGTGAAATACTTGAACTTATTTGGACAAATTGGGGAAGTGAAGCATACCTTGATATATTTCATATAATAAGATAGGACCTGTGTTGTTTGCATCACTAACTTTTAATAAATTCATTTTAACCCCTTATTTTGAAATACCATATGGGTTTTATTGATTTGGACATCCGTAGAAAAGGTTCCCTAAACAATAATGTAAGACCAGTATAAGCTCCACATAGTACATATTTAGTAACAAATTTGAACTGGAAAGGAACTCTATCAATTAGAATAGAAGTTAAGAACTTTTTACATGATACCTAATCTAAAATAAGCTTGTCCTAAGTTTTGAAAAATAGTATTCCTGTTGGAAGATTAGAAAATGGTTTGGATTTTCATTGTGTAAAACTAGATCTTATTATGTCCAGTTTTTCCAATTTCAAGCTTTAGATCATCTCTTTTTCTGCTTTTCAAGTGCCTTGCCTTCTTTTTTTTACCTTTGCCCTTGAAGTGAGAACTTATTTGAGTTTGTAACTATTGTACATAAAAGTGAGCCATTCTAGCTGAACGGAATACTCAGCAATAGTATAATTGTAACTGCCAAAAACTACCAAATCCCACCCTACCACCAACCTGCATTCCTAGCCGGTTATAGGGAAAAAAGCTTATCATTTAATTGGGTAAGGTCAAAATTGTCTAATTTGGTAAGGAAATTGCATAACCTTAATTAAGAGGGGCCACTGTCTTTCCCTCTTAGCTTAAGGAATCATCAGCTATCCTATTAGAATGGAACATAGTAGAATTCCTTGATATTCCTGTTAATAATTCCAATATTTAGCAATCATTTTTAGGGTCGGATGTAGAATCAAACATTTAGGGGGAGCCAAAATTTAAATATCATATCATTTAAAAGTAAACAATATTAAAGGACAGGGGGACCACTATTCTATATATAATACAATGTTGTTAAAGGCACAAGGTGCAAAAAGGCGCAAGAGGGGTCTAGAGCCTTGAGGCGCAAGGCACAAAAAGGCACACTATTAATATAAAATATTATATATATTTCCCTAGTAGATAATCATTTAGATAGCTTAGTAACTTAGTCAAAAACAAATTAGCAAAAGAGTCTAATACCTAATCAATCATAATCATCATAATCCTCAACAAATTCCTCCACTTGATCTCCATTTTCTAAAGGAGCATCTTCCTTTTCCTCTTCCTCTTCATCATATTCATCATTAGGAACATAAAATCTAGGAATACTTGATGATGATGGCCTTAAAGTAGAATGTGGATGTTGAGAATGAGAAGAACCAACACATCTTGACCTAGATGAATAATGTGGTTCTTCTACTCCAACCGTCCTAGAAACCTCAGACCAAGCCAAATCCGAATTTTCAAATGCTCTATCATCATTCTCCAACTAACCACTCATTAGAATTATCAATATCATTCAAAAATATGGGATCTATTTCATCCCTCATTGAGTACTGGTGAAGCAAAGCTCTATTATACTTAACAAAGACTAGATCATTAAGTCTTTTTGCTCAAGCCAGTCGTTCTTCTTTAAATGAAGCTACAAAACAAATTTATTGAAATTATAACAAAATTTAATAAATAAATAATAAATACTAAATCTTTCAAATTATAATTAGCTTACATGCTCAAATACGCTTCAATTTCGTTCACATCCTGAGGCACTACAAGTGAGACTTAAAACTTTAATTACAGATTTTTTCAAGTTTGGATTTGAGGAACCATATGTGCTCCACCACATAACTACAAAAATAATAAATGTAAAATTTTAATTATACAAAAAAGAAATATTTAATTTAATATATATTAATAATTGAGATTCATAGTTTTAAAGAAACGAATATTAGTTTGTTAATTACCTGGAGCAAATGTTTTTCTTCTAGAGATTGCACTCTTTATTCAAAAAATTCCACCTGCTGCTTTATATTTTGCAAGCTCCTCCATAATTAGTAGCACTTTCTCTATTTCTTCCAATTTCTCAATGCACGAAAGTAACCCCCGTTTACTTCTTCATCAACTTCAATACTTTTATTCTCATAAACAAAATTGAGGATTCAAGAAGTAACTAGCTACATGCAAGGGACGATGAAGTTGACCAGACCACCTATGGTTAATGATCTCATAAATCTTCTTATAGGAACTCTCTTCCTTAAATACTTTTGCAATGGATTCTTTTGCACGATCCATAGCTTCATATATGTACCCCATAGCTGGCTTCTTCTTACTATCAACCCAAAGAAGGACTCGAACTAGAGGACTAGAAACTTTCAATGCATAATTTACCTTTGTCCATCATCTTTGATCCATCACAATTGCTTGAGCTCTCTTTCCACCACTCTCTTGTGCCCACTTACTTTCTGACCATTCTGATTATATGAACATGTTTCTCAACTTATTCTTTAATAAATAAATTCTTGATAGAGTAATGAAAGTAGTCACAAATCTAATCTTTGCAGGTCTAAGCAACTCCATCCCAGCAGTAAATTTTCTCATCAATTTCAAAACTCCAACATGGCTATATATGAAACTTGTGAGTGACATTGCCCTTTGAAGTGTGAGCTTGATATTGGATATTTTTTAAATATCCTTTAATATCAAATCAAGGCAATGGGCAGCACATGGAGTCAAAATATTTGAGGATATATACATTCTAGCATTTTCCCTATCAAATTAAACAATAAAATAATATTGTCTTCAAATTAAAATATCATTAAAAAATAGGGTTAAAAATAAATTGTCAAAAATAATAATATAAATATTTTAACTTACCCACCATAATATTACTAGAGGTGTTATTGGTGACAACTTGCATAACATTTTCAGGACCAACTTCTTTAATGAACTTGTCAAACAACTCGAACATATAAGTTCCTATCTTTGACTCATTAGAAGTATCAACCGACTCAAGAAACATACTTCCTTTTGGAGAATTAACCAAGAAATTTATCAATATTCTTTGTCTTTTGTCCGTCCAATCATCCGCCAAAATAGAACATCCAAACTTACGCCAAGTATCCTTATGAGATTGGAACTCTTCATTAACTTTATCTACCTCCTTCTTTAGCAAAAGAACTCTAACCTCATGGTAGGATGGAGGTTTCATTCCTCGACCATAATCACCAATTGCTTGTGTCATTTTCTCAAAGCTATTATATTTGACAGCATTAAATGCTATTCCAGCATCATACATCCACTGAGCAATTGCTTCACAAGCATGCTCTCTAAGTTGTTTCTTAACAACTTTATCTTCGTCTATAGTCTTTTGTTGGGAACCTCCCCCTTTTCCTGAAGACTTGGCAATGAATATATACATTGATCCTCTTGTGCTTTGAGAGCCTTCAACATTTTTCTTGCCTCTATTTGACTTTCCACTTGTCATTTTTCTTTTCTCTCCAAGAAGTTCAACCTCATTCTCCTCATCTTTCCCAAAATCAAAATCTTCTACATCAAGAGGTCTTTCTATGTTAAACACCTCTTTTGCTTCTTTTATTTTTTTTCCATTTAAGCTTTCATTTCATCACTAATGGACTGGGGAACAACTTTACACTTCATGGAATTTCTTAATCCTACAACTAGGTGTTGTTTTATTCTATGAACACCTCATTTGATCACCTTCTTACAAAAATTGCATCTTAGATCATTTTTGTTTTTGCCACTCTCATCAACCGTTGTACAATATTCCTATGCCGGATTTTTTGATTTAGATGTTGATATATCCATAGTCTACCTACCTGCCAATCAAAATATACATACATATAATTAGTTACCTTAATAATTAATGAACAAAAAAATAACCAGCAAATAAAAATAATAACTTAATGAATAAATAAAAAATAATTAGCAAAATAAATAACTTAATCAATTTTTGGAACCAAAATAACTTAATTAGTTAAATTACTGTTTAAGTAAATTAGTAAATTGCTAAATGTAATTATATAAATAGAAATAATAAGATAAACAAATATGTATAAACAATAAATATGATTATGTTATATTAGTATTGTATTCTTTCAAAATAAAAAAATTATTGAGCAAAAAAAAAAAAAAAAAAAATCTAGAACAAACAAAAAATTATTCTGGCCCACTACTATGTTATTATTATTTTTTTCCAGGTTTCGTCCACTTTATCATGTGAAAATGAAAAAAAAAAAATTCATATATCTTTATTCTCATCTTTTGTCTACCATTAGTAGATAAAACAAACAAGGCTACTCCATACCCCATGTGATTCCCATAAGATCAAGCAAACAAAGCTACCCACACCTACGTGATTCCCATTCAACAATCAAAGTTATAAACCACAACAATCTCTAGTCTCTACAACTCTACTTCTGCTCATGCTTTCTTTCTTATACCAGCCGTTGAGTCAGCTCCCAAAATTGGCCCCCCTTCCCAAAAAAAAAAAAAAGGTCCCTCGTATGCATGAAGAAGAAGAAGAAGAAGAAGAAGAAGAAGAAGAAGAAGAAGAAGAAGAAGAAGAAGAAAAAGAAAATGGAAGTCAGCATGAAAGAGAAGAAAATACCTAGTGTTGGTGCTTCTGGAGCTCTGCCAGTAGCCAGTGCTACTCAGTGGAGTAAGCCAATCGCCGGTCAGTAGAGTGATAAAAAACAGAGAGGTCAGGGAGAGAGAGTGATGGGCAGAAGTAATTTTTTTAACATTAAGTTTAGATTTAGTTTAGAATTTTGATACTTGTTAAGTGGTTTGTGTCTTTTGGTTTTTCATTAGTGGTTTGTGTCTTTTGATTTTCCATCTTCTTCTTAAATCTTTCTTTACAAAAATCAGATTTAATGTTAAAAGAAAAAACAGTGCGCCTTTTGTAAGCCTGTCACCTTGCGCCTTTCTCATAAGGCATGCGCCTCTTAATTTTCAAGTGTGCCTTAAGATTTGAGGCATTGTGTCTAGTGCCCAAGTGCCTTTGTGCCTTAGGCGTGCACCTAGCTACTCTTTAACAACACTGATAAAATATATGCTTGTAGCTTTCTTCGTGTGCCTGGAAGGTAGAGACGCGATCATAAAGACATAGAGCTGCAAAACTGAAGTGAAAAGAAAGGGTAGGAGTCTTGGTTGTTATTTAGTTGATGAAAGGGAGATGGAAGAAAATGACTAAATGAGACAAAAAGGTTTTAAACAAGTAGTTCGGTGAGCTAATAGATACTAGAAGTCTAAAATTTAATAAACATAAAATGGATACTAATGGATTTGGGAGGGGACCAACAATATAGCCAATATACAAATATTTTATAGTTTCTAATTTAATATATTATAATTAGTAAGATTTCAATCCCTGACATAAGCGTGTGCCCGCCCTTGATCATTTCCCTTTATCCCCAGTTTTTATAATTTAAAAGGGCACCAGAACAAATAATAAAACCAACACAACTTCAAAATTTCCCCCCTCATCATCCTGAATTAGAATTAGAAGGGGGAAATAATTGTTGTTCAAGATTAGATTAGGAAGATCAAGATATCCATCATTCATTAACTATATATAATCAAATCCAGTAGGATACTGGCAGTTAGTGGAAATCAAATGAGATAAATTTCACTAGTGAAGAAAAAGACTTCTCACCTTAGTATGTGCGTTCCACAACCCACATCCATAATAACAACACCTTATATGAGAGAAGGGTTCTTCAAAAGAGTTTTCTTGTAAGCATCAGTTTGCATTTGCATCAAAAGAACACAAAACACACACCCCTCCCCCCCATTTTCAAAAGAAAACTATTGAAATTGATAATGTTGACTAAACTAGTTTTTTATGTTCTGCAGATATGTTTTTAAATTTTAATGTTGACTTAAAAGTTAAACCTAATACCTTATCACTAATCATTTCTCTATGAATTCCAGAGGACCTGTATGAGCCAAAATAATTCTTATTTACATTCTTGATTTCATCTGCTACAACCTTTGCAGAAGAAATGTTAAAATTCTTGTCATTCAGCTTTCTATTAGGTAAAATACCTTTATCTCCATGAGCCAACCCATTAACTTTAAATTCCTCCAAAGGAGTTCCATTGTCAAAATCATTTTCTGGGGCAAAAGCAACCGCATCCCCATTATCACAAGGAATTTTGAGTTTAGATGTACAATGATCAATGGCATCCTTATCATCTACAGAAACTTCTTCAAAACTACTTAAATCTCTTAGTAGTTTCTTTTTGTCGACTGACATACAGTCCTCACCTTCATTGACATCGTCATCACCAAAAGTGTACAAGAGTCGATCCTCTTGCATAATAGGCCTCAAATATTTACTATCATTCCAAGGAAGTACTTTGTTGTTCGTGAACTTAGCTATTCGACAAAATATGTTTTGAAATTAATTAAGTTTGAAATTAGTTTTGAGCTACAAGATTCTCGTGAATAGGTTAGTATTTGATTCAAGTCCTCAAAATCTGTCCTCTTTTCTGCTGAAAAAATGAAGAGGATCAAAGAAACTCAAATTAATTTTATTAATATATTGAAGGAGTAACAAAGAAGAAGATATAAAATTTTTCTCTCACAAAACTACAAAAACCTACTTATAACATGAGGCTTTTCTAATAACATGAGCACTTCTGCTAAACACTCACACACACCACACGTCTGATGCTTTCTGCCTAACACTCATGCACACACCATACTACACATTTTATTTCATGGATTACAAAGCATTAGGAGTCATCTATTTATAGGCATGTAATTGTTGGATTTCGATAATACAATATCATTATGCACAGCAAAAAATTAAAACGAAATCTACGTAATAGGATCACTCGTATGTAATTAAACGGGTCAAAGAATAGGGGAAAAATTTCGCTACCTAGCTTTTAAAATTTTTCTCCCCCCGAAATTCCTCTGAAAATTGTCCAAGCCTTGCGAGCCACCAAAATTTCAAGAATATGAATTTCTCTAATCATATTCATACAAGGAATGTACTCAAGAAAAAGCTTGAAATTTGTGTTAGCAAATTTTGACGGACGGTGAGGATTTAATTTCTAAAGAAGAAAAACATAAAGGGAAAAAGAAACTTTCGTGTTCTATATGTTTCAACAAACAACCGGCTTTAGTACATGCATAACCGGATTCAATACGTCCATATGTGTGTGTGTATGTGTGTGTGTATACAAAACCTTGCACCGCCCTTTGAAGAACTAAATACAGAAATGTACTATTCATATTTCCTAAACCTTTTATGAAACAATTAAGAAAAGCCTCTCTTTATTTTCCCTTTTCCTGGAGCTTTTTGGAACCAATGTTTAATCCTTTTTCCAAAATATGTGCTCAAGTTTAGGAAATTGTAATTTTGGCTCCCGAACTATAACAAGTTTATAATTCTGCCATAATAGTTTTAGTAATTGTAATTTTAACCTCAACTATTATAACTTATCTTCTAATTAGACCATAAAATTATTTTTTTCTCACAAATTAACTCTAAATATTATCATATAACATCTTAAGTCACATTCTTCTATTGTGTGTGATCTATTAAGTTTTCTAGTCACTTGATAACAAAATATGAATTAATTCCAATCACTATAGAATTAATAATCTATGATAATTAGAATTAACTAATTAATTCTAATTCTAATTAGTTTATTAAATCTATAATAAATAAACCCATATTTAGTAGATCATGAGTAGCATATAGTAATGTATCATGACCACCTAAAAGTCCAAAAAATCAAGTGACTTGACGCGAACCTTTCAGTAGCAAAATATCAGTGCAATAAACTCATTTCATCATACTATATTTCATTCAGTTTAGAGTATGGATTTGGTGCTAATTCCCTCTAGCATATAATTAATTCTAACTCGAATTTATTAATACTTTTCCAAAATCCATTACTTAACATGTGTATTATTTGGAACTATTTCCAACACATAATTATCTTGGTCAAGGACCTCTTGAGTAATGATTCCCTACAAGTGACCGTGAGATATGCGCTCTTAATATTAGGAGTGGTGAATCATTTATTGATCCTTTCAATTACTTTTGTTTACTTTACATTGTACCCAATATCCATCTTATAAGCGGTCCTGATAAGACTCCAAATATCAGAATCGAAGTACAATACTTAGTAAACAAAGTACCTTGGAGATCTCAAGTCTAAGGATATTTGCATATTTGTTATAATGAGATTCTATCATTGGCACTAAATAGTTATTCATGTGATTATCTCATAATTAAGTCATCCAATGTACTTGTTCATCTAACAAGTATCTACGTGTTAATTTTTGGTATCACAACATTCACGGATATGGAAACCACCACTTGATCAAATCAAAAAGTATAACACATACTAGTCTTTACGTATTAATGATGTCTTATCTCATCAACACTATGATTAGAGATGGTTTAAACACAAGTACTATATAGTGTAGTAGGAATTTCACATTATGATCTCTATTATGATTTCTTTAACACTGTATATTTTGTTAGAGACTTTATTTATTAGTATTATACACATACACATATGAAACAAAGAAACTGAAAGATAAAGAATGTCTTTGTTAAATAAATGTGCAAAATACATTATACAAATAGATTGGTTCTAGGACATAACTCTAACAGTAATAATTGATATGCAAAGTCGGTCCTTTGTTTCCGAGGCTTCTAGGAAGCTCTTTACGAGTTGTTGATGCTCTAGATTTTTCTTTACAAGTTGCTTGATTTTTACTTGCAAGTTGTTCTTAAGGCAGTAGAAGTAGCTTCTAGATGCTACATGTAAGTTTATAATTCTCCAAGTTGTAGAATCTTCTAGAAAGCTTCAAGATCTTCAAGTTGTTGGCTGTAAGTTGTTAGTTCTTCTAAAGCTCTCTTCAATGGTGGTAGAAAGGCAGTTATTGCCTTCTTAACACTTTCTTCTTTCTTTTTCTCCTTTTCTTGATTTTGGATATGTTGCTTTGGTGGAGGGCTGAGGTGTACTTCAAAGATTGGCTAGTTGTAAAAAACAATAGCATATCCATGTAATAGCACTTCTTCTAGAAAGAGATGGACCATTAGAAGTAGTTTAATTGACATCATTATTTATTAATTTCTCTTTATTTATTGGGGATGAAAAATTATACTTGCTAAGCTAAAAAATTATATTTTCTTTGACCTACTATGCTAAATACCCGTAGCCTACCACTACCTTTGCCACTTTACTTTACACCTCCAGCCTTCTATTACCGGTTTCAACTCTACGGTCCTCTACCCAATTTCTTTGACAACAAAGGCTGCTATGACCACTGAAGATTAAAAGGCAAATGAATCACAGCAATTGCAATAGAAGAAAAAAAATGTAGCGATTGAAATTGCGTTTTTTTTTACCTCTTCCGTTTCTCAAACGTGACTGGACTAGAATGTGCGGAACTGGGATAGGTGTACTGATAGAAACCTTTAGTCCGATTCCTGCGAGCCTCCTACTGCGTCTGTGCATGTATATCAACGCCAAACTTCCTCTTAATATTTCAATATATGGCCTGCCTAACCCACGTTTGGTGAAGACTCACAAGACTAAGGAATGGGAAAAAATAATTCCCTGTCTAGCAAACAACGATGCACACAGAGAAGAAGTTTTGGAGAGGAAAAAGGAATCTTTTAAAAGCCAAAACTGTGCATCTTGTTTTTCAACATATATCACGATTTTTTCATTTTTTTTTATTTGCCAATCCCATAAAAAACCTAATAATCTCAAAGCATCATCGTATATCCATGAGTCTTATCCTAGGCTAATATCTAGGAATTTCTGAGAGTTTAATTTGGCCTATTGGACTCTTAGTTCAGCCTTTTGGACCAAATTAATTATTCTAATAAGAACCAAATAAATGACCCAGTAAATAATTAAATTTTCAACCCAAATAAACTAGTCCAATTAACAAGACTACATTAGTTTAGTCCCAGGTCAATTTTTAATTATTCAAACTAGGTCAAAGCCCTGAACAATTAATTAACCCACCAAACTAATTTAATTAATTCTCTCTCTCTCTGTGGACCTTTATTTTATTCTAGCCCAATAATTAAATCAAGCTACTTAAATAAAATAAATTCTATTTAATTTAATTTAAGGCCAATTCATTAACCTGTATATAATTAGGACTTACGGTCTATATTGGGGACCAAAAGACATACCGCATTGGCTACTAAAATGACCAAAATACCCTTGCCATATAAATAGCTATATTTTGCATTTTAAATATTTTTTAATATCACTATAAGGAAATATTGACCCCAAAGACAATGCCACGTTAGCAAAGTCTCCGACCTACAGGTGAAATGACTAAAATACCCCTCTATACATCGCTGTGCATTAGAGAGGAAGAAATGTACTAACTATTGGGTATCTCAGGCTCGTATCCAATACAGCACAGCGAAAAATAAAATGAGATACCATCCCAGGACTCGTCTATGTGTAGAAAATAAGACATAATAATAATAAAGGTAACAGTTTTTACTTTTGGGTGACTGTCCGAAGAACAAAATTGATCTTCTTCAAGTCAAGGCGCGATCCAGCAATCCTCTTATACAAACTCCACGAGAGTTGGACGTCTAACTACTATAATCACAGTGTGTGATTATCTCTAACAGTAATCCACACAGAAGAATACTTAAGCACCCAAATTTCCTGTGCTAGCAGAAAGAGATGGCGGCTAGGGCTGTTTTCGTTTTCAGCAAAACACACACAGAGAGAGAGAGAGAGAGAGAGAGAGAGAGAGAGAGAGAGAGAGAAGAAGACGATTGTGGCTGTGTTTTTCGTGTGTTGATCCCCCTTCTAGGGTTTCGTATGACATACGAAAATTCCTTCCAAAACTGAGAATTCTAATCCTATTAGAATTCCCTAATTATAATTAGAAACATTAAGTTCTTACAATTTTAACTTGGATCATAAATTATAACTAATTATAATTTATTCACAACAACTTCTCTTTCTCTCAATTAACCTCACTATATTATCAAATAATATCTTGAGTAAATAATCCTCTATAGTGTGTGGCCTATTAGGTTTCCCAATCAATTGGTAGTGAACATGAATTAATCCAAACGTCTTTGAGATTAATAATCCATAATTAATTAGAATTAATCATATTAATTTTAATCAAGATTAGTTTATTAATTTATCAATTAATAAATCCATATTCCCAAATCATGAGTGGTATCTAGCAACACATCATAACCACCTAAGAGTTCAGGAAGTCAAATGGCTTGACATGAACCCTTTAATAACAAACTTCAATGCAATTAACTCCTTTCACCATACAATATCTCATTCGGTTTGAAGTACGGAATTAGTGCCAACTCCCTCAATAATTAATTCTGGCCCGAATACAATAGTACTTGTACCAGGAACCCACTACTCTAGATGTGTATTAATTGAAATTGTTTCCAATAAACAATCGCCATGGCTAAGGACTTTTCGAGTAGTAATTCCTACAAGTGGTCGTGAGATATTCGCCCTTATTATTAGAAGTGGTGAATCCTTTATTGACCCTCTTAACTACTTTCGTTTACCTCACAATGTACCCAATATCCTACCTATAGGTGGCCCTCGATCGAGCTTCGGAGATTGGAATCAAAGTACAAAGCTCAGCAAATAAAGTATCTTGGAGATCTCAAGTCTAAGGATATTTGCACGTTTTCTATATTGAGATTATATCATTGGCACTAAATAGTTATCCATGTGATTTTCTCAAAGTTAGGTCATCCAATGAACTTGTTCCATTAACAAGCATCTATGTGTTAATTTTGAGTATCTCAATACTCAAGGTTATGAGAACCACTGCCTGATCAAATCAGGAAGTCTAACACATGCTAGTCTTAACGCATTAATGATGTCATGTCTCATTAATACTATGACTGGGGACTATTTAAGTACTAACACCATCCAGTGTAGTAGGAATCTCATATCATGATCTCTATCATGATTTTCTTAACACAGTGTTATATTTGGGACTTTATCGAACAGTTATATTACTTAAAGTAAACAAAAAAAACTATAAGATAAATAGTGTCTTTTATTAAAATAAAATGTGTCATATACAATATACAAGTGATTGCCTCTAGGACACAACACTAACACTAACACCTCTCTAAATAACATCTACCATCTTTAGACTTCTAGTCCAATGATCCACGACTTCTTGGATTATTTTCTCTTTCTAAGGGAGCTACCTTAAAGCAAATATCCAAGTCTTGTTTCTAAGGGCCCTAAATATATAGATCATTCAGACAACCACAAGGGGCGATATAGTACAGAAACTATCTTGTACAAGTCTATCTTTTCTAACTAGTCACACATACCCAACATGCAAGTGTATTGGTCCTATGATAGAACCTCAATTAAAACATATCAAAGTACATGCTTCCAACTTCGTCAGACCACCAACTCATACTCAAGTCATAGAATACTAGTCCACGCTGTAGCAGTAGTAGTCTAGATTTCTTCCATATAATACTTTAGGAAACCACTACTACAAGTCCTGTTCTATGAGTTCGAAATACGCTTATGTTATGAAGTGAGTGGAATACTCACTGGTTAAAGGTAAGCCATTCCCCATTTGGAATTCATAACACAATAACCTAGTCATGATGAGATTCTCATTCTCATCAATCGGTTAAGAACAAACATTTATGTGTTAAGTAACCTGTGATCCATACCTTCCTGTGAAAGACCACCATTCACATGGACCACTTACTTAAACACAATAGGTTTTTTCCAAACGAAATTGTGTACAAATAAAATGTAAATTCACAAACAATTTCTGAGAATAAATTCTTTTATTAACATATTCGATGTTTACATCAGAAACCTAGTCTAGGAGGGTATATTTTTCAACAATCTCTCACTTGCACTCTAAGACTAAGTAAGTGCCCACCCCTATGGCGTCTAAGTGTCTTTTGAAGACCCTCTCAACCAAAAGCTTGGTGAATGGATCTGCTAGATTGTTCTTTGAGGTAATCTGTTCCACCACGATTTCCCGTCTCTGGATGAAATCCCAGATCAGGTGGTACTTTATCTCGATGTGCTTCCCCTTCTTGTGGTTCTTGGGTTCTTTGGATTGCGATATTGCTCCAGTGTTGTCGTAATATATCACAACCAACCTGTTCATGTATGGCACGAGTTCAAGTCCTGAAAGGAACTTCCGGAGTCGGACTGCTTCCTTGGATGCCTTTAAAGCTGCCATATACTTGGCTTCTATGGTTGAGTCAGCAATGCAAGATTGCTTAATACTCCTCCATGAAATGGCTCCTCCAGACAAGGTGAAGACATATCCACTAGTGGATTTTCTCTCATCCTTATCTGCCTAGAAGTCTAAGTCTGTGTATCTTATATGAACCAAGTCATCAGCTTTGTAAACTAGTATATAATCTCTCGTTCCCTTGAGGTACTTGAGAATATGCTTTACAGTTTGCCAATGAATCTCCCCAAGGTTTGACTGATATCTGCTAACTAAACCTATAGCAAAACAGATATCTGTTTTAGTACATAGCATGGCATACATGAGACTTCCCACAGCCGAAGCGTAAGGAATCCTACTTATTCTCTCTTTTTCTTCTTGAGACTTATGACAATCCTTAGAACAAAAAGACAACCCATGTTTGCAAGGAATTAGAGCTCCCTTGTATGAATCCATGCAGTACTTGGCCAGCATCATGTCAATGTATGTCGCTTGGGATAATCCTAACATTTTCTACTTCTTATTTCTAAGAAGCTTAATCCTGAAAATATAACTAACTTCTCCCAAGTCCTTCATACTGAATTGACTAGACAGCGAAACCTTTGTAGATGAGAATGCCCCTACATCATTTTCAATGAGTAGAATGTCATCCACATACAAGACAAAAAAAACCATATTAATGCTTTCAAGTTTTCTGTACACGCATAGTTCATCCTCGTTTTGAATAAAATCGTAAGACTTTACAGTCTCATCAAAACAAATGTTCCATACTCTCGATGCCTGTTTAAGTCCATAAATGGACTTCTTAAGCTTACAAACCATATATTCTTGGCCTTTATCAATAAAGCCTTCCGGTTGAGACATATAGATGTTTTCACTAAGATGGCCATTCAAAAATGCCGTCTTGACATCCATTTGCCATATCTCGTAGTTATAATAACATGTAATAGCAAGGAGGATACGGATGGACTTAAGCATGACTATCGGGAAAAAGGTTTCCTCATAATCGATTCCCTCATTCTGAGTATACCCTTTCGCCACAAGCCTAGTTTTGAAGGTTTTCACCTTCCCATCTGCTCCCCTTTTCCTCTTGTATACCCACTTACACCTAATGGGTTTTATCCCTTCAAGTGAAGCTACAAGATCCCAAACCTGATTGAAGTACATAGACTCAATCTCGACTTTCATTACTTCATGCCATAGATTTGCATCGGCATCAACAATAGTCTCCTTGTATCTAGTGGGGTCTTGTTCCTGATGGTCAGAAATTAGCTCAAAAGCTTCTCCAGTCCATCTCTCTGGAACCCTAGACACTCTCCCACTACGACGAAGCTCCATTCGTATAGGCTCTTGAGGCTGTACCTCTTCTTGTTCCACAATCGGGTTAGAAGAAATTGATTCCGAAGATAACTTCTTCTCAAGTTCCAACCTAGTTGAACTTTTAATGGAAGTACTTTGATCATCCTCTAAGTATCTAGCATTAGTACTAACCAGTACTTTTTGCTCTTTAGGATGATAAAAGTAACCACCCTTTATCCCTTTTGGATACACAACAAAATAGCATAATTCTGATCTTGGTTCTAACTTGTCTCCCTTGACTAGTACATAAGCTAGACAACCCCATATCCTGAGATGATTTAGACTTGGCTTACGCCCAATCCACATCTCATAGGGAGTCCTAGGTACTGATTTGAAAGGCACCAAGTTCAGAATGTATGCAGCTGTTTTCAGGACATATCCCCAAAAAGACACTGGAAGAGTAGCATGAAACATCATGCTTCGGATTATTTCCATCAATGTCCTATTCCTTCTCTCAGCTACTCCATTCTGCTAGGGTGTCATCGGTGCAGCGAGTTGGGATACTATCCCATGATGTACCATATAGTCCTTGAATTCATTAAGGAGGTACTTTCCACCACGATCTGATTGTAAAGTCTTGATCAGTTTACCTGTCCGACGCTCCACTTCAGCCTTAAACTCCTTGAACTTATCAAAAGAGTTAGACTTGCATCTCATCAGTTAAATATAACTAAATCTTGTACAATCATCTGTGAAAGTGATGAAGTACTCAAACCCCCCTCTAGCTGGTGTAGACGAAAGACCATACACATCAGTGTGAACAATACTCAACATCTTCTTGGCTCTATCCGCTCTTGTCCACGAACATAGTGGCTAGTGACTAGCTAATATCATACGCATAAGGCATGTGCTCGTGTTTGGACTAGAACACATTAGACATGGAGGCTAACATATAGCAGCGTGCCATTTCGTAAACCTTCTTCCACGCCTTCTCAGCCTCTCAGTTTTCAACGGTGGAACCTTCTCCGATAACAGGGCAGGTTTCGTAAAGGACATACTTATACTTTTCAGCTGTGAGTATTATGTCCAGGTTCCTCTTCCAGTCCACATAGTTTGGACTCGTTAGCTTATTCTCTCAGAGAATAACGACCAAATGACTAAAAGAACCTCCTACCATTTCTGAAAACGAAAATAAAAGAAAGGATTTAGTTTGTGAAAACAAAATAAATTTGTACACTTTATCCTCATATTAAAACTAATAATAGTTACTTTAATATAATTAATTTGGCTTTTAGGAAAACTGATATGACTTCTTGGAAAGATTAATAATTCCCTAAACTAAGTGTGTGAACCACCACAAATTAATTTTCCTTCCAGGTAATGATCTAGAAGATAACTCCATCGAGGGGATGGCCTTTTCCTCTTTTTTCCTATGGACATACCTCACACTATAACCTCCAATGTAGGCTGACCAATCATAGTACATGTCCCAGATTATTAACTACATCCTTACATTAGATTTAGATCCTTGTAGTATCCCCATCCTATATGGGTTCACTCCCAGGGTGACGCGAGGGGACCTACAATCTCTAATGAGGATCGTAATGGAAGCCATAGGGCCGTTGGAACCCCTCTCCTACTTAGTCTTTTAAAATAAGAGTTTTTCTGGAAAAATATCCTTTTAAAAATTTTCATTAAGTTTTTCTTTAACTCAAAAATAAAATATTTAAATCCATTAAAATCTCTATGTCAAGGTTTATATCCTCTGAGAGATTTTTCCATGGACTAATTTTATTTAAATTAAAAACTTAATGGTTTCAAAAAATTTTAATTAAAACTTTCTAGAGACTTTGGTCTCAAGTTTATTTGACAAAATAATTTTTCTTATGAAAAAATAAAACAAAATGGCTTTCTATTTCTAACTTACAAAAATATCTAAATCCAATATATTTTATATGTTAAGGATTAAATCCTTTGAGAAAATATCTAAGGATTAATTTTTGTTCAAATTAAAATAACTATTTAATTTGTAGAAAAAATATTTTTCTTGTCAAAAAAAATTCCCAAAGACTTTGGTCTTTGAGAAAATGTGCATATAGGTATTCAAAAATAAATAGCATGCTAAAAAATAGTAGACATTTTTATCATTTTACTATTTTTAAACCTAAGTACCCACATAATAGAATTAAACATATTAATTAATTAATTAATTGTTTTATTTAATCCTAAAATCCCTTACTAATATTTTTCATGCAAAAATATTCCACGAATATTAACTATTGCAAAAATATTAACTTCGCCTGGTATGGAACCCAAAACAAAAAAGAAAATATAAGAAAGTTACAAGGAAAAAAAAAAAATCCTTAGTCCACTACACCTGCCGCACTGGAATGTGGCCTATCTGCACTGCAATCCACAACACTCGTCGCATTGGAATGAGCACCTCGTGGGCCATCTAAGACCATAACCCGCGCGTCAACCCGCTCTTGTGCGACCCGTGTCAATTGAATTTCGGATGAATTCACTATTTGCAATTGCAAATCACAATTCCATCGAGCCGCACTCACACCAAGCCAAGCCGTTCCCAGCTCCAGGCACAGAATGCTACTAGCGGCTCGGCTCGGAATAGTGCATCTCTTTCGTTTTTGCGCTGCGATTCTTTTTGCAAATTTTTCTTTAGTTTTTCTTTTGCAAGTCTTTCGATGACTCTTGGCCCTCAAATTTCAACCCAAAATGAATGAAATCACAAACCAACAAACGTCTATACCCATTAACATTGGGCTTACATGATTTGCTAAGGAAAAATCGTGAATTACATATCATCCTATACCTCTATTCGAGAGGTGAACATTGAATCTATCCATACCAAAAACCAGTAAAGGATCACATGGCAATCACACAAAACTATCCAGTTTTATTTAACTAGCATGCATGCTTCCTATATTTGCACAAAATCTTCATGCTCTGATACCAATTGAAGATTAAAAGGCAAATGAATCACAACAATTGCAATAGAAGAAAAAAAATGCAGCGACTGAAATTGCGTTTTTTTTACCTCTTCTGTTTCTCAAATGTGGCTGGACTGGAATATGCGGAACTGGGATAGGTGCACTGGTGGAAATCTCTAGTCCAATTCCTGCGACCCTCTTACTGCATCTGTGCATGTATATCAACGCCAAACTTCCTCTCGATCTTCCAATATATGGCTTGCCTAACCCACGTTTGGTGAAGACTTACAAGACTAAGGAATAGGGAAAAATAATTCTCTGTCTAGCAAACAACGATGCACACAGAGAAGAAGTTTTGGAGAGGAAAAAGGAGTCTTTTAAAAGCCAAAACCGTGCGTCTTGTTTTTCAACATATATCACAAATTTTTCCTTTTTTTTATTTGCCAATCCCATAAAAAACCTGATTACCTCAAAGCATCATCGTATATCCATGAGTCTTATCCCAGGCTAATATCCAGGAATTTCTGAGAGTTTAATTTGGCCTATTGGACTTTTAATTTAGCCTTTTGGGCCAAATTAATTATTCTAATCAGAACCAAATAAACGACCCAGTAAATAATTAAATTTTCAGCTCAAATAAACTAGTCCAATTAACAAGACTATATTAGTTTAGTCCGAGGTCAATCTTTAATTTTTCAAATTGGGCCAAAGCCCTGAACAATTAATTAACCCACCAAACTAATTTAATTAATTCGCTCTCTGTGGACCTTTATGTTATTTTAGCATAATAATTAAATCAGGTTATTTAAATAAAATAAATTCTATTTAATTTAATTTAAGACCAATTCTTTAGCCTGTATATAATTAAGACTTACGGTCTATATTGATGACCAAAAGACACACCACATTGGCTACTAAAATGACCAAAATACACTTATCATATAAATAGTTGTATTTTACATTTTAAATATTTTTTAATATTACTATAAGGAAATATTAACTCCAAGGACAATGCCGCACTAGCAAAATCTCCGACCTACATGTGAAATGACTAAAATACCCCTCTATATGTCACCGTACATTAGAGAGGAAGAAATGTACTAACACCTCTCTAAATAACATCAACCATCCTTAGACTTCTAGTTCAATGATCCACGACTTCCTAGATTATTTCCGCTTTCTAAGAGAGCTACCCTAAAGCAAATATCCAAGTCATGTTTCCTAGAGCCCTGGATATATAGATCATTCAGATAACCACAAGGGACGATATAGTATAGAAACTATCTTGTACAAGTTTGTCTTAACTAACTAGTCACGCATACCTAACATGCAAGTATATTAGTCCTATGATAAAACCTCAACTAAAATATATCAAAGTACATTGCTTCCAGCTTCGTCAGACCACCAACTCATATTCAAGTCATAGAGTACTAGTCCACGTTGTAGCAGTAGTTGTCTAGATTTCTACTATATAGTACTTTAGGAAACCACTACTCTATGTCCTATTCTACGTATTCGAAATACGCTTATGTCATAAAGTGAGTGGACTACTTACTGGCTAAAGGTAAGTCATTCCCCATTTGAAATTCATAATACAATAACCTAGACATGATGAGATTCCCATTCTCATCAATTGGGTAAAAACAAATGTTTATGTGTTAAGTAACCCATAATCCATACCTTACTGTGAAAGACCACCATTCACATGGACCACTTACTTAAACATAATGGGTATTTTTCAAACGAAATTGTGTACAAATAAAACGTAAATTCACAAATAATTTCTGAGAATAAATTCTTTTACTAAAATATTCGATGTTTACATCAAAAATCTAGTCTAAGAGGGCATATTTCCCAACAACCATCTCCTTATTCCTCCTCTAAAAACTATAACACCACAACTACCTTTCTATGAATTTACGCATTTTTAATTACTACTTTCGAAATTATTTTTCCTAAAATTAATCCCGTTTGAAATTTCTCTTGTCAAATTACTTTTTTTTAATTAAAATGTAAAGTGTTATGTTGATCAAAGAAAATACACATTGGTTTTGCTGCGGAGCAGCTACAAAAAAGCCCTATTGCTAAATATAAATAGTATCAAGTATACAGATTGGAGGTAGTGAAATTTCGATATGGAAATTACGCGACGATTTCATGGTTCGGATTTACTGTTAGTAGATCCTATGGTCCCGAAAAAGCCACGTCAAGTGTCCAAAAAAGGGCAAAATAATGTTCTTTTGGATGAAGTTCTGTCAATATATTAAGTGAGTTTGAGCTAAGCCGGAGAACAAACTACTAACTTCAACAACAACTGATGGACATTAGATAGAACTTCTCGATTATTCCTTTGCAACTTGTAAAAGAAACGGAGATCGAGATACCCCCAATCCTATTCATCTCTTTCCTTATCTCACTCCCATCTCTCTACCCTTCTATGTATTTCATCATGCTCCATCTTTCACTGCACTGTCCTTCTCCTTCCTCTCTTACTTCACCGTCCTCTTCGATAGCAACATTATCATTCTTGCTTTACTGTCATCCTTCGTTCGTTACTCATCGTTCTCCTTCTCCTCTATTTTTTTTCGTGTACTGCTCCCTCTCACTCACTATTCTCATCAGAGTTATCCCTCAATGACCAGCATCTATTGGAAAATGCCAAGCACACTTCTAGCAGAAAGGTTAATTCTTTTGTTTCTCAATTTTTATGTTTTTCTATTTGGGCTGGTCTTTTCTTTTTCTTCTCTATTTTCATGGTTCAATATTCTTATTGGAAAGAAAAATTTTGGCTTATCAGAAGTTAGTTAAAACTGCACCCTTTTAACATGGCATTTAATGTCCTAAATGAAGTTATTACATGGCATATATAAGAGAAATCCCTTGTTAGCATGTTCTTATTGTTTACAAAATTTGATCTCTATGTAAGGTAATATCCTCCCCATAGAATTTGAATAATCACATTGTGTAAGGTAATTTGATCTTTGCTCTCCACAGTCCATAGAAACATTACATATTAGTTGATGAAAAGATGAATTGTGTATATGCTAATGTTGACAAATACATAAATATAATCAAAGATCCAAAATCATATTTATTTTATAGGAACGAAGAGGAAACAATTAGAAATTGGAATAATGTTGTTTGAGGGGAAAGGAAAAATATCTCAATAGAAGAAAAATCACATAAATAAGCCATGCGTTTGCTTTACAAAATCATAGAAAAAATTTTCTCTTGCCATTCTTTGTATTAAAAAAATAATAAATAAATAAATAATAACAATAAAACTATTGGCATTCTTTGTTGTAATGCAGACAATGATAGGGCCAAAGGATTAGTATATTCTAGTGTTGGAATGTATGCCCTCTAGACTAATTTTATCTGATGTAATTATCGAATTTATTAATAAAAGAATTTATTTTTAAAATTTATTTGTGAATTTACATTTTATTTGTGCACGATTTACGTTTGGAAATGACCTATTGTGTTTAAGTAAGTGATCCATGTGAATAGTGGTCTTTCACAGTAAGGTATGGATCACGGGTTATTTAACACATAAATGTTTGTTCTTAACCGATTGATAATAATGAGAATCTCATAATGTATATGTTATTTTGTAAAGAATTTCAAATGGGGAATGACTTGCCTTTAACTAGTGAGTAGTCCACTCACTTCATTGCATGAACGTATTTCGAATATGTAGAACATGACTTGTAATAGTAATTTCTAAAAGTACTATTTAGAAGAAACCCAAACTATTACTGCTATAGCATGGACTAATACTCTACCGCTTGAGTATGAGTTGGTGGTCTGACGAAGCTAGAAGTATATACTTTGATATACTGTAGTTGAGGTTCTTTTGTAGAGCCGATATATTTGTATGTTGGGTATATGTGGTTAAGACAGATTTGTACAAGATAGCTTTTGTGCTATATCGCCCCTTGTGACTGTTCAAATGATCTAATTATTCAGAGCCCTAGGGAATATGACTTGGATGTTTACTTTAGGGTAGCTCCCTTGGAAAGTGAAAATATTCCAGGAGTCATGGATCATTGGACTAGAGGTCTAATGACGGTAGATATCTATTAGAGAGGTGTTAGTACACTCTTCCTCTCTAAATGCACGGCGATGCGTAGAGGGGTATTTTAGTCATTACACCTATAGGTAAAAAACTTTGCTAATGCAGCATTATCTTTGAGGTTAATATTTCCTTATGGTGATATTATAAAATATTTAAAATGCAAAATATAACTATTTATATAGTAGATGTATTTTAGTCATTTAGTAGCCAAAGCGATGTGTCTTTTAGTCCCCGAAATGACCCTTACGTCCTGACAGATTTAGGTTATGGAATTAGTCTTCATAATTATGGGTTTTATTTTATTTTATTTAAGTAGTCTAATTTATTATTGGATTAGAATAAAATAAAAGGTCCGAGAGAGAGTATATATTTTATCTAGTTTAATTGGTTAATTAATTATTCAGGACCCAAGGCCCCGATTGAATAATTAAAAAATTAATCTAGATATACACTGGATAAAAGGCATGAAATTTTATATTGGTCTATTTGGGCTTGTTAATTATTTATTAAACTATTTAATAAAGCTCAGAAAATAAATAATTGAAATTTATTATTTATGGGTGTTCAAACCCAAGAGTAAATAATTTTTTCTGACCCAATAAATAAGGCCAAGGGTAAAATAAAATTTAAAAATAATTAATTATTAAATTAATTAATTAAATAAAACAAAAATAAAACAAAAACAACACGGGATGGATCGCATGTTGTTTTGTGTGAAGGATAACAAAAAGCATGGCTACTTTCTGTTTTCATGCATTTGGGATATCTCTCTCGGTGCAGGATGAAAATGAATGAAGAGGAAAAGCTCAGTGATTTCTTTTGATAGAGAAATCCCATTTTTCTCTATACGTACTCACAGAAGCAAAACACAGAAAAAAAAAACCACAGAAGCCAAAAGTATTGTAAACCCACTTCTTTAAGTTTTCATTGGCAGTGGAACGGACACCATTTCGGAAGCTCAAAAGCTTCGCGTGAATGAGACGAAGTTGACGTTTATATGGACGTGATCCAATAGCTTCAAGCAACCTTATACAGACATCTTCTTCAGTGCAAAAAGGGTCATTCAATCACAGAGGTAAATTTTTCGTTTTGTAAGCGTGCTTTTAGTTTGATGATTTTTTGCCATTTTCCACCTTTAATTGGTATCAAAGCCATGGTTTGGCAAATATAGAAAGCATTCTAGGCTTAACTAAAACAAAAAAATATTTATTTTGGATGTTTTCTGTGATTCTTCGTATTTTCTAATATGAGTAGTTTCACTGTAAGTTTCGCGAATGGAAGCATAAGAATAATGTATTTTGATTGCTTTCATAGATATCGTGTAAGCCTAATATTTTTAAGGGCATAGACGGTTGTTTGGATGAATTTTGATTGAAAACGGTGGAAAAAAAATAGCGTCCAGTAGCATCTGAAACGCAGAGGAAAAACTTAAAGAAGAAGGACTAAGCCGAGCCGAGCCGAGCCGTTTAGTTGATCCGAGCCAAGCCGCACCAGTGAGAGGAGCTGCAGCCCAGCCAGGCACATGAGGTCGGCTTCCTTGCGAAAGCCTGTTGCTTCCTCGCGCCGTATGAGGAAGCCTTCCTCGTAGCAAGGAAGCAATTCACCAATTTGCATTTTGCAAATGGACATTTGCCGCGATCAGCAATTTTGACCGCGGAAGTGGAGCAGACGCGGGTCAGGTCACGGACACCCGCCTTGGATCTCAGTCCATGGGTTTTTCCATGGGCTATGATCCAGTGTGACGGGTGCACTGAACCTGATATAATTTTTTTTTTTTGGAGTTTTTGGTCCCATATTAGGCGAAGTTATTTTTATTCCAATAGTTAATATTCTTTAAATATTTTGCATGAAAAATAATAGTAAAGAAAATTTAGGATTAAACAAGATCATTAATTAATTAATATATTTAATTCTATTATTTGGATACTTAGGTTAAAAGAATAGAAAAGTATGAAAACGTTTACAGTTTTCTAGCACACTTTTTTCTTTTTGTACCCTATGTGCGTGTTTTCTCAAAGACCAAAGTCTTTGGGAATTTTTGACAAAGAAAAATATTTTTCTTAAATTAAATGGCTAATTTTAATTCGAACAAAAATTAATTCTTGGTTATTTTCTCAAAGAATTTTATCCTTGACATAGAAAATATTTTGGATTTAAATATTTTTGTGAATTAAAATAGAAAACCATTTTGATTGAATTTTAACAAGAAAAATTATTTTTGTCTAATTAAATTTGAGATCAAAATCTCTCGAAAGTTTTATTGGAAAATTTTGAAATTATTAAGTTTATTAACTTAAATAAAATTAATCCATGAAAAAATTTCTCAAAGGGTATAAACCTTGATATAGAAATTTTTATGGGTTTAGATATTTTATTTTTGAGTTAAAAGAAAACTTAATTGAAATTTTCAAAAGAAAATTTTCTAGAAAACCCTTATTCTAAACTACTAAGTGGGAGAGGGGTTCCAACGGCCCCACGGCTTCCATCACGATCCTAGTTAGAGATTGTGGATCCTTTCGTGTTACCCTAGGAGTGAACCTGTACAGGATGGGGATACCACAAGGATCTAAAACTAATGGATGGATGTAATTAATAACTCGGGACACGTGCTATGATTGGCCAGCCCACGTTGGATGTTATGGTGCGAGAAATGTCCATAGGAAATGAGAAGAAACAGTTATCCCGCGATGGAGTTATCTTTTAGATTATTACCTAAAAGGGAAATTAATTTGTGGTGGTTAATAAACTTATTTTAGAAAACTATTAATCTTTCCAAGAAGCTATGTCAATTTTTTCTAATAGCTAAATTAATCATATTAAAAGATAATAGTGATAGGGTTAATTATTATTGAATTTAAATTATAATATGAACAAGTTAAATATGAGTTTAACCGAGTTTATAAAAAAGCTCCAGGTGGCAGCGAAGGTCATGAAGCTACAGTCTAAGACTATGATTGCTAGGACTTTTTCTTTCGGAATTGGGCCCAAGCCCAGGAAGTTCAAGAAGAAGAAGGGAAATGCACTGGCCCAGCCTAAGAACTAGCCCAACAAGCCCAAAAGCAAATGCTTCAAGTGCGGACAGAAAGGACACTGGAAAAATGAGTGTCCAGAATTTCAGGTCAAGAAAAACCCTACAGGTATTGTTCTCTATCTAGAGTCAATTTCAATGGTTGGATCAACTTCCACTTGGATTATTGATTCTAGTGCAACTAATCATATCTGTAACTTATTGCAGGGGTTTAGGAAGATAAGAAGACTCCAGAAGGGCGAGCATAATCTCCGAGTAGGAAATGGAGCACAAGTATGGGCCCTTACAGTAGGAGAGCTGGATCTTATTTTTTATTGTAATAAAGTAGTTATATTAAAAGATATGTTATATGTACCTGATTTTAGATAGAATTTGATTTCAGTTGCAAAGCAAATAAATCATGGATATTCTGTTTCTTTCCATTCTGGTATTATTATAAGTAGAAATGGAGAAGTTTTATGTACAAGGCACATGTATGGAAACTTATTCTTTTTAAATCTTACAAATAATCAAATAAATAATGCTTAATTTGAACCTTTAAGTAAGAAGAGAAAGACCAATATCAAATACTCATATCTTTGGCATCTAAGGTTGGGTCATATTAACTTAACCAGAATTCAGAGGTTAATCCATGATGGGCCATTGGGCTCATTAAGATTAGAAATTTGGCCTCAGTATGAATCCTGCCTTATGGGAAAAATGACCAAAAGGTTGATAGAGCCAAGGAAATATCGGTCTTGTTTATACTGATGTATGTGGTCCTTTGTCTATACAAGCTAGAAAGGGTTATGAGAACTTCATCACTTTCACGGATGATTATACAAGGTTTGGTTATGTCTACCTGATGAGGCTTAAGTCTGACTCTTTTAACAAGTTCAAAGAGTTTAATGTTGAGGTGGAGCGTCGGACAGGTAAACTGATCAAAACCTTACGATCGGATCATGACAGAGATTACCTCATCAGTGAGTTCAAGGATTACATGATACATCATAGGATGATATCCCAATTCTCTGCGATAAATACACCCCAGCAAAATGGAGTAGATGAGAGAAGGAACACGACATTAATGAAAATGGTCTAAAGGATGATGTCTTATGCTACTCTTCCGGTCTCTTTTGGGGATATGCCTTGGAAACAATTGCATACATTCTAAACTTGGGGCCTTCCAAGTCAGTATTTAGGACACCCTATGAGATGTAGACTGGGCGTAAGCTAAGTCTAAATCGTCTCAGGATATGGGGCTGTTCAACTTATGTACTGATTAAGGGAGACAAGCTAGAACCAAGATAAGAATTATGCTACTTTGTTGGGTATCTAAAAGGGACAAAAGGAGGTTACTTTTATCATTCTAAGGAGTAGAAAGTACTGGTAAGTACTAATGCTAGATACTTGGAGAATGATCAAAGTACTTCCACTAAAGGTTCGACAATGTTGGAATTCGAGGAGAAGTTATCTTCAAAATCAACTTCTTCAGACCTGATTATGGAACAAGAAGAGGCACAGCCTCAAGAACCTATACAAATAGAGCTTCATCGTAAAGGGAGGGTATTTAGAGTTCCAGAAAGATGGACAGAAGAAGCTTTCGAGTTGGTCTCTGACCATCAGGAATAAGATCCCACTAGATACGAAAAGGCTATTGCTGATGCCGATGCAAATCTATGGCATGAAACAATGAAATGCGAAATTGAGTCTATATACTTCAATCAGGTTTGGAATCTTGTAACTTCACCTGAAGGGGCAAAACCCATTGGGTTTAAACGACTATGCAAGTAGAAGAGGAGAGCAGATGGGAAGGCAAAAACCTTCAAAGTTAGGCTTGTGGCGAAAGAGTATACGTAAAAAGAGGGAATCGATTATGATGAAACATTTTCCCCGATAGCCATGCTTAAGTTCATCTATATTCTCCTTGCCATTGCATGTCATTTCAATTATGAGATATGGTAAATGGATGTCAAGACGGCATTTTTTTAATGGCCATCTTAACAAAGACATCTATATATCCCAACTAAAAGGTTTTATTGCTAAAGGCTAGGAATATATAATTTGCAAGCTTAAGAAGTCCATTTATGGACTTAAGCAAGCATCTAGAACATGAAATATTTGTTTTGACGAGACCGTAAAGTCTCACAATTTCATTCAAAACGAGAATGTACCATGTGTGTACAGGAAATTGAAAGGAATAAATGTAGTTTTTCTTATCTTATATGTGGATGCCATTCTACTCATTGAGAATGATATAGGGACATTATTATCTACTAAGGTTTGACTGTCTAGTTAATTTAGTATGAAGGACTTGGGAGAAGCCAGTTACATTCTTGAGATTAAGCTTCTTAGAAATAAGAAGTAAAGAATGCTAGGATTATCTCAAACGACATACATTGACAAGATGTTGGTCAAGTTTAGCATGGACTCATGCATGGGAGCTCTAATCCCTTTACAGACATGAGTTATCTTTTTGTTCTAAGGACTGTCCAAAGTCTCAAGAGGAAAAAGACAAGATAAGTAGGATTTCCTACACTTCGACTGTGGAAAATCTCATGTACGCCATGCTGTGCACTAGGTCAGATATCTGCTTTGCCGTAAGCATAGTTAGCAGATATCAATCAACTCTAGGGAGGTTCATTGACAAGCTGTAAAGCATATTCTCAAGTACCTTAATGGTATGAAAGATTCTATGTTGGTTTACAGGGCAGATAACTTGGTTCCTACTGGATACACAGACTCAGATTTTCAGACAGATAAGGATGAGAGAAAATTCACTAGTGGATATGTCTTCACCTTGTCTGGAGGAGTTGTTTCATGGAGGAGTATCAAGCAATCATGTATTGCTGACTCAACCATAAAAGCTGAGTATGTGGCAGCTTCAGAAGCATCTAAGGAAGCAGTCTGGTTTTGAAAGTTCCTTTCAGAATTTGGAGTTGTGCCACATTTATATGGGTTGATTGTAGTGTATTATGACAACTCTGGAGCAGTCTTGCAATCCAAAGAACCCAGGAACCACAAGAAGGGGAAACACATCTAGAGGAAATACCACATGATTCGGGATTTCATTCAGAGACGGGAAATCGTGGTGGAACAAATAGCCTCGGCAAACAACCTAATAGATTCTTCATCAAGCCTTTGGCTGAGAGAGTCTACAAGAGACACTTAGACGCCATAGGGGTAGGCATCTACAGGCTTTCTTAGCTTTGAGTGCAAGTAGGAGATTGTTAGAATATATACCCTCTAGACTAATTTTATCTGATGTAATTATCGAATTTATTAATAAAAGAATTGATTCTCAAAATTTATTTATGAATTTACATTTTATTTGTGCACGATTTACATTTGGAAATGACCCATTGTGTTTAAGTAAGTGATCCATGTAAATGGTGGTCTTTCACAGTAAAGTATAGATCACGGGTTACTTAACACATAAATGTTTGTTTTTAACTGATTGATAAGAATAGGAATCTCATAATGTATAGGTTATTGTGTTATGAATTCTAAATGGGGAATAGTTTACTTTTAGCCAGTGAGTAGTCCACTCACTTTATAACATGAGCGTATTTCGAATACGTAGAACATGACCTGTAATAGTGGTTTCTAAAAGTACTATTTAGAAGAAACTCAGACTATTACTGCTATAGCGTGGACTAATACTCTACCCCTTGAGTATGAGTTGGTGGTCTGACGAAGTTGGAAGCATATACTTTGATATACTGTAGTTGAGGTTCTTTTATAGAGCTGATATATTTGTATGTTGGGTATATATGTGACTAGTTAGTTAAGACAGACTTGTACAAGATAGCTTATGTGCTATATCGCCCCTTGTGACTGTTCAAATGATCTAATTATTCAGGGCCCTGGGGAATATGACTTGGATGTTTACTTTAGGGTAGCTCCCTTAGAAAGTGGAAACATTCCAGGAGTCGTGGATCATTGGACTAGAGGTCTAAGGATGGTAGATATCTATTAGAGAGGTGTTAGTACACTCTTTCTTTCTAAATGCAGGCGATGCGTAGAGGGGTATTTTAGTCATTACGCCTGTAGGTTGAACACTTTGCTAATGCAACATTATTTTTGGTTTCAATATTTTCTTATGGTGATATTAGGGAATATTTAAAATGTAAAATATAGCTATTTATATAGCAGGGGTATTTTGGTCATTTTAGTAGTTAAGGCGATATGTTTTTTGGTCCCCGGAATGACTTTTAAGTTTTGACAGATTTGGGTTACAGAATTGGTCTTCATAATTATAGGTTTTATTTTATTTTGTTTAAGTAGTCTAATTTATTATTGGACTAAAATAAAATAAAAAGCCCGAGAGAGAGTATATATTTTATCTAGTTTAATTGGTTAATTAATTATTCAGGACCCAAAGCCCAATTGAATAATTAAAAAATTAATCTAGATATAAACTGGATAAAAGGCATGAAATTTTATATTGGTTTATTTGAGCTTGTTAATTATTTATTGGGCTGTTTTATGAAACTCAGAAAATAAATAATTGAGATTTATTATTTATCACTACTAAAAATTCAGGTAAATACGACGACCAAAAAATCGTCGTATTTGAGAAAATATCGTCATTTTTGCTATAAACGATAATTTTTTTACCGTCGTATATAATGGCATTGTTTTTATTAAAAATGAGGGAAAAACCGTCGTATATACCTAATGCGACGGTGTAAATACGACGGTTAGGGAAAAGCGTCGCAATTATTCACCTGAGTTGAGATTTTGCAAACTATCGCATTTGGTGAAAAAACTGTCGCAATTGTTTCATAAATACGACGGTTTTAAACCGTCACAAATATTTGTTAATTGCGACAGTTTTTTGCGACGGCTCTAACCATCACAATTGCTAAATATTTGCAACGGTATCCAACCATCGTAATTACAACCATAGCAATAAATCTCGAAGCAATTGTGACCATTATTAAAAACGAAGGTTCAAACCGTCGTATTTATTCTGTTAAGCCATTACCAAATAAGCAAATACGATGGTTTTGTAACCATCGTATTTGCTTAAATTTTTTTTAAAAAATATATAATTGATTAGAATTTAGGCCTATCCAGCTGCAATTTCAAACCAAATACAATTCGTTCAACTCATTCAACACCAATCATAATAAAACACAATTTGCTTAATGCCAAATAAATCAAAATCAATCTCTTGAACATTGAAATCATAAATAATCCTTAAACTCCACGAGAGAAGTAATATTACGTATACAACAAGCAGGAAATGCCAATGAATCTATTAGAAATAGTAGTACATGTAAAATAAGAAACAAAATTGAGTACGTTAATCCTCCCCGGTATCATTTTTTCCCCTTCCTTCTTGTCTCTTCCCGGTATCATCTTTTCCCCTTCCTTCTTGTCTCTTCTTGGTATCATCTTTTCTCCTTCCTCATTGTCTCTTCCTCTCTTTATTCTAAACAAAATACCAGTTTTAGCTCAAGGTCAGTGGGTTGGGTTTTAAAACATCTCCTTACCTGCACAATACACAAATCGGAGATCAGTCTTGACAATGAAATGATTCCAACAAATAGAAAACTTTCGCATCATCTCTAAAAAATTAATGTAAAAATGTAAACTTAGAATATTAAAATATAGACATATACCGACATAAATTCTCTAAAATATGAAGCTAATGTGCATATTCTGCAACAAAACCTAATTATATGTAAAGTCACAATAACAAAAAAATATCAAGGAGTGCAATTAAAATATTTTGTACACTAATGTGACTCCAATAAAATACAAGGCAATAAAATAAAAATATTTTATGTAAAATGAAAAAACCAATCATCTTTTTTCCTTCCTCCTTGTCCATTTCTACAACAAAATCGAAGTATTTTTAAAGCTACAATAATAGAAAAATGTCAAGGCAATGCAATTAAAATATTTTGCACATTAATGTGGCTCCAATAAAAGATAAGGCAGGAAAAATTCAAATGTTTTATGTAAAATGAGCAAACCAATCATCTTTTCTCATTCCTCCTGGTCCCTTTCTGCAATAGAACAACAAAAAAATGCGAGCTCAGTGTAATTAAAATATTCTGCGCACTAATGTGACTCCAATAAAAGATAAGGCAGTGAAAATTCAATTATTTTTTGTAAAATGAGCAAATCAATCTTCTTTTCCCTTCATTTTTGTCCCTTTCTGCAACAAAACAACAGAAAAATGTCAGCTCAGTGTAATTAAAATATTATCTGCACATCTACCTTTTCCCCTTCCTCCTTGTCCCTTTATCTCCTTAGTCATCCCTCCCCAATTAAAATATTTTGCAAAACAATCGTCTTTTCCCCTTCCTCCTTGTCTCTTCCCGTACAGAACCTGTCATTTACCCCTTCCTCTTCCTCTTGTTTCTTTCTCTCCTCAGTTATCCCTCCCCTCTTCCTGCACAGATATATATATATCCTTTAGTCATCCCTTAATCTCTGTCTCTCCTCAGTCATCCCTCCCCTCTTCCCGTGTAGTTATATATATATATATATATTATATATATATATATATATATATATATATATATATATATATATCCCTTTCTTAGAAATGGATAGTCGTAATTCGTTTGAGAGGTGGTCAAATTTTGAATTAGTTTCAAAAGAAGAAGATTTCGATGTGTTTTTCTTTCCAATCCAACCATTTCCTCTTGATCTGCCTGTGCAAGAGACTGTTCATTTGGATGGCCAATTTAATCTGCCCATTCAAGAGACTTCTTTTGATGCTTTTCCTCTGATAGAGGATATGCTTGTGCTTGATCATTCCTACACCGTAATAGATTTTGAACAAAACCAGAATATGGTTCATGAAATGCATCTTGTAGGTATCATTTTAGACGAAGTTCTTGTGGAGAAGAAGATAATCAGGAGGCAGAGAAATGAGAAGGGCAGTAGCTCCAAGACATTATCAAGAGCAACTATTGCGAAGTATTTTTACATGCCACTCACTCGGGCGGTTAAAGAACTAAATATTAGCCTAACCATTCTCAAGAGAAGATGTAGAGAGTTGGGAATTCGTCGATGGCCTCACAGGAAGTTGATGAGCTTGGAGACCTTAATCAAGAAAGTTCAAATTCTCTCTCACTCACACTTGTAAATAAGTAAATTATATGCTCCCAAGTTAATTATATTCGTCGATGGCCTTTAGATTTATAGGAGATGCGAAATGAAGAAGGACGAGGATATATGGCTGAGAAGAACTTGAGAGAAGCCATTGAGATACTGGAATGTGAGAAGAAATTGATGGAAGAAAGTCCTGATACGTAGTTGGAGGACCGAACTAAAAGACTGAGACAAACATGCTTCAAGGCCAACTATCAAAAGAAAAAGCTAATTCATGTTTAACATTACTAGGTTTGTATATGGAGAGGATCTTGGAGGTTTGGATTGACTTGATGCCACATTCCATGAAGGAAAATGTTTTTTGATCTCTACGGAGTTATTTCTTTCCTTTGATATTTTCTTTTGTTCCTTTTCTTTATATTTTCTTTTTTATGTTAATTTTAGTTTAATTTTCATTTTATACTTTTATGGTGTGTTTTCTTGAAGGAATTCAACTATCTAATTTCTTATGATATTTATGCATTGGGGAGTATTATGTGTAAGTGTTAATGTATCTAACTGTTAACATTACAGTTCCCTTTCACCATACGTCAATAATACTGCAGTTCCACAAATCAACATCAACTTCTACAATAACACTACAGTTCCACAAATCAACATCAACACGAATGATTCCAATAATACTACAGTTCCTTTTCACCAATAATCACAATGCCAACACCAAATCTCTACATCAACTTTTCAACACCCCAACAATTCCACACATCAACATCCAACAATTCAACAACACAAGAATTTCCAAAAAAAAATATGCTCCAGAAATATTCATAGAAATATAAAAATAATTATAGACTCACAAAGCATAAAAAAAATGGACGAGCATGGACAAACAAAACACATAATAATATTAATTAGATGAAAGCACAAACAGAACACTTACATCTATGTTACTTAGATGAAAGCTTCAATATCAATTACAAAAGCAAACTAATACCATCCAATTTGTCTTTACCATAATAATATTCAAATCCAATCATTGTCTTTACCGTCCAATCAGAAGGAACAAAAATTCATCGGGTATGCCAATCACAATAATATTGATGAAGAGAACAACATTACAACAAAGTTGATATAAGAAATTAAATACATCTGCTAACTATTGGCAAAGTAATAATATTTATTACTTATTGCCAATATTCAATGAAGTATAAACGCAATAATTAGCTAAAAGAAAAGTAGAACTAAATTAAAATGGGTATTTGTACTCACCTTGGAAGAGCAGATAGACTGAGAAAAGCTGCACGGTGCTACTTTGGGGTTTAATTTGTAGTTCACCACACACATAAAGAACCAGAAAGACCCAGTTTATCAATTTCTTCCCATTAAATAATCCTACTTCGGAGTTCAACTTTCCTCCACTATCTCCGATACCAAACAAATCAGTTGAGTGTAGAAGTCCGACATTTCAAGTGGTTTTTCCCCTTGTTTCTATTTCTCCAAGCAGAAAAAGAAAAGGCAATAAAGGCGAAAAAGAGAACCACATAATCCTTATTGTTTAGAAACTTTTAGCTGCCCAAAGCATTTTAGTTAGAAGTAGACAAAAAATGAAAAATAGAAAGCCTAAGAAACAAACCTTAGAAGGCTTGCTCAAGCTCTTAGAAAGCTTTAACCCATTTGACACAAGAGAAGGAGGGGCAGGTGTTTGCAAGCTCCAGTCAGTCACCGGCGACAAAAGGGCAGTAGCAGAAAGCCTCTCCGACTGTGTAGAAGATGAATCCCTATTATGTTCACCTTTAGTACTTGTATGATTGGAAGGCGGAGGAGAAGGACTAAAATTTGATACCAGCAACGGTGGTGGGGATTCAATATTGTAAAATTTATAATTCTCGATCTGAAGAATACAGCTTGAAAGAAGAATTCTGCCACCCTATTTTCCATCACAATCGAATTGTATATGCGCTCTAAGGCATGCTTCACAAGCATTACTTGAAAGATCAAGTATGCATTACACGAGGGCAGACAACTTTCCAACTGATGAATAATTGAGTCCTTGAACAACGAATTTCTTCCCTGAGTGATCATTTGCAGTCCATGCATTTCTGGTAGTAATCACTTAGCTCGGATGAGTTTCCCAACAGCGGAATTAAAGAAGCCACTTAGCTCGGATGAGTTTCCCAACAAAGAGGCCAAAACAGAATCTTACTCTTGAATAAATAGGACCGGAGCTTACTCCTGAGTTGAGCCAAAGAAAAATGGAGAACGCATGCACAGGCCTACATCTTGACAAAAGAGGATACCAGATAAGCATAGGCCTACATCTCTACGAACTGTTGCAGTACTCAAAAGAGCAGATCAAGAAGAAGCAGATCAAGCTTGCTAAGATCTGGCAGGAAAGTCCAGATTTAGCTACTGCTTTTTAGATTTTGCAAGCTCTAAGCCTTCATCAATGCGGTAAGATTTCTGTGATATGCTATTAAGAGCCTTCATCAAAGTTGGAAAGTTGGAAAATGAAAGAAGGACGAAAGATAAGCAAAAAAGCAAAGTTGGAAAGTTGGAAAACGAAAGACAAGCAAAAAGCAAAAAGTAAAGTTTTTTGTTTTTCAATTAGTGACTTTTTGCTTAAAATGAAGGACAGCTATCCGCAAATTACTGAGCATTCTGGTGCTTTTTTGATCAATTGACTGGAGAATATTCAAATTAGATTTTATTAAAATTTGAATATAATTATAAGTTTCAAATTTGAACAAATTTTATTCAAAGCACAATCTTAATGTTTTTTAAAAAATAATTTTTATTTGTTTTGTATGTATGTATGTATGTATGTATGTATGTATGTATGTATGTATGTATGTATGTATGTATGTATGTATGTATGTATGTATGTATGTATGTATGTATGTATGTATGTATGTACGTACGTACGTACGTATGTAATACACTATGATTGAAGAAGAAAGTGAAATAAGAAAGGAGAAGTACAACACTAAAAATTAATTAGTATTATAATTGAATAGAGTAATAAATAATAAGAATATATATAATTGAAAATAAATTAATAAATATATTATTAATTTCATAAATAGTAGATAATTAAAAAAATAAAATGTTTCTAAAAATGACATGATTGAAGTCAGTACAGTTAAGTTTATAAAAAAACTTAGTTTTTTATTCTTTCTCTTTTCAATCTTCAATCAACTCTAGTTTTAGTGATGTACTTTGATGTGTATTTTTTTTCTATTTTTCTGTTATACTTTCATTGTTTAAAAATAATTGTTACTTTTGATTTTTTTTTATTTCAAATTGTGTATATCATTTAATGAAATCAAGAATATGTTTACTTTCTTTTCGCAATTGTACCATTTTCATTTATTACTTTTTAAAATAATATTAATTTTTTAATTTCAAAATAGCTCTACAAATTTCAATAAAGATAATTTAGTCTTTTAAAAAAAACTCTACAACTAAATTTATCTTTAATTCGCACTAAGGCATCATTCTTGTTTGTAAATGTTAAAATAATGCACTGCTGCCAAGAATCATTAGAAGAATTGTTACAAGTTGGAGACCATGAGATATCTAGAGACTTATAAGATAGAATCTCTACAAAAGTTTACTTTTACAATAAAAATTATAAATAGAATGTCTATATATATAATTAAATGTAATAATCAAGAAATAGTATACTCTACCTAGGTATATATGTAGATATATATGTACACACGTATATATGTATGTTCGTAATTAAAAAATTATTTATGTTATATAACATATTAATCTAATATTCACTAACTAATAGGAATATATTATATTGTATATAAACAATATGTATGTATGTATGTATGTATGTATGTATGTATGTATGTATGTATGTATGTATGTATGTATGTATGTATGTATGTATGTATGTATGTATGTATGTATGTATGTATGTATGTATGTCTGTCTGTCTGTCTGTCTGTCTTAGAATAACTAATAATTAAAATGAAATTCAAGCTCTTTAATACCAAAATATGAAAACTTAAGATGTAAACAAAAATGTAGTTTAAAAATCAATGATCCAACTGTTACATGTATTTATAAAGTTTAAACAAGTTTAGTGACCAAATTTGAAGATCATTCATTTTATTTTGTCACATTTGTGCAATAATATCTATAAAATAAAAAGATATCTTAGTATTTATAAATATTAAAAAATCAAATTAACGATCTAGCCGTTAAATTTATTGTAATAATTACCAATAGTATTGTGACTAAATTTGAAAATAATCAGATAAAATTTAAAATAATTTTGAGGGACTTTGTTATAATTAGACTAAAAATGACGGTTACAATAAACTGTCGTATTTGGGCTACTCTATTGCGACGGTTACAATAAACCGTCGTATTTGGTCTATCTATTGTGACAGTTATAATAAACCATCGTATTTGATCTACTCTATTACAACGGTTAAAATAAAGTGTTGTATTTGGTCTACTCTATTGCGACGGTTAAATTAAACTGTCGTATTTTGTCTACTCTATTGCAACAATTTGTACGACTGTTGGCATTAGACCGTCGTATTAGATCTATCTATTGCAACGGTTTCAGAACTATCGTATAAAGTAACTTATTGCGATAGTTTTTTGACCGTCGTATTTGTCTTCGTCGCATTTGTCCCATTTTTTTGTAATGTATGGGTGTTCAAACCCAAGCGTAAATAATTTTATTTGGTCCAATGACTAAGACTAAGGGTAAAATAACATTAAAAAAGTAATTAAGTATTAAATTAATTAATAAAATAAAATAAAAATAAAATAAAAACAATACGGGATGGATCCCGTGTTGTTTTGCGTGCAGAATAATAAAAAGCATGACTGCTTTCTGTTTTCATGAATTTGGGATCTCTTTCTCAGTGCAGGATGAAAAGAAATGAAGAGGAAAAACTCTGTGATTTCTTTTGATAGAGAAACCCCATTTTTCTCTGTACGTATTCATAGAAGCAAAATAGAGAAGAAAAAAACATAGAAGCCAAAAGCATTGTAAACCCATTTCTTTAAGCTTTCACCGGCAGTGGAACGTGCACCATTTCGGAAGCTCAAAAGCTTCACATGAACGAGACAAAGTCGATGTTTACAAGGACGTGATCCAATAGCTTTAAGCATTTTTGTACATACATCTTCTTCAGTACGAAAAATGTCATTCAATCACAAAGATAAAATTTTCATTTTGTAAGCATGTTTTCGGTTTGATAATTTTTTGCCATTTTCCACCTTCATCTAGATCAAACAATGATTTAAGAACCTACCTTTACTCCTAGAAATTCTAGTTTATGAGCAATTACTTAGGGATATTTAGTTAAGTTATTTTTCTTTTCTTTTTAAGTGGTCAAGGGTATTCCAATAATTTTCAGGCTAGCAATCACTCCTAAGAGTCTTTTAATTATGGTGTTGAGATTATTAGTTATGATTGTTTAGCAGATTTAGGATTTTGTGTTATTTTAGATAAGGAAGCTATAACCTTTTAAGAGTTTTTTCCTACTTAGATTAGGACTTGAACTAAAAGTCTAGAAGTGATATTACTCTCCCCATAAGAAAAGGAGGATGTCTTCATTTTAGCAAAGAATTTTTGCTACTTGTTGCTCAGTTATTGAGATTGTGTAGCATAATCAAGCCAAATGGGCAATACCTTAAGGCCCTAGGTGGGACTCCTAGGTGTTTCTCTCTCCCTCTTGGTGTGACGATAAGTGTTCCCTCTTCTACTTTTATGGTTATTATGATTTTGCCATATTTATAGCCTAGCTTTTTCTCCCAAACAAATTCCCTAAAATCCAACCTCATTAGACAAATACCTTGAAATCCAACCTCTACTTTAGTTCAGTTCTCTCTATACATAACAGAATCTACTATAGCATTACAGGTGAGTTTTTCCAGCATCAGTTTGGTATCAAAAGAAAAGTGTTGCTTTAGAAGCAGCAGAATTGTTTATTTTTACTAGTTTCTCAAGAAAAAAAGGAGAAAAAAATGATTTTGTAGAAAAACCAAAAGTTTTAGTATTTTATGAGTTGAAGACTCCTGCCACTCAAACTTTCCTAAATCTAATTACAGTCCTAGCTCTACCCTAGGGTCTAGGGAACATTTTTTGCACTGCTATGGTGAACTTCTTCCTTATAAAAACCTTTTGCTATCTGTGCATGATGTTTGTTGACCAAGAAGCTGGCCACCTTCATGATGAAGATAAAAGTAGAAATTAGATTTTATAATCTATTTTATTTATTTTTTGTCTAAACTTCTAATTAACTTCTTTCTTCCTATCTTCTTGATTATCTATCTATTTTATCAAATGTTCCCCAACAAGTTGAGGACCCTTCTCTTTAGAAACTTCCTTCTCTTTCTAGTCCAGGATTTATGCAGGCAGTATCAAATGTTCGTAGGGCAGTGTTTTTCTCACTTTTTAATGTTGAAATGTAGAAATTCTTTCCCTGCTAGTTTAGTTTACATGTTTGAGAAGAAGTTAATCATTTGGACTTCAAATTAAGTTTGTCTTTTTTTAAAATTTTTTTCCGAGTAGAATATTATACTTGGAACCGAATAATTAAGTTCTGCAGCCTGATATCCAACCATAGTACACTAATATAGCATTCAATAGAAACTATCAATGCAAGGATCACTAGGTGTGAGAAAAGCTAAAACTAACATAAATAGACCAAGAACGTGATTAATTGCTCTACCTATGATGGAGAATTGATGTATTAGAAGCCAAAATCAAAAGTACTAATGGCTTTCTAAAGCCAAAAGTAAAGATGCACGACCACTACCTCCGAAGCAATTAGTAGCAATGCTAAAGATAAAGGAAAAGATGCCATGGAGGATGTAGAATCTCAAATTCTTCACCTTTTACCACACGAAACAAATTAAATAGAAACTGATCACTTAAATTCAGACAATCAGGCTTTGGCAAGGCCACTAACTTCTCTTTCAAGCATGTCTATTATTATTTTTGAGGCTGGAAAGTATGATAAACATGAATTCTATGATGCAACAAGAAGTATTACCAACCTAAATTTGATGGAAGTATCTATACTCAAACTTGTTTTGATTGGCTTGAAACACTATAAAGGTTAAGTTTGAGTAAACTATGCAACCATCATGTTACCTCTTAATCTTTGAAACCATATAAGATATAAGTTTGATTTAGATATTTTTTTTTTGTTTCACATAGAAATGAATGGGTTGTGCAACTAATTTTTTCCTAAAAAAGTTCATGGTTCAATCCTTAGAAAGTTAAAGAAGGGAAGGTTTTCTTGTGGATGAGCACATATGCATATTTGGTACTACTAAGGAAAAATATTTGTATTCATCCAATATTTCTTTAAAATACGGGTATTGACCTCCTAAGGTTTCAGGAATTTAATAATGAGAACAAGATTGGTAGTACTTAATATTGCTACACTGGCATTATAATACTCATTTGATAAACGATGTGTGGTGTCTTGACTCGTATATATTTTAGATATTTGAAAAAGTTACTGAGAAAGAATAGCCAGGAGATTACTTCCAATTACTACTATATGACATTAGATATGATTTTATTGTTTTTTTTTTAAAACAAAAACTTCATTTGAGCTTGTGAATCTTGTGCTTTGAAAAGAACTGTAAATTCAATCTAAATAAGATAGGTTTAAATCTTTCATAATTGATTTCAACCTTGGGAAAAAAATACATGAACACAGCACAAAAATACATAATAAACATATAGTGAGAGTATATTAACATTTTCATCAGAGAGTACTTTAGCATGTTGTATTCAAATATACGAACACGACACAAAAATAATTGAACACAAAATAAGAGGTATTAACATATATTCACTTAAAATGTTACAAATATTTTTTTTTTCATTATCAATTTTATTTTTCAAATGTTCATAATGAAAGTGGCAGAACTTGATACCTTTTGGTGGAGTGAAAGTGATATTCTACAATATGGAATGGCAAAAGAAAGTTTCTAAACCTTTGGGTAGTTCTCAGGAAGTTCTGCCATTACTCTTTGCTATGGTTGATATGTTGCAGATTGGTTGAGTATCTAAGACATAATTTTTCTCTGAAATTGGTCAGTTAATGATCAACGAAATGAAAAATAGAGGAACATGCATGCGAAGGAAATAAAACGGACACGGTGCAACGGAAGGTTACTATCTACGTGTCCTTTTCTGGTCTGGTTGAGAAGATGAGGCACTAATCATGGAAGAAGTTACCTGCATTGACGATGATTCTGGCGAGAAACCAGTGATCCAGTGGCTTCTTCTTGGCATGTACGCGAAGTTTTTCGCTCCTCAGAATATTTCTCCGCCTATTTATGTTGGTGAAATAACCTAGGCGAGGATGGTTCTTCTTGATCCTTTACTATTAATTAGCAAAGACAAGAAGATGGAAAAAAGGGAAGAAGAAGAAAACGTGAGAAACAGAGAGAGAACAAAGGCTCTGGTGCTCTCTTTTTTGTTTTTGTCGTGTGATTTTTTTTTTTTTTTTACACAATGACTCCTATTCATATCCTAGATAACCCAACCCCGGTGTTTTGATATTTCAAACATCTGGAGGTTATCAACAAAAGAGGTTTGGGTTATCCCCAACTCTTCTGTACCGTGAATAATAAAAAATCATTTAGTCTAGACTATTGGGCCAAAATAATTTATTATTTTTCCTTAGACCCAATGAGCTCAAAACTAATAAACATTAATTATTTATTTCTTAGGCCTATTAAAATAATTCAATAAATAATTAATGAGCTCAAATGAACTAAAATAATTATTAAGTCTTTTATTAACTAGTTTAAGCTCAGTTTAATTTTTCTAATTATTCAATTTGAGCTTAGGTCCTGGATAATTAATTAACCAATCCAACTAGATAATAAATTTAATTTATCTAATTTCTTTTATTTTATTCTAATCCAAAAATAAATTAGACTTCTTGAATAAAATAAAATCTTTTTTTCCGTTATGACCATTTCCTTAATCTAAAGTAATTAGGACTTACGGGCTATTCTGAGGATAAAAAAGACATATCACCTTGGCTACTAAAATGACCAAAATACCTTTACTATATAAACATCTGTAGTTTGCATTTTAAATATTTTCTAATATTACCATAAGAAAATATTGACCCCAAGGACAATACTGCGTTAGCTATGTCTTTGACTTATAGGTGAAATGACTAAAATACACATCTATACATCGTCGTTCATTTAGAGAGAAAAGAGTGTACAACACCTCTCTAAACAACATCTACCATCCTTAGACTTCTAATCCAATGATCCACGACTTCTTGGAATATTCCAACTTTCTAAGGGAGCTACCCTAAAACCAATATCCAAGTTATATTCCCTAAGACCTTGGATAATTAGATTATTTGGACAACCACAAGGGGCGATATAGTGTAGATACTATCTTGTACAAGTCTATCTTGACTAACTAGTCACATATACCCAACATACAAGTATATTGGTCATTCTTAAGAACCTCAACTGTAGTATATCAAATCATACATTTCTAACTTCGTCAGACCACCAACTTATACTCAAGCTGTAGAGTACAAGTCCACGTTATAGTAGTAGTAGTCTGTGTTTCTATTACATAGTACTTTTAGAAACCACTACTATAGGTCCAGTTCTACGTATTCAAAATACGCTTGTGTTATGAAATGAGTAGACTACTCATTGGCTAAAGGTAAGCCATTCCCTATTTGGAATTTATAACACAATAACCTTGCCATGATGAGATTCTCATTCTCATAATCCGATTAAGAATAATAGTTTATGTGTTAAGTATTCCATGACCCATACCTTACTGTGAAATACCTCCATTCACATGAACCATTTACTTAAACACAGTGGGTCTTTTCCAATAAAATCGTGCATAAATATAAAGAAAAATTCACAAATAAATTATGAGAAAAATACTTTTATTAATACAAGTAAAAAATACCTCAGAAAACTTAGTCTAAGAAGGCAAATATTCCAATACAGTTGTCTATTACTAGTGATAATTTTAAAAAAATATTATAAATATTTAGCTAAACCTTACGCCTTGTTTGAAAGGTTGGACTGCATTTATGTTTGAATGTAGTAACTGGTTAAATCTGTTGAGCGTTTGAAGCTAGTAATAAACACGTAGTAATAGTTTGTGTTAGAGAATTATAGTTCTAAGTTAACAATCTGAAATGTTTGTTTGTTTTACATTTTTAGTTGTTGTATATCTTAAAAATGGTGTTTTATTACCATTTGATGCTTATAATGGTAAATAGTAGATATCAACCTCTACCTCTAGATTTTAAACTAGTATTGTCAATGACAATTTTCTTTTACTCTTATTTACTATGTAGTCTAAATATATGTAGATGAAATTCTTTAAATTAGTATTTTAATGACACCGAAGTTATGGCCATGCAGTTCCTAGAATGGTGGTGGGGTCGAAATGACTCATTTGTGACCAAGGTAGGCGGCATGATAGCTAATATCCCATTTCCAGTTCTCTTATTTTACATACATGTATTTAATTTTTATTTATTTATTGACATTCACTTAGATAGGCAAACGCAAAACACTACTACTTGTAGTTCTGTAGGGCACAATGACAGTCGCTACAAACGAAGAACATGAATGCCTGTGGCATGACCTGAAGTTGCCTAGGTCTGCCAACTACTGATGATCTCCCTTGGCCTATCCCTACTGCTAAGATTTCCCCTGCCAAATTGATTTGTTAGGTTATGTTGGATGTTGATATGGGGGTTCAAAAGATTAGTGCACCATTCAAAACAAAATAACAAGATTCTTTTGGAAACAAAAAAAAAGAATCTATTCGAAGTGAAAATGAGAGATATTTTGTTTCACCAGAGATGTTTATTGGATATTAACTGAGGGTGAAGATGTTCTATTTGTCTAAGGATTTGCTGATTGTTGTTGTTGGGTGATTTGTATTTAAGTTCAGAAATCTAGGATTAATATTAGGACTTATAATTGTATGTGTTGTTGTTGGATATTTGATGGATATTGACTGAGGAGGAACAATTGTTGATTGTGAAGGATTTATTGTTGGTATTGTTGTTGATGCATGGGATTAATAGTGATAGATTATTGTCTAACTATGTTTATGTCTCTCTATATAGTGTTAATAAATCTGTGTTGTCAGTTCATGTGTTTTGTGTTATGTTCATGTGGTTGTATATGATGTTTTTTATTTTGTATAGTCTGCTCATATGTTTGTATGATCTGTTCATATAGTAACTTGATAGTAGCCCATATGCTTGAAAACTGTGTTCATGTGGTTGCGTATGGTGTTCATGTATTTGTATCATATGTTCATATATTTGTGTGGTCTGTTCATGTAGTAACTAGTACAGGTCGATAGTAGCTCATACGCTTGGGACTATGTTCATGTAGTTGTGTATGATGTTCATGTATTTGTGTCGCGTTTCATGTATTTGTGTGACTTGTTCATATAGTAAATAGTGAAGGTTGATAGTAGCCAATATATTTGAGAACTGTGTTCATGTGGTTGTGTACAATTTTTATTTATTTATATCGTGCGTTCATGTATTTATTTCTTTTGGACGTTGGATATCTCATAAATGTTCTTGGCATGGATAGTGGTTACTTTCTTATAAAATTCTCTTGTGGGGTCGGTTATGAGATCTCTATTGTCTATAGTAAAAAAGAGTGGTGTTTTGTTTTGTTTTATTTTTTTTAACTCTTCAAGCTCTTAACATATAATTGAAAATAGGAAAGACCAATAAATAAGTAAACTCGTTCAACACTCCAATGCTAAAACTATAAAGTTTATCATTCCACAAGCTTAGTGAACAAGGTAAACGTTTTGAGTGTGTTTGTTACAACTTGAGTCTTTCTAGCTATTGCAAACGAAACAAAAAGATAGCCATATGATGTATCCTAATAGATGCCAACAACTATTTGAAAAACCTAAAAAATTGGAAATTATTCGATTAACGATTGCAAAAATAAGTGATGCTGAAATATTGATCAAACCAAATAAATCTGTAATAAATATCACATGATTGTGAACTTAACTAGCTGTAGCAGGAGCAAATCCAATGGTGTAATATGTAAAAGTAAACCATATTAAGGACTCTGCAATTGAAAGAAGAATTCGAAAGACCCAGATTGGCAAGGCAAATGCCCATGCGAGATAGAATAAGTAGTCCTTTTGCTTGAAAAACACAGGAAGCCTGAAAACTGTCATTGGTAACTCTTGCATCCTATTAAACATCATATTAATAAGACTGAAGAATAGTGCTCCCTAATATTTAGATGAACCATCCATTTCTCTAGCTTTCATTTCTGTTCTTAAAAACATTGTCAAAGCAATTGTTGCCATTGTTGTTATCTGAGTTATTTTGAAGATGAAGACAAAAGAACTTCATTTCATCAGTAGCCATTCTCGAGAAAAGCATGCCTTGAAGAGTTCCCAATTGGAGATACCATATTTCTCTGTCACCAATGCTGTAGGATGTTTTGGACTTATCATATGAAACTCTAAGCTCTGAAACTAGTTGTTGCCCTATATGATAAGAAGTGAAGGTACGCGCAAACTCATATGCAAAAATATACCTATAAGGTTGGTTCTTTCTGAACCAATACTGCTGTTGATCTTTTTTTGAGGTAAACTCTTGGAGAAAGTCTATAATTCCTTTCACGTCAGGACATTTAAATCTAACATACTCAAAGAACTTAAGAACATTCTCATGAAGACCCTGGTAGACAATACAACCATCAAAAAGTACGATAACATCATAAAAAAGATCAAATGTCTCAGGTGCTGGATGCAAAAGTAAGGTGACCATAGTTATATCATTAATGTGAACCATCTGCTTCATAAACTTGATGATTTGGAATGTGGTCGAACTATCCAGTCTAGTTGATATTTCATCCATGAAAAATGCTTTTGCTAGTCCTACTAACATTTCACCTATATTTGCCACAAGGTGCAGAAGCACAAATTTAATTAATCAATTTTTGAATCAGATATGTTCTGTATTCGAAAGATAATAGACCATTCATCACAACGGGAAAATGCCATCGTAAAAAAAAAAGATAGATAACGTAACTGAAGGTTTAAAATGACAAAAATCATCAAAATGAAAGCATGTTAGGAAAATGAAAAATTTATCTCTGTGATTGAATGGCTTTCTTCGCACTAATGTAGATGTCTGTAGAAGAACACTAGAAGCTATTGAATCACGTCCTTATAAATGTCTACTGCGTCTCATTCACGCAAAGCATTTGATCTTTCGAAATGGTGCCCGTAGCACAGCCGGTGAATGCTTGAAGATTAGGTTTTGATAAGCCTTCACAGAAGCTTTCTCTGCGAGTGGGTTTTGGTTTCTCTGTGAAAACCAAAATGAAGCACAAAAAGCTGACTTCCTCTATTTTTCCTTACCAGACTCACCATTTCTCTTTCTCTTCATTCATTTTCATCAAATGCCCCGAGAGAACTCTTCTCGCGTGCAAACAGATGCTTTCTGTTATCTTGCACACAAAACAATACGAGTTCCATCCCGTGTTATTTTTTCATTTTAATTAATTAATAATTAATTAATTTAATATTTTTTAAAAATTTTATTTTATCCTTGGTCTTATTCATTGGGCCAGATAAAATTATTTATTCTTGGGTTTGAACACTCATAAATAATAAATCTCAATTATTTATTTTTCGAAGACCAAAAGACACATTGCTTTGGCTACTAAAATGACCAAAATACCCCTACTATATAAATAGCTATATTTTACATTTTAAATATTTCCTAATATCACCATAAGAAAATATTGACCCAAAGGACAATGCTGCATTAGTAAAGTCTTCGACCTATAGATGTAATAACTAAAATACCCCTCTACGTATCGCCGTACAATTAGAGAGGAAGAATGTACTAACACCTCTCTAATAGACATCTACCATCCTCAGCATCTAATCTAATGATCTACGACTCCTGAAATATTTTCACTTTTTAAGGGAGTTACCCTAAAGTAAACATCCAAGTCATGTTCCCCAGAGCCCTGGATAATTAGATCATTTGAACCGTCACAAGGGGCAATATAGCATAAAAGTTATCTTGTACAAGTTTGTCTTAACTAACTAGTCACATATACCCAACATATAAGTATATTAATTCTACGAAAAAACTTCAACTACAGTATATCAAAGTATATACTTCTAACTTCATCAGATTACCAACTCATACTCAAGGGATAGAGTATTAGTCCACGCTATAGTAGTAATAGTATGGGTTTCTTTTAAATAGTACTTTTAAAAACCACTATTATAGGTCCTGTTCTACGTATTCGAAATACGCTTATGCTATAAAGTGAGTGGACTATTCACTGGCTAAAAGTAAGTCATTCCCCATTTAGAATTCATAATATAATAACCTATACATGATGAGATTCCCATTCTCATCAATTAGTTAAGAACAAATATTTATGTGTTAAGTAACCCGTGATCCATTACTGTGAAAGACCATCATTCACATAAATCACTTACTTAAATACAATGGGTTCTTTTCAAATGAAAATCGTGCATAAATAAAATGTAAATTCATAAATAAATTTTGAGAATAAATTTTTTATTAATAAATTCGATAATTATATCAGATAAACTAGTCTAGAGGGCATATATTCCAACAATCTCCTACTTGCACTCTAAGACTAAAAAAGTCTATAGGTGCCCACCCCTATGTTGTCTAAGTGTCTCTTGAAGACTCTCTCAGCCAAAGGCTTGGTAAAGGGATCTGCTAGGTTGTTTTCCGAAGCTATCTGTTCCACCACGATTTCCCGTCTTTAAATGAAATCCCAGATCAGGTGATACTTCCTCTGAATGTGCTTTCCCTTCTTGTGGTTCATGGGTTTTTTGGATTGCGAGACTACTCCAAAGTTGTTGCAATACACCACAATCGGTCTGTTCATGTATGGCACAACTCCAAGTTTTGAAAGGAACTTCCAGAGCTAGACTGCTTCCTTAGATGCTTCCGAAGCTACCACATACTCAGCTTCCATGGTTGAGTCAGCAATACAAGATTGCTTCATACTCCTCCATGAAACAACTCCTCCAGACAAGGTGAAGATATATCCACTAGTGGATTTTCTCTCATCCTTATCCGCCTGGAAATTTGAGTCTGTGTATTCAGTAGGAACCAAGTCGTCAGTCCTATAAACCAGTATATAATCTTTCGTACCATTGAGGTACTTAAGAATATACTTTACAACTTACCAATGAATCTTTCTAGGGTTTGACTGATGTCTGCTAACTAAGCTTACAACAAAGTAGATATCTAGCCTAGTGTATAGTATGGCGTACATGAGACTTTCCATAGCCGAAGCATAGGGAATTCTACTCATCCTATCTTTTTCCTCTTGAGACTTGGAACAGCCCTTAGAACAAAAAGATAACCCATGTCTGCAAGGAATTAGAGCTCTCTTGCATAAGTCCATGCTAAATTTGGCCAGCATCTTGTCAATGTATGTCGCTTGGGATAATTCTAACATTCTCTACTTCCTATTTCGAAGAAGTTTAATCTCGAGAATGTAACTGGATTCTCTCAAGTCCTTCATATTAAATTGACTAGACAACCAAACCTTAATAGATGACAATGTCCCTAAATCATTTCCAATGAGTAGAATGTCATCCACATATAGGACAAGAAAAATCACATTTATGCCTTCCAATTTCCTGTACACGCATGGTTCATCCTTATTTTGAATGAAATCGTAAGACTTTACAGTCTTCTCAATACGAATGTTTCATGTTCTAAATGCCTGCTTAAGTCTATAAATGGACTTCTTAAACTTGCAGACCATATGTTCCTGGCTTTTAGTAATAAAATCTTCAGGTTGGGACATATAGATGTCTTCGTTAAGATGGCCATTAAGAAATACCGTCTTGACATCCATTTGTTATATCTCATAGTCGTAATGACATGTAATGGTAAGAAGGATATAGATGGACTTAAGCATGGCTACTAGGGAAAATATTTCATCATAATCGATTCCTTCTTTCTGAGTATACCCTTTCGCTACAAACCTAACTTTGAAAGTTTTCACCTTCCCATCCGCTCCTCTCTTCCTCTTGTATAACCACTTACACCCAATGGGTTTTATCCCTTCAAGTGAAGCTACAAAATCCCAAACCTTATTGAAGTACATAGACTCAATCTCGGCTTTCATTGCTTCATGCCACAGATCTGCATCGGCATTAGCAATAGCCTCCTCGTATCTAGTGGGATTTTGTTCCTGATGGTCAGAAACCAGTTCGAAAGCCTCTCCTGTCCATCTTTTTGGAACTCTAGATATCTTTCCACTATGACGAAGCTCCGTTTGAATAGGTTCTTGAGGCTGTGCCTCTTCTTGTTCCATAATCGAGTCTGAAAAAGTTGATTACGAAGATAACTTCTTTTCGAGTTCCAACCTTGTTGAACCTTTAGTGGAAGTACTTTAATCATCCTCCAAGTATCTAACATTAATACTTATTAGAACTTTCTGCTCCTTGGGATAATAAAAGTAACCTCCTTTTGTCCATTTTGAATACCCAACAAAGTAGCATAATTCTGATCTTAGTTCTAGCTTGTCTCCTTGATCAGTACATAAGCTGGACAGTCTCATATTCTGAGATGATTTAGACTTGGCTTATGTCCAGTCCACATCTCATGGGATGTCCTAGGTACTGACTTATAAGGCACCAAGTTCAAAATATATGTCACTACTTCTAAGGCATATCCCCAAAAAGAGACCGAAAAAGGTAATATGAGACATTATGCTTCGAACCATTTCCATTAATATCTTATTTCTTCTCTCAGCTACTCTATTCTGCTGGAGTGTACCTAGCGCAGAGAGTTGGGATACTATTCTATGATGTACCATATAATCCTTAAACTCACCGAGAATGTATTTTCTATCATAATCTGATCGTAAGGTTTTGATTAGTTTATCTGTCCGACGCTCTACTTCAGTCTTAAACTCTTTGAACTTGTCAAAAGAGTCAGACTTGCGCCTCATCAGGTAGACATAACCAAACCTTGTACAATCATCCATGAAAGTGATGAAGTACTTAAAGCTCCCTCTAACTTGAGTAGACAAAGGACCACACACATCAGTATGAAAAAGACCTAATATCTTTTTGGCTCTATTAGCCTTTTGGGTGAATGACCTTTTGGTCATTTTTTTCATAAGGCAGGATTCACACTGAGGCTAACTTTCCAATCTTAATGAGCTTAAGGGCCCATCATGGATGAATCTCTAAATCCTGGTTGAGTTAATATGATCCAACCTTAGATGCCAAAGATATGAGTCATTGACATTGGTCTTTCTCTTTTTACTTAAAGGTTCAGATTGAGCATTATTTATTTGATTATTTGTAGAATTTAAAAAGAATAAGTTTTCATACATGTGCCCTGTACATAAAACTTCTCCATTTCTACTATAGTAATACCAGAATAGAAAGAAACAGAATATCCATGATTTATTAGTTTTGCAACTGAAATCAAATTTTGTCTAAAACTGGGTATATATAAAATATCATTTAATACAACTATTTTATTACAATCAAAAGCAAGATCTAACTCTCCCACTGTAAAGGCCCATACTCATGTTCCATTTCCTACTCGTAGTCTATGCTCGCCCTTCTGGAGTCTTTTTATCTTCCTAGACCCCTACAAGGAGTTACAAATATGATCAGTGATAGTAGAATCAACAATCTAAATGGAAGTTGATCCAACCATTGAAATAGATTCTAGATAGATAACAATACCTATAGGATTTTTCTTAGCCTGAAGTTCTAGACACTTCTTTTTCCAGTATTCCTTTTGCCCGCATTTGAAGCATTTGCCTTTGGACTTGTTGGGCTGGGCATGTGCATTTCCCTTTTTCTTCTTGAACTTCCTAGGCTTAAACCCAGTTCTAGAAGAAAAAGTCTTAGCAATCATAGCCTTGGACTGTGGCTTCATGACATTCTCCGCCACCTGCAGCTCTTTTATTAACTCAGTTAAAGTTATGTTCAATTTGTTCATGTTGTAGTTCAACTTGAACTGAAAAAAGAGCCCGGTAGAGATTCGAGAACCATGTCCACTTGGTTCTTGGAGTCAATAACAGTCCCTAAGAATTTCACTTTCTCGAAAGCAACAATCATTTTGAGTGTATACTCCCTGACTGATGCTCCCTCAGCCATCTTAGTGTTTATGATTGTCCTAAGAGTTTCCTGCCTTGCGGGCCGGCTCTTATTAGCGAATATCGTGGCTATTGATTGGCTAATGTCATATGCAATGGTCATGTGCTCATGTTTTGACTGAAACACTTTAGACATAGAGGTCAATATGTAGTATCGAGCCATTTCGTTAGTCTTCTTCCATGCTTTTTCAGCCTCACGCTCCTCCGTGGTAAAATCCTCCCCAATAACATGATAGGTTTCAAAGAGGACATATTTATACTCCTCAGCAGTAAGTATTATGTCCAAGTTCCTTTTCCAATCTATATAATTTGGTCCCGTTAACTTATTCTCAAGGAGAATAATAGCTAAAGGACAAAAAGAACCTCCACTAACCATTTCTTAAATATCGAAAATAAAAGAAAATTCAGTTTATGAAAAAACAAAATAATTTGTGACTTTATTCTCATATTAATTCCGATAATAGTTAACCCTATCACTATTATCTTTAATATGATTAATTTGACTCTTAGAAAAACAGCTTTTTGGGAAGATTAACAGTTTTTTAAGTTAAGTGTATTAACCGTCATAAATTAATTTTCCTTCTAGATAATGATCTAGAAGATAACTCCATCGTATGATGACTATTTCTTCTCATTTCCTATAGACATTTTTCACACTATAACCTCCAACGTGGGCTGGCCGGTCATAGTACGTGTCTCGGGTTATTAATTATATCTATCCATTAATTCTAGATTCTTATGATATCCCCATTCTTGTGGCCGATCATAGCACGTGTTCAGGGTGACGTAAGGGGACCCACGATCTCTAATGAGAATCGTGATAGAAGCCGTGGAGTCGTTAGAACCCCTCTCCCATCTAATATTTTAAAATAAGGGTTTTTTCTTGAAAAATATATTTTTGAAAATTTCAATTAAGTTTTTTTTAATTCAAAATAAAATATCTAAACTCATAAAAATTTCTATATCAAGGTTTATACCCTTTGAGAATTTTTTTCATGGATTAATTTTAAGTTAATAAACTTAATAATTTCAAAAATTCTCTAATAAAATTTTTGAAAGATTTTGATCTCAAGTTTAATTTGAAAAAAATAATTTTTCTTGTTAAAATTCAATCAAAATGGTTTTCTATTTTAATTCACAAAAATATCTAAATTCAATATATTTTCTATATCAAGGATAAAATCCCCTGAGAAAATATCTAAGAATTAATTTTTGTTAGAATTAAAATTAACTATTTGATTTAAGAAAAATATTTTTCTTTGTCAAAATTCCCAAAGACTTTGGTCTTTGAGAAACATACATAGGGTACAAAAAAAAAATAAGTATGCTAGAAAATTGTAAACGTTTTCATACTTTTCTATTTTTTTAACTTAAATGTGCAAATAATAGAATTTAACACATTAATTAATTAATAGTCTTGTTTAATCCTAATTTTTCTTTACTATTTTTTTCATACAAAATATTCAGAGAATATTAATTATTGCAATAAAAATAACTTTACCTGGTATGAGACCAAAAACTATTTTTTTTTTATTCGGGTCGAATCCAATGTACCCGCCACACTGGATCATGGCCCATGGGAAAACCCATGGGTCGGATTCGGTCAGGTGCTCTCGACCCGCCCGCCCGCACCTGCCAATTTTGACCACACAGCAAAACGAAATTGCAATTGCAAATCAATTGCATTCATCGCTGATAGCTTCTGCAAGGAAGCCTTCCTCGCACCTGGGAATGGTGTGCGGCTTGGAGCCACGGCTCAACTGCTCCTCACACAGCGACGGCACAGCTTGTCTCCTAAGGTATGGCTCGGCTTAATCGGCTTCAACAGTGCCTTCTTCTCCAGAATGCACCTCTGTGAACTCTCTCTGATTTTTTCACTATTTTCACTCAAAAATCATCCAAATAACTGCCAATACCCTTAAAAAAAAATACTTGGCTTACACGATGTCTATGAAAGCAATCAAAATACATTGGTCCTATTCTTCCACTTGCGAAACTTAAAGTGAAACTACCCATACCAGTAAACACGAAGGATCATAGATTTCAACCAAAATAAATATTTTCTTATTTTAGTTAAGTCTAACATGCTTCTTACATTTGCCACAGCATGACTCTGATACGAATTGAAGGCTTAAAATGGCAAAAATCATCAAAACGAAAATATGCTAGGAAAACAAAAAATTTACCTCTGTGATTGAATGACCCTCTTCGCACTGATGTAAATGTCTGTACAAGGATACTTGAGGCTATTAGATCACGTCCTTGCAAAGAGCTACTGCATCTCATTCATGTGAAGCATTCGATCTTCCGAAATGGTGCCCATAGCACAGCTGGTGAATGCTTGAATATTGGATTTTGATAAACTTTCACCGAAGCTATCTTTGTGAATGGGTTTTGGTTTCTCTGTGAAAACCAAAATGAAGCACGAAAAGCTGAGTTCCTCTGTTTTTCATTACCAGACTCACCACTTCTCTTTCTCTTCATTCATTTTCATCAGATGCCCCAAGAGAGACTCCACCCGCATGCAAACAGAAAGCATCCATGCTTTCTGTTATCTTGCATGCGAAACAACACGGATTTCATCCCGTGTTAATTTTTTTAATTTATTTAATTAGTAATTAATTAATTTAATATATTTTTTTAAAATTTTATTTTACCATTGGTCTTATTCATTAGGCCAGATAAAATTATTTATTATTGGGCTTGAACACCCATAAATAATAAATCTCAATTATTTATTTTCTGAGCTATATTAAATAGTCCAATAAATAATTAACAAGCCTGAATAGACCAATCTAAAATTTTATACCTTTATCTAGTTTATATCCAGATTAATTTTTTAATTATTCAATCTGGGCCTTGGGCCCTGAATAATTAATTAACCAATTAAACTAGATAAAATAAATACTCTCTCTCGGACCTTTTATTTTATTCTAGTCCAATAATAAATTAGACTAATAAAATAAAACCCATAAATATCAAGACCAATTCCTTAACCCAAATCCTTCATGACTTAAGGGCCAGGACTAAAAAACACATCGCTTTGGCTACTAAAATAACCAAAATACCCTACTATATAAATAGCTATATTTTATATTTTAAATATTTTCTAATATTACCATAAGAAAATATTAACCTCAAGGACAATGCTATGTTAGCAAAGTCTTCAACCTACAGGTGTAATACTAAAATACCCTTTTACGTATCGCCGTGCATTTAGAGAGGAAGAGTGTACTAACACTTCTCTAAAAAACATCTACCATCCTTAGACATCTAGTCCAATGATCCACGATTCCTAGAATGTTTCCACTTTTCAAGGGAACTACCCTAAAGTAAACATCCAAGTCATGTTTCCCAGGGTCCTGGATAATTAGATCAAATGAACAGTCACAAGGGGCGATATAGCGTAGAAGCTATCTTGAACAAGTCTATCTTAACTAACTATTCTTATATACCCAACATACAAGTATATTGGTTCTATGAAAGAACCTCAACTACAGTATATCAAAGTATATGCTTTTAACTTCGTCAAACTACCAACTTATACTCAAGCGGTAAAGTATTAGTCCATGTTGTAGCTTAACAAGGTCCGAATTGCAGTGGCTTTGAGTGAAGAATTTCGGCCTTTGCCTTGAGGAGACAAGCTGAAAAACTTTTGGAATTTAAGCTTCAAGAATACTTGGAATAGAGAGGTTTTTGGTGCAGAATTTTCTGTTCTCTTTGGCACAATTTTGAAGTTGGTTCTTAAGGGTGTTTGAAGGTCTTTTAATGATGATTTTTCAGCCTTTATCTTGAAGAAAAATAGAGGAAGTTCCAGCTGTTCTTATGCTCTAACGGTGGCTTCAAATTCCATGTTTAATGCTGAAACAAAATTTTGGTTTTGGGACGTTTGTGCAGTCCGAAAATTCACTGAATTTCCAGCTTGCAACCTTACATAACATGTTGATTTTCTTTGCAGAAATTGGGTAGAAAAGTTGGCTGAAACTTTCGAAAATAGCCTTGGAAGAAATCTGGAAAATTTTCCAGATTTTCTTTTACCAAAACATGAACAAGATGAAGATGGAGTTTGAAGGAATAACTATAGTGTTTTCTTTTCCTTGGAATCCCTACCTAATTCTTCTCCCTATTTTTGGCAATTCCCATCCCACAAGAGCTGATTTTTGAATTCTAATGCTAGGGATTTACCGCAGAATTTTTATGATTAAAAATGGATTAATGAATTGAGGATAGTTTAAATTTAAAAAAGGTTATAATAAGGCTAGCAAAATTAAAGGGGACAAGAATTTTTCTAGAATTCTTTTTAGGATAAGATCACATGGTCAAGACATTACCATCATGTCTTCCCTTAAAACAACATTCCTATCTTTAAAGAATGTAAGAAAATAGAAAATTCAAACATGTTTAAAATAATTATGAATAAAACTTAAGTGATGGGATTTGAACTCAAGACATTAGAGATTAATTCACAAAGCTCTAATCACTTAACTACAACAACTCTTGTTCTTATTTTCTCGCCCAAATATTCTTCTTATCTAAACCTCAAATCATCTTCCTATTTTGACTTCAAGCAAAATTACCTTTTTACCCTTTCTACCTAACAAGCATAAATGTGCCATTTAACCTATAAACTAATAAGCCACAATTCTAAGGCACATAAAATCATTCAAAAATGTATATTTTATGCATGAAGACATAATATGCATCACATCCCCCTTACTCTAGGATTAGCTTTAGGTGGGGTTTCACATCCTCCCCTCTTTAGAAGAATTTCGTCTCGAAATTCAGGCATGCCTTTATCTCAGGTCAGGATACTTCCGCTTTACCCACTCTTCCGTTTTCCATGTGGCATCTTGAGTGCCATGATATTTCCACTGTACCTTCACCATAGGAATTTGATTATTCCGGAGAGTCTTGATACTTCGGTCCAAAATTTTCACGGGTTTCTCCACATAGCTCAAGTCGGGTTGCAATATTAACGGTTCATCATTCAAAACATGTTCAGGGTCGACATTGTACTTCTTTAATTGAGACACATGAAATACATCGTGCATTTCCATCAATCCATCCGACAAATCTAGTCGATACGTCATCGGTCTAATTCTTTCTTTTATCGGAAACAGTCCCAAATATCTCGGATTTAGCTTCCCACCTTTCGAATGCTTCAGAATTCCTCTATTCGGTGTCAACCTTAAGAGCACACTGTTTCCTACTTAAAATTCTAACTCTCTTCGCCTATTGTCCGCATAACTCTTTTGTCGACTCTGGGCCACCTTCAACCTTTCTCGGATCAGCTTTACCTTATCTAACATTTCCTGAACGCAGACTTCTCCAAACTTGCCTAGGTGGCCGTCTTTCGACCAACTCCAGTATAGAGGTACTTGACACTTACATTTATACAATGCTTTATACATGGCCATTCCAATCGAAGACTGATAGCTATTATTATAAGCCAATTTCGCATATGGTACACATTCAATCCACTTATCCCCGAAATTCAATACACAAGCTCTTAACATGTCTTCCAATATTTGAATAACCATTTATGACTGACCATCGGTTTGCGGATGTGCGGTTGTACTGAACTTTAGACTAGAACCCATTGATTCTTGAAACTTGCCCCAAAATCGGGATGTAAATCTTGGGTCTCGGTTGGACACAATACTCGAAAGCATTCCATGCAATCTGACTATTTCTCGCACATAGGTTTGAGCTAACTTCTCCATTGAATCCCTTACGTTTACCGATATGAAATATACTGACTTGGTTAATCTATCTACCATTACCTATATGGCATCCTTCTGGTCCATTCCATAGGGAGTTCGGTAACGAAGTCCATAGTCACCTCTTCCTATTTCCATTCAGGTATCAGTAACGGTTGCAACAATCCCGCCGACTTTTTATGCTCCACTTTGACTTTCTGACAGGTCAGACACGTTAAGACATACTTAACCACGTTCTTCTTCATTCTGAGCCACCAATAAGCCATTTTCAGGTCTTGATACATTTTTACCTCTTCCGGATGAATAGCGTACTTACTTTAATGCTCCTCCTCCAAAATCCTATCCTTCAACTGGTGTTTATCAGGTACACACAAACGATCTCGAAAATACAAAACTCCCGCTTCATCCTGTCGGAAATCACTGCCTTGCCGTTTAAGCTCTTTATCCTTGAAAAGTTGAAATTCCGCATTACTTTGCTAAGCTTTGATGATTTCCCGCCTTAGATCGGGTATTAATATTAGATTGCTAATAATAATCCTCTCTTCTTGCACTTTAGTCCTTCTATCCAACACTTCTTGGACTGCTTGAATCTCCTGCACTCTCAGCCCAGCCATTTTGACTTTACAGCTCAGTGCATCAGTAACAACGTTAATCTTTTCGAGGTGGTAGTTGATAGGATAGCGATACTCTTTCAAAAATTCTATCCATCTCCGTTACCTCAAATTCAAGTCCTTCTGGGTGAAGATGTACTTCAGGCTCTTATGATCGATAAACACTTCATACTCAACTCCATACAAGTAATGCCGCCATTTCTTTAAAGCAAATACATTGGCAGCTAGCTCCAAATCATACGTTGGATAGTTTACTTCATGAGGCTTCAACTTTCGAGAAGCATAGACGATTACCTTCCTATCTTGCATCATTACTGCTCCCAAACTTTCCTTTGAAGCATCAGTATACAGAGCGTAAGGTTTATCTCCCTTTGGTAAACTTAACACGGGTGTTGTCATTAACCTCCACTTCAACTCTTGGAAACTCTTTTCATATTTCTCATTCTAGATAAAGGGTACGTCCTTTCTTAGCAGCCGGGTCATAGGCGATGCTAGCGTTGAGAACCCTTTAATAAACCTCCTATAATAGCCGACTAGTCCCAAAAAGCTTCGAATCTTCGTGATGGTCTCTGATTACTTCCAGTTTGAAACTGCTTCAACTTTTGCTGGGTCCATCTTGATTCCATCCTTAGTTACCACATGGCCAATAAATGACACACTATCTAGCCAAAACTCGCACTTGCTAAATTTGGCATAAAGTTTGTGCTTTCTTAGCTTTTCTAATACCAGTTTCAAATGTTCTGCATGATCCTCGGGACTTTTAGAGTATATAAGTATATCGTCGATGAATACCACCACAAACTTGTTCAGGTAGGGTTGGAAAACTCGATGCATCAAATCCATAAACACTGCTGGTGCATTTGTCACTCCAAAAGGCATCACTACAAATTCGTAGTGACCATATCTTATGTTGAAGGCCGTCTTGAAAATATCCTCCTCTTTTATTCGCACTTAATAATATCCTTGCCTCAAATCCAGTTTGGAATAACAACTGGAGCTTTGCAACTGGTCCAACAGCTCATCAATTAACGGTAGAGGATACTTATTCTTGATGGTCAGGTTGTTCAACCCCCAGTAGTCAATACACAATCTCAAGGTCCCGTCCTTCTTCTTCACAAATAGCACTGGAGCTCCCCAATGTGACGTGCTAGGTCTTATGTAACCTTGCTTCACCAATTCTTCCAGCTGCTTCTTTAATTCCTTCAACTCCGCCGGTGCCATCCAATATGGGGTTCGGGATACAGGTTCCGTTCCTGGAACTATATCAATAGTGAACTCAACTTCTTGGTTGGGAGATAGAGAAGTGAGTTCTGTAGAAAACACGTCGGGAAAATCTCTTACCGCCTCAGTATCTTTGAGGGTACACTGATCCTTCGGCTTATTTATCACATAGGCCAAATATCCTTGACATCCTTGCTTCAACAATTTCTAGGCTTTTACTCCAACTATCAAAAACTTCAACTCTTTTACTTTCTTGCCGTTGAACCCCAACACATCGCATTCCGGTCTAATAAATTGGACGAACTTATTCTTACAGTCTACTTTAGCCCCATGCTTAGCTAGCCAATCCATACCCAAAATCAAGTCATGGTCATCAATAGTAAAGACTATCAAACCTCCCTCCAAACTTTCTTTCTCCACTTCAATCTTATAATTCTACATATACCGATCCACTTGCACCGTTTTCCCCAAGGGCGTACTCACCAACAAAGTAAAAGGTAGTTCTACTCTATCTCAACCCAAATAATATGCACAATTCTTGTCTAAATAGGAATAGGTAGATTCAGGGTCTATCAATGCATTAATGGAACGACCTTGGATAGTAAGCGTACCTTCCACCACCACAGCATCTGCTCCAACCTCTTCCCGATTAAGAGCGAAAACCTTTGCTTTCACTTGCGGTTTCTAAGCTCCACTTCCGGAGGCTTCCGCAGCATTAGCTGGATTGGCTCCCGCGGTTTGAGCTAGGTTTCCTTGTCCAATTTGGAGAAGTTTAGGGCAGGCATTTCGCAGATGATTTGAATCTCCGCAATTGTAGTATTTCCGCTCAGCTCCCCTGGACCAACAATTTTTCTTTACATGACCCATTTTCCCGCAATGTTGGCATAATGGAAGATTCTGTGCAGGACCAACTGATGTCATTCGTGCTTGCTTCCCTCGGTTCTGCCATTGCTGGATGGTAGGTCGATTATTAGGTTGCTACCTCTGAAAAGGTTTCGGTGGTTGTCTGGGTGGCAAGAAAGGTCTTGGTACCATCCAGTTGCGATTCTCATTCTCAGTCCGGGTCGCTACGTCCACGGCCCTTGAATAAGTCGTCGGTGGAAAGGGTGCCAAAGCCCTTCTCAATTCCTGCCTCAATCATTTGACAAACTACCTTGTTCGGTTCTGCTCGGTATCTACTAGCCTTTTGTAGTATTTTGATAATTGAGTAAAGCATGCCATATACTGGGCTACAATCATGCCCCTTTGCTTCAAATTTTGGAATTCGTCTTCCATTTTCTCCACTATCCATTGAGGGATATATTCTGCTTTGAATGCCTCCACGAAGTTGGCCCACATCCAATCTTGATCAATCATCTCTCAGTCATCTTGAACTTGCTGCCACCATGCCCGAGTTGGGCCTTTCAACGTAAATGCAGCAAATTTTACATTCGCTTCTCGATGTACTGGAGTGTGGCAAAGATGTCCTCCATCTGCTCTACCCATTACTCTGCTTTCTGGTCTTGCTCGGCCTCTCCCAAGAAGGTGGGAGATTGAAATTTCAGAAACCTCTCCAATGCTTTATCTTTCCCCTTCGGATTCCTCCACTCAGATAGGGTTTGCAAAATCTCGGTCATTTTGTGAAACGCTTGCCCCATAGTTATACTGGCAGGTTCTTTCGATCCCACTTCCTGCTCCAATTAATTTTCATTCCCTCGGTTTGACGATGACAGCTGAGTTGCATTAAGCTCTGGAGTCACGGGTTTGGCCTCAGGAACCTTTCTGCTGGATGTGGCTGTACGACGTTTTGATGCCATTTTAAACCATACCCCAGATAATGAGTTTATGCATCAAAGTTTAAAACATTCAAGTTGAGCATGCATTCACATTCAGTCTTAAGCAAAAGAAAATTAAATGCAAGTTTTGCATAAAAAATTGCATATATTTTTTTTTCAAGATTAGAGTACACCAAGTACTCTTATTTATATAAATTTTGAAATAAAGTAATAAACATAAATGGACTCCTAGCACAGGAGTTTATTGAAAGCTGTAAATAAAAACTTCCAAAGCATAGCAGTACTTAGCCCCTCTAATCCTCATCAGAATCTTCAGAGTCAGCATCATACAACCGTCCTTCAGAATTCCTAGAAAAATCTATCCCTACCCCATTCACAAACTCATAGTCCATTAGCTCCTTCCCGGGTCTCCTAGAACTCTCCCCAGTTTCAACATGGTTGGGTGGGGGTACAAAAGAAGGTCTAGGTGAAGATTCATAGTCTATCTCTCTCGGGTCATTACTATTAGCAGTCAAATCAATCACGGGGCTAGGTGGGAGTGGGACATACTCCATGTCAATTTCCTCATCCTCACTATGAGTAACTAAGTCTATTATAGGTATTGGAGGTGGCTCAATAATTTGAACCTCATCATCACTGCTCTCGTCCAAGGGTATGCTTGGTTGAGGTGCAGGTTGTGGTGCAGGCTATGGCACTGGTAAATCTTCTGGATTGATAGGGATAGTGGATGCCATTGCTATCCCTTCCTCGCAATTCTAATCATTCTAACCATTCTATAGCATAACTAAGCCAGATTAGTCAAAGATTTTATTCTTTAATGAAACAAAGTATATGTTATCAATAATTGCTTAAACCTAGTCTCTGATACCACTTGTAACACCCCACTACCTATGCCCTATTAGGGCTGGAGATGTCGCCCCGTCCATAGGACAAGGGGTCTTTATAACTAGGACACACAAAATAAAATAAAATAATAATTCAAAATTAAACTTATTACGACCCAAGCAATATATGAACAAGCTAAAAAACAAATGTTGCTACTGTTTCTCAAAAGAAATACATAGAAAAAAAAAACAATAAGTCTTCAAGACATAGGCAACACTCTAGCTAATATCCTTCACAGCAGGATTGACATGAAAACATGGTATAAAAGATGGTGAGATATAAATCTCAATAAGCCCGTGTGTGTTTTGAGTATTTCAGGTAAAACAATTCATGTATACAAATTGTAAATGTTTCAAAAAAGAAAGTGTTGGCAAGTCTCAAATAAATTTCACAAATGAAGAGAGGTGTTTTGCTTTCCAAGCATACATGTGCACAATAAGTACAACCACTCAAAAGAGGGAGTCACGACACCACACTTTGTGCACCATGACAATATAACAATCAGAATGCCACACATTGAGTATAATGACACAAGGTAGGTGTACGGCCTACCGAGTGAGATACTCCTCCATCTCTACACCTAAACTTACCGATTGTCTACTCCAAAAACACACAGTCTACTTGACTGAACTTGCTAGCTCGGACCGGTATGACCTACAAGACTGACATTTTATCCGGGAAGGACTCACCCCTCAGAAATGGCCACCTACTGAGAGACTTACCCTAACCCTTCAAAGATGAGCCCTAATAGTCTACCCTTATTGAGTATTCAACGTTGTTTGTTCTACTTGGGAGGAAAAAGATCATACAATGATTCACTTGAAAATAGCAATTATGGTTTTTAAAATTCTTGTCAAAGTTGGGTTTTTAGGAAAATTTTAGCGTTTGGTGTGAAATTGTTTGCTTGACTAAAAGAAAAAGAAAAATTATCCATAATTGTCTTTACAGTACAAATACTCGTATACAATGAGTTTGACTAGCCACAATAACTCTGGTCTTCAAATGGTTCCATGCAGGAACTTACCTAATCTTTTACTCTTCTTAAATTCAAAAGTCTTCCAAGGTCAACCTAATCCCGCCTAGGGTAAACACAAGGTATAAGGCAATATCCAGACCAGATCTGCCTTAAATAAATAATTTCTAGTTCAACAAGTCACAACCACTCTGACCTTGACCATAATATCTTAGGCTTTAATACTAGTTGATAAAATATTTTATAAAATAAACTAGTTTGATGAGTTAAAATAAATGGGCATTATAAAATAGATAATAATAAGTTATAGTTTCAAATAAAAAATAATGAGTAATATTACTAATAAATAAAATTAGTGTTAAAGAATGAATAATAATAAATCCTAAATAATATTGGTAATTAGTAATATTTAAATAGTATTATTATAAATAATAAATTGTGCTTGATTTTAAATTAATAATTAATAGATAATAAATAACCAATAAAATTAATAATAAATGAATTATACTTAATTTTTAATTAATAAATAATAAATAAATTTTATTATAAATAATATTCATGGATATATAGATAAAAGTTTTAGTAAGGCTAATTAATATGGTCTACAAGGTCATTTGATTTAATTAATTCAATATTTTATATTTATTTTTAATAAAAGGATTTTATTTATTTAACTAATAAAATAATAATATTTTAAATAATACTCTATTTCAAACCTACCTATTGTTTTTGAATTTTATAGATTAAATTGAATAACAATTCTAATTAAATTAATAACAATAATGTTAATAAAATAATTCTAGAATTAATAGAAAATAGTTTTTCCAATAATTTTCTATTGTTAGAAAAGATCTATAAACATATTTTCATATAATAAATAATATGTTAATCCATTTATGAACATACAATTGAATCAACATATACTAACACATGGCTAATTTCCTACTAGGCATGATCATCATCTATGGCTTTATTGGAAAATAAGAACATAAAAGCCTAATCACCAATGGTGTCATAATATCTAACATACATCAAAACATCCATAAATCCCATTAATTATGATGAGCATATATTGATTCAAAAGAAAAATCCATAAGGCCTAATCATACATTCCAATATTTTCATGTCCTAACTCTATCCCCTTCACCCACATACATATACTCAACCCCTACTTTATTCAATCATCCTATCAACATCTAGGAGTCTTGATTCCAAAAATTAAGAAGGAAGATTCAAGAAAAAATACTTGATTGGTGATCGATCGATGAAGAGTTTTCCTTGGTTGGTGAAGATCCTCAAGCAGTTGATTGCCTTTAGTGGTCTGCAAGTAGCCATGGTTGACAATCACCATTTCGGCCAAGAGAGAGAGAGAGTGTGTGAGAAAGAGATGAATGAGAGTAGAGAGGAAGAACAAAGAGATTGTTCTTATTTTATCTTTTGGTGTTCTTGGAACTTTCAACAGAAAAGGTTGGTTTGATCCATTTGGAAATCTGACTTTGTGTGATTTGGTGTTATAAAGGGCAAAAATGAATATTATAGGTTGAATACAGATGATCTAGAGTGTTTGGGAGTGATTGGAGATGTTTAAGATTGGTTTAGGCTTGAAGATGAAAAGTGTGTGTTCTTGGTGTTCTTTGAAAGAGTTTGAGAGAAACTGATTTCGAGAGTTGCAGGAATTGTGATGACCGAATGGCCTAGTGTAGAAGGGAGTTTCGGCTATCAAGAATGAGAGAGAAGATTTTCAGATTTTTTTGAAATTCAAATGGAGAAAAATGTGGAGTTGTTTTAGGTATAAGATTAGTTAATGGAGTTTGTTTATGGAACTTCAATGGTGTATGGCTGAATTAGCTAGGCTTTATTCAAAGAATGAAAGGTTGTTCAATACATAGGGCTGGCCGAAAATGGTTTATAATGGCAGAGGATTTTTTGGTTTGATCACTTGCTATAGGAGTGTTTTAATGGAACAAAAATATGTAATTTAGTTTGAAGTTTGAATAAGTTTTGGATAGAGTAATCTTAAGAGTTTTTTGAAGTATGATCATGGAGTCCAAACATTCAAGGTTGGTGTGGAGGCCAAGATTTTCAGTCCATGGCTAAACAAAGTCCAAATTGCAGTGGTTTTGAGTGAAGAATTTCGGCCTTTGCCTTAAGGAGATAAGCTGGAAAATTTCTAGAATTTAAGCTTCAAGAATACTTGGAATGGAGAGGTTTTTGGTGCAGAATTTTCTGTTCTCTTTAGCACGATTTTGAAGCTGATTCTTAAGGGCGTTTGAAGGTCTTTTAATGGTGGTTTTTCAGTCTTTATCTTGAAGAAAAATAGAGGAAGTTCCAACTGTTCTTATGCTCTAACGGTGGCTTCAAGTTCCATATTTAATGCTGAAACAAAATTCTAGTTTTGGGATGTTTGTGTAGTCCGAAAATTCACTAATTTTCAGCCTGCAACCTTACATAAAATGTCAGTTTTCTTTGCAGAAATTGGGTAGGAAAGTTGGCTGAAACTTTTGAAAACAACCTCGGAAGAAATCTGGAAAATTTTCTAGATTTTCCTTTACCAAAACATGAACAAGATGAAGATGGAGTTTGAAGGAATAGTTATGGTGTTTTCTTTTTCTTGGAATCCCTACCTAATTCTCCCCCCTATTTTTGGCCATCCCTATCCCATAAGAGCTGAATTTCAAATTCTAATGTTAGGGATTTATAACAGAATTTTTATGATTAAAAATGGATTAATGAATTAAGGATAATTTAAATTTCAAAGAAGTTAGAACAAGGCTAGCAAAATTAAAAGGGACAATAATTCTTTTAAAATTCTTTTTAGGACAAGATCATATGGTTAAGACATTACCATCATATTTTTCCTTAAGACAACATTCATGTCTTTGAGGAATGTAAGAAAATCGAAAATTCAAACATGTTTAAGACAATTATGAATAAAACTTAAGTGATGAGATTTGAACTCAAGACCTTAGAGATTAATTCACAAAGCTCTAACCACTTAACTACAACAACTCTTGTTCTTATTTTCTCACCAAAATATTTTTCTTATCTAAACCTCAAGCCATCTTCCTATTTTGACTTCAAGCAAAATTACCTTTTTATCCTTTTTACCCAACAAGCATAAATAAAAAAGTCAGAACAAAAATCGGGAATCATCCAATCTACAGTCAGCGCCGGGTCCAATCTACGGGAATAATGCATGTGCCAAAAAATTGAGAAATTTTGTAGATCACAGCTGGCGCCTGGTCGGTCGATCTGGGCCGACTCTGAGTCAGCTTTGGGCACTCCAATTCCTACTCATTTGACCTCCATTCCTTCCATTCCTTTTCCATACGTTCCCTTGATCTTCCAAATAGTTTTGAAGCCAAGATTGTTTCCATTTGAAGCTCCCTTGGGTCACATTCCTTCATTTGCCCGTTTGGCCCTTTAATCTTTGTTCATTTGTTTACTTGACCTTCCACAAAGATTGTTGCCTTCTTTGCACTCCTTTTTGCATTCCTTTCATTATCCACTCATTTATCATTCTTTTGACCCTTGGTTTGTTGGCTTGGTTGGCCTTAAACTCCTGTTGAAATTTCTTGAAAATAAATCTCACCCAAGGTGCCATGAGCTGTGGTTTAGATTTCTTTTTGTCTTCTTTTGAGTGGCCTTCATGCCTAGGGCGATTTCTATCCTTTCCCCCTTCTTAGAAAGGATTCATCATCGAATCAAAACCTGTACAAGAATTTGAACAAGAGAGTTTGTGTGGAAGTAAAGTGTCATGGCTTTGTACCTCATTGTTCTCTATACTTTCTCTTTTCACTACCCATATTTTTCCTCTCAATTTACCTCCACTCTCTTTTCTTTTTTTGTCTTCTTGTTTGCCTATTTTTTCTTTTTCTCTCCAATTTGGGATGGTCACTATCCTTTCAATCCCTTCTTCCTTCCCTTTCTCAATTTCTATCTCTCTTTCTTCTCTTACCTTAACCTCTTGTTCCCCTTCTTTTATTCTTCCCTATTCTCTCCTTTTTTCTCCCCATTTTCTTTCTCACTCATCTTCTTTTTCCTCTCATTTCCCTCTCTTCTTTTCTTTTTCTTTTCCCTCAAGATATTTTGATCTTTCAAAACCTCACTAAGGGATAATGGAGGTAGAATGATTTTCTTTTCATCTTTTCTCAAAGAATAAGTATTCCTCTTCCCTTTATAGACCACATCTCTATCAAACATCTAAGGTCTTTCCAACAAAATATGCCCTACATGTATGAGAAATACATCACAAACCCCTTCATCTTTATACTTCCCCATATCAATGGCAACATTGACTTGTTTGTTCACCTTCACTGCTCTACAATTGTTCAACCATTGTAACTTGTAAGGTCTATGGTGTTTCAAGGTTTCTATTCATTACCCTTCTACTAATGTAGTACTAATCACATTTTTACAACCCCTCCATCAATGAGGACACTACATGATTTTTGCTTGATTAGACACCTTGAAAAAAATATATTCTCTCTTTGCCAATTTTCTCATTTTTCCACTCCCTCACAAGCATTTACAACTTCCATTGCTATGCCAATCAATGCACATGGTTTCTCAAGTATATCCCCATCTCTTCTATCCACTCTATCTCCTCCACTAGATTTGGTGTCATTTTGTGAAGTTGAACTAGATGCTTCATTCTTACCAGTTTCATTCATTTTCATTTGTTTTTGCACCAACTCTAGCCAACTCCTCATTTTCTCCTCTTGTGGATATGAGCTTTCTCCCACTTCATAAGTACTTGAATCACTTTGAAAACCTTTATACATAGTATGCATGTGCTCCCTCTCTACCTCATTCCTTGAATGTATTTGTTTTTCATCAAATTCTACTCCTTGTTGCTTATTCTCCTCCAACACTTCCAATAGGTTTGACTCATCCTTTAGAAAGAATAGGATGTTGTAAAATTTCTTAGTTTCCCCGTTTGTTGAATTTAATAGTTCCACGTCTTCTTCTTCATCATCACTAAGCTCCTCATCAATATTTTTCACAACTTCTTTATGCACTACCTCATCATTTTGATTGAGCATTTCTTAGCTTTTGGCTTCCCTTTCCAGCTTCTCCTCCTTCGCAAAGTTATGCAATTCACTTTGTTCAATCCTCTCAACTTTTTCTTCACTTCTTGCCCTTCTTGGCTCCTCAACATCTACAACATTTTTCTTGGCCACTTTGGTCTCAAGTCTAACTTTTTGCTTCTCAATTTGTCTCTCTCCTTCACAATTTTGCACCCCATAAAATCGTTTATATTCCATTTTATTTGGACAATCAACCTTTGTATGCCTTCTACTATAACAAATCTCACAAGTTAATCCTCCACTACTCATTTGTTGTACCATGCTTATAGAGGCTTGAGATCCTCCGCTTTTTCCTTGCGATTCTTCCTTCTCCTTTAGTTGTTGTAGCAAACTTGGGCACCAGTAGTAATAATGGCCACCACTCCTACTATTGTAACAATTATAGCTTTTCCTTTCATCCACCTCTTCTTCCGGCGTCTTATGCACTATATTCTTCCCTTTTTGTTTAACTCTTTTTGGACAATCATAGGAAGTATGTTCAAAACTCCGACACATTCTACATTCATGCTCCCTCAAATTCTTTTGCACCCTATGCTTGGTTTTTTTTGTACTCCTCCCACATAAACTTTCTTATTTCAATATTCCTCACTCTCATATTCTTTTTCATATTCCCAATTTTGTTCCTCAAAACTACCATATCCTTCCCCACTCGAAAAAGATTCTGCATTGTTTTCACTCCCCCTACTTCAATCTTCCATAGGACTCAAATTCTCACATTCTTGATCACTTTTCCCTAGGTTTCTTTCAGTGCTATCATACTTCCTTCCACTTGTACTTGGCCTATTATCATGTTCATCCATATATTCCATGCTCTCATAATCATTCTCATCATATTCTTGCTCATGTTCATTATTTTCCCAATAACTACTCTTATCATAGCAAAACTCCTCATCATAGTCATACCCTTCACTTTCACTCCAACTAGCCATTGTGAATTTTCTTTCAAGAGAAATATCCACAAAATTTAAGTAGAAAACACAAGAGAATTCTTGACTTCACTCCCTCATGTGTTTACACTCAATTTTTAGTGGTCACTCTTCACTCGTGTTTGCACTCTTCTTGGCTTTTGTAAAATGAGCTCACCCTCTTACCTTTTTTTTTCAAACTCTCAATTTCTCACTCAAGGTCTTCCCAACTTTTTCCCATTTCAAATGATTTAGTTCTACTAATCAAATCCACTAAATTCCAAGGAATAAGAAATAAATGTGTCTTCAAGGTAATTTATCAAACACTTGGTGTGCAATAAAGAAGATGCATGAATTTCAAAGAGTTGTTACACTAAGTGATGCTATCACAACCTCAATCACACTTTTAGCACTTAACAGTCACTTAAATACTCTTTAATAAATGAATTATTCATCATACTTCATGAATGGAAGCTTTGGTAGTCAAGTATGAGCATTCATAATTCATTGGGACAATATATCAAATACATTGAATGCAATCTCATAGCTAAATATTGTATAGCTAATTTCAGCTTGATTCTGGCTCCAAATCAACAAATTGTTACACCAAATGACTCCTCAAACATAAATATACCATATGAGGTCAAATTAACAACATTTTCATGGCACAAATTCAAGTTTTTGATATCTAAAAATAGCAAGAGAAAAAGTGACAAAAATTTAAAAATCAATAGACCTTGAAGAAGATTGTACCTTAGCCTAAAGAAAATTGGTTGATTAGAATCAACACAATACATGCTCTGATACCACTTGATATGATATTGGGAAGCTCAAAAAATGTGAATTGAACTCAAAATAAGAACCCTAACAAATTCACACTGTCACACATAAGAATACCAAAATCCAAAGAAAGTAACACTTTTGTGATAGTGTGAATCTATCCTACTTTAAAAATACCTTAACACCCTAATCTAACTATAGATTAGAACACCAAGGATAGGCACCTAACTCAATCCTATCAAACACAGTAGGCAACCTCGTACATAAGAATAGAGATGAAGTTTAGATTATCCCTTAAGATTTAGAGATAAGATCAAATGTGGGACTAAATCCTTTTATTTAGTCTTGATGTCTAATGGAATCACCCATGAAAATCACCCTCAAGAACTCTCTCTCTAGAGAGAAAATTTGAATTTTCCTTCCCAAAATACCAAAGTTATGTTTACTTAGTCATAATAGGGTATTTGTAATCCCCCAACATAACCTAATACAAAGCATTATAGAAAGGTGTTCTATTCCTGAACTAAACATTTTTAAATATTACAAAATGATCCCAAAATAACTAAAAATGTCAGGGGTTTGGATTCCATAATAGGGCCAGCACCAGGTAGGTCTCCTGGGGGTGGCGCGAGGTCCAATCTGGATGAATAATACCCATTCACAAAAAAGTTAGAATAAAAATCGGGAATCAGCCAGTCTATAGCCGGCGCTGGGTTAGGCTGTTAGGGCTGGCACTGGGTCTAATCTGCTGGAACAGTGCGTGCGCCAAAAAATTAAGGAATTTTGCAGATCACAGTCGGCGCCTGGTCAGTCGATCTGGGCCAGCGCCGGGTTAGTTTTAGGCACTTCAATTCTTGCTCATTTGACCTCCATTCCTTCCATTCATTTTTCATTCATTCATTTGATCTTCCAAATAGTTTTGAAGCCAATATTATTTCCATTTGAAGCTCTTTTGGGTCACATTCCTTTATTTGCCCGTTTGCCCTTTAATCCTTATTCATATGTTTGCTTGACCTTCTGCAAGGATTGTTGCCTTCTTTATACTCCTTTTGGCCTTCCTTTCATTATCCACTCCTTCATCATTCTCTTGGCCCTTGGTTTGTTGGCTGGGTTGGCCTTAAACTCTTGTTGAAACCTCTTGAAAATGGATCTCATCCAATATGCCATGAGCTGTGGTTTGGATTTCTCTTTATCTTTTTTTAAGTGGCCTTCATGCCTAGGGCGATTGCTATCACTCTTAGACGTCAATACATCGATACTTTTCTTATTCCCATACTCCCTACGTATACTGAAGCCCATCTTTGCACCATAATAATTATAGAAATTGTATGTATCTTCTTCAGAATCAAATAATTATCCAACTACAAGTACTAAGTAAATGTCCGCATTTATTCTATCCTCCATTAAGAAACTTCAACAAAAAAAGTAAATAAATAAAGAAACAAGTAAGTTAAAATACCTCAGCACCATTACAAATAAATTTTGTAATATGGAACTACACAATTCAATAATTCCAACCAAAAAGTGCATCCTATATAAAGGAGAAAAAGGAAATATTGTTGTCTTGGTCCAATATAAAGAGTTACAAGGAAAAGAAAAATAAAAATATTGAATATCTTGTAGAATGGTACTTGTAGATGTATTCACAAAAGAAAGCCTCGATCATATGCATACTATAATAGGTTCATATTAACATGACCTACAAACACATGTACTTTGGTTCATATAAAGGTATTACGGTGAAATATTTGTGTTGTTGAGGGAGTAATGTATGAAAAAATTAATCTGTATTAATTTAACTTTGAAATTATAAAAGAAAGGTGATGAATAAGGTGAATGTGGATGGAATTGTGTGGAGAGTATTATGTTCCATATACCGTCCATGAAGCATGTATTAACATAAAAAGCAATTTCATGAACAAGTCTTATATATTGTTTAACACGTTCTTACAAAGACATGAACATGAATATTAACCTAAAAATTAAGATTATATGGGAAGCATTTTTTTCAAAACAATATACATAATTGGTCCTAGAAGACAACAAGAATGATAGAAAAATTTTAAAGAAAAAATCTTACCTGCAACTCTTCAACAACAACAGTAAGCTCTTCAGATTTTTTGAGAGTTCACTACCACTTCTAGCGTTGTGAGAAAAAAGCTTCTCTTTTGTTAAGAAACTACAGAGAAAAGAGATTGTGGAAGCATACGCTTGCACTTCATCCTCCTTCTGATCTATTTTGCTGCAATAATACTATGCTTTTCAAAATTTTCGAGAGTTCACTACCACTTCTAGCGTTGTGAGAAAAGACTTCTCTTTTTCGAAGAAATACAGAGAAAGGAGAGGGTAGAATACCCATGGATTTAGGCTGGTATTTGAAAATTTGGAAAATTAAAAAAGCAGAGACAAGTATAAGCCATTAAAGGGTGTGTCACACTGGCTTAGTGCTAAACCGTTTGCTTAGCTTAGCTTGGGCCAAAGCGAGAAGCACGACGAGACTTCTTTAGGGCTGCAAATATGCTAATAGTAAATTCAGGCCGTGAAATTACTACATAATTTTTATATCGAAATTGCGCAACCCGAATCCCAAGTATACAACTATTCGTGTGATTCAAACAAAGTCAAAGCATACACATTGCCTCATACTATATGCGCGATATTCTTCGGTTGCAACGAGCATTCTCAAATAAACTTTTGTTCAGGCATGCCAAATCCAATATACTGTGGCTGCTAAGGCTTGGCATTTTAGATTTGCTGGCCAGGTTGTCCCAGTTGCTTCCTTCTTGAGCTATTTGACTGCACGGGGCCACGATTGACATGGTTCTAGTGGGCTGGACCCAATGTTTTATGGTGCCCCAAACTGTAGCGTGAACCTGCATTCAAAAAACAAGTGTTTAACCATCCCCGGCTCCGTGTTGCATAGTGGATCGGTGGCAATGAAAATGGGGATGGCAATTTCTACGCTTAAACCGAGGACCCGGTTAGGCCCGACCCAATTGGGTTAGGAATTTCTCGATTTAAGCGGGGACGAGACCGCGGTCGGGTTTCATTTCTCGACCTGCCAATCGGGGGCGGCCCGGGGATGGGGATTGTATGATCCTCAGCCTCATCCCGGCCCGCTCCATATATATTTTACTCTTACTAATTTAGTAATATGATAAATACGTAAATTATTAGAAATCACTATAAAAGTTTTCGAAATGATTAAAAAGTTTTGAATAAAAATATATTGGAGGTAAAAAAATTAAAAAAAAAATCTTTATAAATATTTTCGAACCCCGCTTCCTTGTTGGGCTGGCACCAGAGATTGTTTTGTCCTTGGTGGGTCGGGGACAAGGATGCTTGCCTTTTTTTTGTTACGGAAACAAGCCAGAAATGAAGAAATAAAGGCGTATGCGAGATAGAATCGAGATTTCTAATCTCCAACTCGGTCCGACTCCATTGTCATCGTAAATGAAAGGCAGACTATCGTTAGTTCTAAGTTTCCATGGGTTAATATAGCTCAGCCGGCCCGATCCATTTCCAGGAGATGAATAAATCCATCGCCGACCCGAAAAGATTCGTTAAACCCCTGAAGCCCCTGAGCTCCAGTGTTCACATTCAATTCACCACAAAAGCTAGAGAAAGAGGAAAGTGAACCTAGGCCGGAGCTTTCTTCGATTTTGCTTATTTCAGGTGAATTTGGTTACCAGAAAATCATGCCCGACGTTAACGCTTTCGTAAACGACTTTCTAACGAAGCTCAAAAAGCGGTAATTCTTGTCTAAGAACCTTTTTTTTGGGGGGAAATTTTACACTAATTTTGCTGATTAAATTATTAATATCTGCATAAGGGTTTGTAAATAATTTTTTTGTTGCTTTCTGTTTATGTGATTAAAACAGCAAAATTGAAGGCTCAAAGGCGACGGCAAAGCTAACGGCGGAAGTGCTTCGCTCATTCATTTCGCAGCAGAGGCTTCCCACTACAAACCAAGCGGGAGCTCTCATTGACGCCGTTAAAAATGTTGGAGAGAAGCTCATTGCCGCCAATCCTGTTGGTATGTGGGAAATTATTGGGCAATAAAGTTACTTCCTTGCTTCTGCTGATTGTTTTCTGCAGTAGTTTGCCTTAGCTATATGATAATAGTAATACTCATTTAAGAGGGGGTGGGGGATGGGGGAATTCAAGGGAAAGTTAATGGAGGTTGGAGGTGCCTATGATTGCGTGATGCTGTAGATTATAGATGTTAGTAATGAATATTGGGGAACAATTATGAAATTACTAGCTGTTATATCAGTTATGGTTTGCATTTAATGTCGGATGGCCGCATGATTAACAGAAACTGGTAAAGGTAGCGGATGGAGACTAATGACTTTCTCGTTTTACTTTTCTGGAATTGCAATTTTATCATGGTTTATCCTGTAAATATATATGGTGCTTGTGCAGATACTCTTACACGAGGCAAGGATACACTTACAGTACATATGTGTATATATGCTTGTCTGTTTTTGTGCATGTTTATAAATGCATATGTCTGTGTGCATCTAGTAGATATGGATGGCTTGTATCATTCTTAAAAATTGTTGCATTTTGGTTTTTTGAAGTTAGAATTTTATGGTAAATAGCCAATTTGCTAGGAGAATGCCTTTTCTTGTTATATTGTTTGTCAAAACTTTTTCAGCTGTTTAAGTTGTTCATTTGTGGTGAGAAGGTTCTGAAGTACATGCCTTTTAGTCCCTGAACTCTTATAGCGGAAGAGACAGAGACCCCCCCAAAAAAAAAATCTTAATGGTTGATAGGCAAATTCCGATTATGTAAACAGATGCATTCATATTTGCTCAAGAAATACCATCTACTGGCAAACCTTTTTTTTTTCCCTTTTCTTTTTTTGTTTTTTTGGTTTCAAAATTTTTTTAGAGCTTGTGGGAGACGGGATGAGTGTAGGAAGGTTTAAGAACTACTTGCTATTGATATTTATTTCTTGGGAGCGGTATGCTGTGAATAGATCTGTTAAAGATTTTGTTATCCTGCAAAAACGTCTGCACCCAAAGGCCTCTTGTACGCATATTTCCCATTCTATCTGTTTTCACTATGGAATAAATGGATGCCAAATCACTCCAAAATTGCTTTTGTTGTACTGTCACTTTTGGATGAACATCCGAAAGAGACAGATGAATGTCTTTCTTCAAGCCAGCCTAAGTTCAATTAGTGAAGGGATTTTCCTGCTTTCAGGTTGTCTACTGCCCACGTTCTAATTTCATTAAAGTATTTGGCAGAGTGTTTCTGTGTGGGGCTAATAAATTTGTCATTAACACATAAAAGACCAAAAAATCCATTAATGAAGGAAAGACCTTTAAAGTCAACTGGCTGGAATGATTCCTTTTCAGCAATGGCTTGACTCCCCCCCCTCTCTCCTCCTCTTTCTCCTTCCCTTTTTCATGGTATATTGGATTTAAAACAATGTGACTAAGGGAAATGCAGAAACTTTATATACATATCCAGTGAGGCTTTCTTTTGTCCTTTCCATTTTTTCTTTTGACAGAGTTACATATACTTGATTGCAGAGCTTGCTGTTGGTAATATTGTAAGGCGTGTTTTACATGTCATTAGGGAGGAGGATCTTACTCTCACCACAGCAGGTATTGGTGGGCTGAGTCTATCAGCTGGAAGTGATGATGATGCTGAGCAAGAGGACCATCCAGTTTTATTAGCCGCTGCTGTTGCAGCTGCTGCAAGGAGCTCTCTGAGGCCTCCTTCATTGCAGACACTCCTAGAAGATATTCCACATGCAGCAGCTGTTCCACACACATCTTCTTCTGGAGGTGATTCTGAAGGAAAAAGCAAATGTAAGTATTTCCAATTCCTCTATCTAAATAATTCAATGCTTGCAATTTTGGAGAAAATATAATTGAGCGACAATCTATATATAGCCTGAGTCGTGAATATTTAATTTCCTAAAATGGGGTTAAGAATGGTACAAACTGGTCTCCCATTGTTGGTGACTCTTGCATATGGTGGAATATTGAAGATGACAATGAATCTTATTGGACTAACATTAGTACTTTGTAGTTTCATGTATATTGTTATTGTTTGTTCTCAGCTGCTGATAAAAATTCAAGCACTCGGAAGCTAAAGCATAATGTCATTGAAGCTGTTAATGAACTGATTCAAGATATAACTACTTGCCATGAACAGATAGCCGAGCAAGCAGTGGAGCATATACATCAAAAGTACGTCTCTTCTGAAGTTTCTTTGTATTTCTGTTAAAGATTGAATTGCTCTCTGCTTATTGTTTATGCATCTTTGGAAACAAGAAAAATGTGCTAACATTTTGTTAATCTGATGCTGGGACAATCAGTTCAAGTTCTATTTCACATACGGAGTGAAATTATTAATTGGTTGTTGAAACCAAAACTAATTTTAGTTTGTGTTTATGCTGAGCAGTCATTTGAGATATGGAATCCTAGAGGATTAGGCTGAATAATTAATTGCTTCAAGAACAATGTTCTTCGAAGTCAACTGTTTAGTTCTTACGTTTATTGTTATCTGTACAACTTTGGGTGAATGAATGGATGAGGCAGGTTGAGTTGTTTTACTTTTTACCATAAGGAACATGATTGGTCCCATTAAGTCTCACTCTAACACATCTGAAGGATAGAATGTTTTCTGATTGTTGTGCAGAGTTCTTAGTTAGAGCTATATTAGATGCATTCTTACAATATTCTCTATTCCATTTCGCATACAGCTCTCACACAGCTGTAGAACCAAGGGTCCTGTTTGACCACTTGTCATAAAAAGGCAAAATGTATGCCTTAAGGTGCTTGAGAAGTTGACAATTGTCTGGCTAAAGGATTATACACAATAGTTCATCAGAGTCTTTTTTCAGTTCAGTTTTGTTCTGAAGAAAGCTTGATTCAATTCTGAATTGGTTTTTCCTATTTTTTTTCCCCTTTTAATTGTTTAATGAAATTTTTTTCTCCTCTTCCTTTTCCTTTAACCTTTTGACCTCTTTCTCTCTCGTTTCTTTTCTTTCTCTAGATTATTCTGTCTTCAAGAAAAATTATTTCTTGTTTCAACTTTGCTTTTGGAAGCAGTCAAGTTGAGTTGAGTTGAACACTTGTCTTGAGCTTGATTAGAACACCTGCACAGGAGCTTCGTTGAACTTTGACCCATTTATTATATTATTAGCAGGAGAAGAAAATACTCGAGTGGGACTTGACTTATATTATAGTCAAGATTAAATTTGAGATTGAAACTTGTTGGAGCCTCAAGGAAGATGATCTGTCAGATTCTTCATTGAGTCCAAAAGTGTAGGTAATTGCCTGTTAGAAAACAGAAGGATTCAATAATTGGGATGTCTGAAAATAATGTTAGGTATTGAATCCCTGTCTAGAAAACAGAATGTGTTGGAGTCTAGAGTCGTGCAGCCTTAACTAGAATTAAGTATTTTTGTTTTGGGTTTTTGGTTTTTTTTAGGTTGCTGCTGCGGCTGCTAGTACTAGAACAAAATTGAGTTAAGCCTGATAACTGTTGCTCATTTGTAATTGTTTTTCCATTTACTCTTTTTGGATCTAGTTTAGGCTTCTAGAATATCCAGCCCCATAAGGTGCTATTGTCCTTTGCCCATGTATCAGCAGCTTATTTTGCCTTTCAACATGCTTAGCTTACACTTTCATGTACGTCGTTTCAGTGAGGTAATATTGACTTTGGGCAGTTCAAGAACAGTGGTAGAGTTCCTATGTGCTGCGAAGGAGAAAAAGAGATCATTCCGTGTATTTGTTGCTGAGGGTTCCCCAAGGTTGTTGAAGATACTGATGTTTCCTCACAAGACAAAAGAATAGTTTGCAGTAGTTTCAATATTTGTTTTCTTCCCATTGTGACTTCTCATTGTGTGGTTGACTGGTTGAATCCAGATATCAGGGGCATTCTCTTGCTAAAGAATTGGTTACAAGGGGGCTTCAGACCACTGTAATTACTGATTCTGCTGTTTTTGCCATGATTTCCAGGGTGAACATGGTAAGCAATGATAGAAACTATTAAATTCTTTGGGAGCTTGATTTTTGTTGTACTTTTTAACTCTTTTCTTATTCCTTGGAAAGGTTATTGTTGGAGCTCATGCCGTAATGGCCAATGGTGGGGTTATTGCACCTGTGGGGTTGAATATGGTGGCACTAGCAGCCCGGAGGCATGCAGTCCCTTTTGTTGTACTGGCAGGAATTCATAAGGTATATTTTATTTCATAAGGTATATTCAGAATAAGAGATCTACTACAGTTATTCTTTATGCTTATGCAACAACCAACTCTATTTTCTTCGTTTAATCAACTAAAATTTCGTCCTTTGTCTCTGTCCTAGAGGTGATGATATTGCAGAAAGTTTGTAGCGAATGATATTTTTCTTGTGATATGAGCTGAGATGCGTGTGTTACGGTGGATGTGTGGATATACTAGAACTGATAGAGTAAAAAATGAGACCATTAGGGAAAAGGTGGGAGTGGCATCTATTGAGGAAAAGATGAAAGAAAGCCGCCTGCGTTAGTTTGGACATGTACGGAGAAGACCGAGGGATGCTCTTGTTAGGAGGATTGAGGGAGAGAGGGAGGCAGGATAGGTTAGACAGAGGTAAAGGTAGGTCTAAAACGACATGGATAGAGGTAATTAGGAAAGATATGCCATTGTTAAGTTTGGATGAGAGTATGACGGTCGATAGAAGGAAGTGAAGATAGAGGATTCATGTGAATGACCACACGTTGCCTGGCATTGGTTCATGTAGCTGACCCCAAGTTTCTTGGGATTAAGGCTTAGTTTTTGTTGTTGTTGTATGAGACTTGTGTTAAATCTGTAGGGATTGTAGTCACTAATTCCTGAATGGAGCTATAAAGTGGCTTAGTCTACTCAAATGTTTAGTGTACTAGTGTGGCTCATCTAGTAAGCTGACAGTGTGAATTGGAAACATGTAGGAAACACCTGTACAATTTTAAATTTTATTTTTAATTAATTTAAAAACAATTCTATTTTTTAACTTTAATTCTATTTAGCAAAGGAATTAACCTCGTTGAAGAATAGCTGAGCAGGTGAAAAACCCAAGTCTTTCCTAAATATTTCCCAACCCTAACAGCAACTTATGATGCATGCAAAATACCCTTCAATTCACCTTTTTTTTTTTTTTTAAGTTTTTCTAATCAGGCCACCTTTGAACAAATAAGAACTTCAAAATTGGATATCTATTCCATCCTTTAAATGTAGATGAAGGTAGAGGGAAAAAAGCCTTTGCAAAAGAAGGTGAACGTGATATATTGAGGAATTGGAATCTGAATAACTAGGAATTCCAAGATCAGGCCTCAAACCAGCAACAAACTTTAATGTATAAAAGTCCTGGAAAAGATTTCAATGTTAATAAGTATAAAATATATAAAGCTCGCAACATTTTATAGTTTAAATTAGCTAGAGAGAGTAAAATTTCCGAAATGCAAAACCAAAGAAGAGAGAGTAAAATTGCCGAGATCAAAACGGCTAGCCAGGGATGGCTAATTCCAAAGTGCTATTGCCCCTTTTGGAGTAAGAGATTCCCCAGAATTGGCTATGTTACTGGGGGGTATTTACCTCTAACGCAAGCTAGTACAATGGTCAAAGCTCTTGCTAGTACTCAACGTATACGTTGGTACACACGACCAGTCCAATGTCACATTCCTTGAAGGGATATCGTAAGTCCCGAAGGAATATCAAGGAAATCCATTTTGGGGCCAAAAATATTATTTCTCAAATGTTGATTCCATATCGAGAAATTGTTCTCGAAAACTGTAGCGTCGAAGGATAAAATGTCCTTCAAGCAATAGAAACAATTCTTGAAGGGCATTTACGTAATTTTCAAATGCCTGTAATCAAAAGGAAGTGTATTTAGTAATAAAATATTTCTTAAGGCATTTACATAAATTATGCACATCCGGATCCAAAAAGTATTTTATTCCGTAAAATCCAAAATTCCAAATCTATAAAGGAAATAAATACGAGAATTTCATAAAGAACGTGCCTTACAGTGTTTAGATAACATTTATTGTTCCATTCAACCAAAGAAATCATAACGCGTAGAGTTGGTTAATGAACATAGATAGACATAGATAGAAATGTGTTTGTGCAAGTAAAACAGTTATTTTGTCACATAACATATGCAATGAATACTTGCGATGCACTTAAAATTATTTATAGCACAAAGAATTCCAAATTCCTTGTAGAAATATTCCATTTTTGAATATTCGGATATTTTCTGGTTCAGAAAAATCAAAACCTTGTACAGGAAAACCAAAAAGGTTTATTAGTCGAATTCTCATGTTTTGAGAAAAATATTGATTAATATTTGGGAATCATGATCATAGTGATTCATTTGCTCACTCAAATCTTAGCATAAATCGCAATTATTTTTGCTCAGAAAAATCACATTTTGGTTCAGAAAAACCAAATGGATTCACAATGTTCATTGTACATAAAACCATAGCACATTTTGGAAATCATATAGCGCAAGAACGGTAGTTATTAAAACATTGGTGGGATTCACCTTGTATCGTGTTAATGGTGTACTATATCACTTGTTCGTAATCTCGCACGATCCTTAACGTGAATACCTACATTAAGGATTCATGACATTTCTCTTAGTCGCTCACAATGAAGATAATTACATAGCGACTAAATATATATATAGCTAGGAGGGAATATTCATTTCTTCTCACAAAATGAAATGCATTACTTGAGATAGTCCAAGTCCATTAATTTATTTCTTTATCCGTCTCTGAAGTAAGCATACAAGCTCATATATGTCCTCTTAATTCTCATTCATCCATTAATATCAATGAAAACAATATAAGGACATTTTAACTAAGCTGAAAATTCTGCAAATTTTCAACTTGGCATGCTTTCATATTTCTAATATATCTTTTGATCCGGAAGTCTGATTAACCTCAAATTTGTGCCAAAATGCTCCTAAGATCTTTAGCTACAAAACCATAAGGTCCAATCAGGTTTCTCTGGACACGGCTGCAACCTACTGGGACCGAAACCTCCAAGCTTTACCATGCTAGCATACTTTTTCTTACAAAATACATAAACCATGCACTCTATCTTCACTTTAAGGCATAAACAACACTTGAGTCACTTCATTTAGCATATGAACAACATAAAACCAGCCTAAATACAGTCATGAAGATGACAGAAAAATCACATAAGCATCACAACAAAACTGGCAGCCTTGAACAACATTCACCAAGCTTTGATTTTATGCCACAATTAAACTCCTTTTAACTTATTTTCTTTCTTCATTCATTTCTTCCAATTTTCAGCCATGAATACCCTAGCATAACTCCACCAAAACTTCACCAAAATGACATAAAAATCACACCAAAATACTCCCTTCTTCCACCGGCAGCCATACCACAACCAAAGACAATAGCATAACAAGAAGAGTTCATGAAGAATAAACATAAACCTTGTTATTTCCATACAACATCACTACCAAAATAATCCTCAAAGCTTGTAGAACAACTTTAATTCATGGAAGTAAGGCTTTTACCTCCTCTTGGACAAATTCTTGCAAGATAAAGCTCCAAGATCCTTGCTATTTTCTTTCTCTCTCTTTTTCTTCCTTATTTCTCTCTCTCAGTTTTCTTTGCTAACTGGCCACCTTCTCTCTATGTTTGGTGTTTTAATTCATCAAGTGGTGATTAGGATGCTAGGTGGCATAATGATAAAGTTGGAGAAGTCTTTGGAAGCTTATAGAAATGCTTATGTGTCATAATTGGGCTTGGTGGGCTTTTTATTCAAAACTTCCTTTTTATTTCTTTTTGTTGGGCTTAATTAATTCAAGCCCACTTCTTTCTTCCCTTAAAGAATTCTGTGGGCCTTATTGGGCCTAAGGATGGCCTTTATTAATTTTTCTAAATTGGCCCATACAAAAGTTCCAAGCCCACAACCTTTTTTTCAACAAAAATCTTTATTTCTCAAAAAAAATAGTAACTTGGGTTACTATTCACCTTAGTCGGGAAAAATTTTTATTCCACCAATACCATCTACCCTTTAAATTGATCATTATGGCGTGTCTCAAAGTTTTCAAATTCTTTCCCAATTTTTCTTAATTCATGATCGAAAATTTCGAAAATACCCCTGGAACTTTTCTTGTAGCGGCGACACCCAAAGATATTCTGCGCTTCCGACCTATTTTCTAGTAGGGGTGTTACAGTGCTGTATCTGTTTATCGTTCGCACTTTTTGACTTCCACACAAGATACTAAGGGTTTAAGTGGATAAGAATTTATTTGAGATGAGTTTTGTAAAAAATTACTCCCTCCGTCCCTTAATATAAGTCGTTAGAGACTTTTTGTGTTGTTCCAAATTATAACATGTTGGGTGCTTTTCAAAAAGGTTTTGAACTTATCTTTACCTTTTTGTCCTTATTTATTATTTTCTTTTCCTCCCCTTTCTATCTCGTTTAAAGTTAGAATTTATTATTCTCGTTGGGTACTTTTCAAAGAACCATTTGGTGGGAAAATTAAAACTTTACAGCAGAAGCTTAAAGGTTGCAGAGAGAATGTTGTGTGGTTTCTGATGTTGCATTATTTCTAACAAGAAGAATAATGAGTTTTTAATCCCAATTATTATCACAAGCAAAATTTAAATAGGGGTTGTTTTTTAAGAATCTTAATATGTGTGAAATTAAGTCTAGTGACTTATATTAAGGGACGGAGGGAGTATTGAATATTTAGAGTTAGGTGAGTCTGAAGAGAGAGAATATGATGTATTGTGAATAGATGACAATTTTCAGAAAACAAAAATTATATAAAATAATATATTTGAATTAAAGTGAAATTTTGATTTAGAATGGGATTGGAAAATCTTTGTGACTTTGTCCAAATAAAGCCTAAATATTTTAAGTAACCTTTTCTTCTTCAAGTTATTGTTGGCATAAACATCCTTGATTTTGAAACTATACATAATTTTGTTTCTACTTTCATGGTCATAAATGTCTCTCATGATAACTAATCATGCTTCTAATTTCTAGTTCTGGTGTGACAGTTTTTTTTTTTTTTTTTTTTTTTTGAGTCTCTCTTTACAACAAATCTATTGAAGTTTTTGTCGTCTGACTATGCTTGACCATGTGCCAGCTGTGCCCATTATATCCACACAATCCTGAGGTCTTACTTAATGAACTGAGGTCGCCATCTGAACTTCTGGACTTTGGGGAATTTTCGGATTGCCTTGATTTCGGGAGCAGCTCTGGTTCCCCTAGTCTTCATGTCGTAAATCCAGCATTTGATTATGTGCCACCAAATCTTGTTAGCCTGTTTATTACTGACACGTAAGTTTGCCTATCTATATGCTTTCAAAGAGTGTATCATGTTAAATGAAGTTTAAGAACTGTTTTAGCTTTGTGTATTGCTCTCTAGCGCATGGAAGTTAGTTTATTTTGCTATACATATATCTCTCTCTGTGTTTCTGTACGTGTGTCTGTGTGTTTTAATTGCTAAACTTTATTGATCAGAACAAAATAGAGATGATAATGTTGAAGTGCCCTATACTTTTCAAGATTAAAAAAAACTGGAAAAAAAAAAGTCACCGTATACAAATAAAACTCAATAGTACAATTAAAAGAATCTTGTTTTTTTTACTTGCGACACCCCTCCAATTAACATGATGTCTAAAACCAAACAAGTATTTATCTATTGCTACAGCTGAAGTTATAGGACAAAGAACATCTAAAATATCTAACCTACATTTATCTTATTTAGACTCTCTCATGCATACACAGATGCACACACAATGTATTTATAGAGTAAATGGGTGTTTATGTGCGTGTATGCGGACATGTTTATCCTATGCATGCATATATATAATTGAGAACCAACTTTCTTGAATGTGTGTGCGCGCGTATTTAGATGCATATAGACACATGCAAATTGTTTTGTATCCATCCTTAATTTGAATGATAACTTATATTTACATGCATTTGTGTGTGTGTGTGTGTGTTTTTTTACATGCATACAGACACATGCGTGCACATACATTTTTTAAGATTGGTTTGTATCTGCTTTAATTTAAACGATAACTCCCTTTTGTCTGTATGTCTCTCTTACTCTTGTAGTGGGATATCATTGTTATACTCGCATTATTATTTCATGACACACATGCGCGCGCACACATAATTTGCAGTATTTTCTAATATTAAGTGTGATATTTTTAATCATATCTGAATTAATAATTAATGAAAATAGTTTTCTCAAGCATAAGCATGGGTTATTGGTACTTGTTTTGTTTTATCTTTGTGATGATGAATTGTTTTATAAAATGTTCCTTATTTGCAGCGGAGGGCATAATCCTTCTTACATGTATCGGCTGATTGCTGATTATTACTCTGCGGATGATCTGGTTATACAACAGAGACCAACTTCTTGATATTCTTTCGGGTTCTCTGTTTTCCAGTTTTGGTGGGTAAGTGCTTTAATGCTATGTTCCATGTCAATGTCTTACATTTATGGGCATATTTTTCATTTTCCAGTTTCATACTGGAATGCAGAACACTTCACAATTGGGCTAAACTACTCTGTCTAATTAAGTGAAAATTTGTAGGCTTTGGACTGATATAGAAGAGAAAAGACTAAAGCAGTTGTAGAATATCTCTGCTTCATCCTCTTGAAACAAAGTACTAAGGGCTTGTTTGGTTAATGGACAAAATTACATTGGATGAGATATCCTTGGTTGAGTAATTATGGACTAATTAATTATCCAACCTAAGAGTGTCATCCATCATTTGGTTCATGATGGATAATATATCGGATTGAATTGGAAAAAACTTTTGTTAAGAAGACAAAATTTATTCACAATAAATTTAATTTGGAGTTTAATAAGGGTAAGTCTGTAAATTAAAAGTTAATCCTGCTCAACACTATTCATGGTATAAATGATCCCACCCACCTCCATGGGATTATTTTATCCTATGTATGTTGGATTACTCATTCAAATAGGATTAATAATCCCAACTAAAAAGACCCACCAAACATAGGATGACACAAGATAAATAATCCAATCTCCTGTCATCTCATGGATCAAATGAGCTCTAAATGCTTTATAAAAATAACTAAACTTGACATACCTGGTTTGTTTTTGAGTTCAGAGAATGCAAGCAGAGTACACAAAATCAGGCTTGCTCTCAAGTCCCTTAATATCTTCAAATTTGACCAAGAATTACATTTATGGAGCTTCTGTAGCTTGAAAATTCAAGTCTTCTGAACATGTCATCTGGATATGCCATTGTTGGGATTAAGCCTAGTTTATATCGCAATTATTCTAGTGGTCGGGGATCAAATCTGAAGTAGTGATCAAACACAAATTATTTCCTCTCTGTTACTAGATGTCCCGTATGTGACTCTAAATTAGCTCTGCCTTCAAGTTGGATCAATTTGCCAAAGAATCTTATTACTATTTTATGATCTCATAGGTACTTTTTGAAATCATTGACTCAACTGGACTCTGACATTAATGGTATTTGAACAACTATGTGGTCATTGAGACTTTGTGGAGATAGTGCGTGTGTTTGAAAAGACTTAAACATCTGTGCCATGTTCTGCTGTTTCATCCTTTTCCCCATTTGCCTTGAAATAGTTGGTGGTCTATATATTAGTCTGATGGTGATAGTTTTTTCATTAGATGGGATGGATCTCATATCAATTAATGCATCTGTTGCAATGTGAAACAAAAACTGAAGTTAGTAAAAATTTGTCTGGTCTAGAAATTCATGAAGGGAAATTATTTGTCCACAACATTAAAGGTTTAGAGTCGAAGCTTTTTCCTAAACTGAGAAACATGAATACCTTTGGTGCTGATCTAATAAAGATCAATTCGTACTCGATGCCTCTGCATGTACATTCGTAGTTTGTAAAATGGATGTTTGACAACTAGAAGTTAAATTGTTAAAAGCTTCTGTATTATTTGTTTGTTCTTCTTCTAAATGATACAAATGAATTTATTCTAGCATGGCAGATCCTTCATGATGATTTTGGAGTTTTGGCAAAAATTGGTTAAATTCTGCTCATGCTAAAAACATGTAATGATTTTTTTCCCTTCGTCTCTCTTTAGCCGGTTGTATCTTTATCTTTTCAGATATTCAAATGAGATTTTTCAAAAGGTATTAGAAAGGGTAAGATGGGGGCAATTTCTGGAAAGGGTAATAACATGAGCTCACTTTTTACCTGCTTTTGGTATTGTACAGAATTGCCACATGACCTAAGAACATAAATTGCTAGAGACGATTATTTATTCATTTTAATGGTTTTAACACGTAGAAAAAACATGAAGTTTGGAACAAATATGTTCATGTAATAGTTTAGGCATGTTAACTACGCATATGAATGTCCTGACCTTGATACAGTGTCATTAACTTAAGTTTGTACATTTAGGAAGAGAGATTCCTACAAGTAACATTATCCATCAATTTAAAAAACTATGATATCTTTTATGACTTTCATTTCAAATAGTTATCGTACCTCGTCTTCTCCTTCACCACTTCTCTTTCTGTTTCGAATCTCAAATTAGTGTATAATATGCATATAGAATGTAATCTTCCTACTTTTAGAGAGAATCGGGTAAATTTGTTCGAACCACACTAGTTTTGTATTTATTTATTTTTTTAAAGACTTATTAGAAATATGGGCATGCTACTAATTTTAATAAATTTATATACCTGCGCACTTGTCTTTTTGCAGTCCAGTGTTTTAACATGAATGTTTTATCTTCAGCTGGTTCAACCATAAATCCCAGGTGGATGTTCTGCGAACATGAATATAGACGTTGGAATTCCCTGCTTAAGATAAGGCTACAAGACACGCAAAAGAAAAAGCATGCACCAATTTTTGTTATATGTCTTCATATGTGAGAGTTTTAGGGCATAGATATAGTGGAAACCTGGAGATGAAGTCCAAGGGTTTCATATGATGTGAATTGTTCATTGGGACTAGAGCCGCAGGTGGATGAGTGCAGGCATGACACTTTCTGGTTTTCTATGCAGAATGCTAGTGGAGACGGAAGTAATTTGTGTTTGTTTTCCAATTATGCAATTTTTAGAAAAAAAATTATAAGGTCGTAAGGACTCTTCATGGGGTTTTGATCGAAATGGGTCAAAATTTATTTTCCACGCATTAATGAGGGCGGAATTCGTGAGAACGGGAATACCTCATTGGTACATTGCGTTTCGGAAACACGAGGTTTTCTTCTGACAATTTGTGAATGAGTCGCAGAAAAGGCGGTCGCAAACTATCACCTGGCGTTTGCTAAACGTGAGGTGTATTTTTTTTTTATTTTATAAATTTCTTTTATTTTATGAGTTTTTGTTTTATTTTTTATGAAATTTTAAATTTTTATTAGAAAGAATTCATATTTTTTAAATAACACAAAATTATATATAAATTTAAATAATATATAGTTAAAATTTATTAATTTATATTTGACCATAATGATATACGTATTTTTATTATAATTAATTTTATTTATGATGATGTTGAAAAATAATTATTTTTTACGGTTAATTTTATTTATATTAAAATTTAAAATAAATTTTTATTTTTAATTTAAATTGAATTAATTTATAGTTAATTCAATTTTAATATAAATATTTTAATTTTAATATTTCTATATTAATATTTAAAATATAAATATAAATATTTATAATTTTAATATTTAAAATATTTTAATTTTGATATTTTTAATTTTAATATTTCTATTAAATATCAATAAATATTTAGCTAATTTAAATAATGAATAAATTTAAATAGTTAATTTATAATATTTAATTGTTGAAGAAAATTATAAAAATATAAATTCTCAACTATCTAAATACATTAAAATTATAGTGTCAACTATTTAAATAGTATTTAAATTTAAATCTCAATTATATAAATTTCATAATCCTCTTACATTTCATAATTTAAATAATTTATAATTTAACTGAATTTGAATAATGTGTGAAATATTACAGTTTTAAAAAAATTATTAAAAAAATTATATTATATTTGTCTTTAAAATTCTATTATTATTTTTATTAAATGGTCAAAATAAATCGAACTTATTGTTCTCTCTATAATTTTTTAAATATAAATTATATAGCACATGTGCACTAGCTTTTCACGAGGTCTCTTTTTTTTTTGAAATTTATTTTTTGTTGTATTATGCATTTTATCATTTTGCGACTTTTTCTTATCATTTTTTATGAAATTCCAAATTTTTATTAAAAGAAATTAATATTTTTTTAAGTAACACAAAATTATATATAAATTTAAATAATGCACAATTAAAATTTTTTAATTTAAATTTGACCATAACATTTAATGTACATATTTTTACAACAGTTAATTTTATTTATAGTGATTTTGGAAAATATTTATTTTTATAGTTAATTTTATTTATATTGGAATTTGGCAAAAAATATTTTAAATTTAAAATTGAATTAATTTATAGTTAATTTAAAACATTTAATTATCTTACTTGAGGTATTTGGTATTTGTGAATTTATTGTATATATATTTTAATATTGGTTGAGTTGAGTTTTTAACATTGTCTCCAAATCTTTTATGATTTTATGATATTAATAGAGACATGAACTTTAAAACGCGATACAAACAATAAGTAATAAATTTTATTACACATGAAATAATTTAAAAAAAAGAATGAAAATTAGTCCCGCAATGAAATCCTCGACGGTTCCTTGGAGGTTGAACTCGTCTCTGAGGTTTAATATTTGACTGTTTTTTTGAACGAAGACTCTACAATCACTTTGATGGGTAGGGCACGTATCCCTTTGACGACACTGTTAAAAGATTCCGCCAAATTGGTTGTCATATTGCCACACCGATGTCCACCATCATAAGCAAGAGTCCATTACTCTTTCGAAATCAAATCCAACCATGCCTTCGCTTGGGGACTTAACAAATTAATTTCTTCCATAATCTTCAAAAATTTTCGCTTTTTGCTTTGATCCCCAACTACGTACATCAACTTCTTTAACTCATGCATTTTGAACTTGCTATTGAAGTTACTCCGAACATGTTTAAGACAAAATCTATGTACTGCCATTGGCTCCTGCCAGAGAGATAGTCGATGAACTGCATTTACAATCCCAATGTATCTGTCAGATATTAAACAAATTTTTCGATCATTTAACACATGTTCTCTTAGTAAGGACAAAAACCATCCGCAAATGTCATTGGTTTCTTCGTCAAAGACTGCAAATGCTAGGGGTAATATATAATTATTGGCATCTTGACCCACTACTGTTAAAAGTTTTCCCCTGTATATACCCCTCAAGAATGTGCCTCAACGTTGACCACCGGTTTCATATGAACAAATGCATCAATACAGGGTCCGAACACCCAGAAAACATATCCAAATGTCTTGGCTCCATTGTTGTCCATAGGCAAGAAGTGCCACGCTACGACGATACCAGGATTCGCATCTTGTAAGGCTTGCATATATCGTGGTAACTGTGCGAACGAAGAAGGCCAATCCCCATAGATCATCTCAATAGCGTGCCTGCGTGCATTCCATCCTTTCCTGTATGACGGGGTAAAGTGCAATGTGTTATGAACATGACTATTTATTTCACTGACTTTTATCTCCGGATTATCATGAATCATTGACATGATGTGTTTCGCCATGAATTTCGCACTCATGTTTCGATGGTTCTCATCGACTGTCTGCATTAAACAAATGTACTCTCCGTGCCATCGAGTAATTTGCCACAAGCCACAACCTTTCTTTTTTCGTGCACGGATCCGCCAATAATATGGATGCTGTGGAGTTGAATTTTTACACTCGGCAACCCAGTATGAACTCTTACTTTCTACCACTATAAACTTACGCCCGAGCCTAATAGACCACGACCGAACAGCCCATAGCAACTCATTCTTATCCCTAAACCACATGCCAATCCTTAAGTCATTATTGGATTTTGACCATAAATCCATCCCCCGACCTGGATCCATGCCATCAGCTTCGTTTTCCATTTCTTGTGTAGTATCTAACCGGTTAAGATAGATTGAATATGGTGGATCGCACAAACGGACCGGTTTAGATGATCTATTTGCAGGTTGTTGCAATACAGAAGGACCGAGAATATCTTCTTCGAGATTGCCATCCCCCTCGTCCTCATCGGGTGAATCATCCGTGGTAGGCCCATCAATGTCTGACGTAGGTCCTAACCCGTCTACAGCCGCCTCCGGAATACCTACCCAATTACGCTCTCGAGCTATCCAATCATCAACTGGAGTTACATCCAATGGAATACCAATTTCAGTTGTTGAAAATAATTGATGGCTCGTTTGTACTTGAACGGATTGAATCCTGTCATAAAGTTGAGGCATACCAAACCCAGTAGAAGTCGACATGAAGTATTGATTGCTAGGTCCAGTGACTGGAGTATCCAAAATTGATGTACGGAAAAGTGATTGGAAAGTCTCATTTCCAACCTGCGGAGGATCGTTGGCTACAGTTGCTAGAAAATTTAAATCGAAGTTAGGCATGCTGACAGGAACAGTTGAGTTCAATAATACAGTGAACGATTCAGTGATAAGAGTTGGGATATTATGCTCAGGAAGAGTTGTTGCTGTTGCATTCGGAATCTGGACGATCTCATGGTGAATATGGAGATCAATTGATTGTCCCCTCACGGTAGATGCATAGTACCACATATTTTCCATATCATCATCATCATCATCATCTGTTATAGCAGCGGTTGTAGACCTCGTCCCAATACCAATAATAGTGTCCTCCCTCATTGTGATTTGCAACTTCACAGTAGACGTGTCCAATCCTCGAATAACACATATTTTGTTGACTAAACCTCCCAAACTAACTCGATTTCGAACAATCAATGCCTTGCGATATGGACCATTAAAAAAATCGCCGTGTGAGGTGCGCATAACTTCACAATCCCAATATAACCGTAGTCTTACAAGTTCTTCTAATGATATTGTATCTAAATAAATTATGTAGGATTTTTCTATTCAAAAGATAAAACATGTTACAACTTTGAATTAATATATGAAGCAATATATTATAATCAGTACAAATCTATCTCAAATAATTAAAATATTTGATATATGCAAAAATGAGTATTTAATATATTCCACACTAATTATTACATATTATAAAACTTACTAAGATAATTAAGATTAATTATTCAAGAAGTTAACATATATTTAATTTAAAATTCCAAAATCCCCAAAGCTCAAGGTTTTCTTATTCTAGAAAATCTTTTCAAATCTCAGTGATAAGTGAAAAATTAAGAAAAATATGAAGGATATTTATTAAGTTAATAGCTAAAAAAATATGTAAATAATAATTTTCATGCTATAGAATGTATAGAAAAAAATTATTAAATAAACTATTCAAATGATTATCATGCTAAAAAAAATGTAAATAATAATTTTCAAACTATATGAATGTATTATCAAAAAAATATTAAATAGACCATTCAAATGATATGTAACTTTTATGCTAAAAAAAATATGTAAATTTTCAAGCTAAAAAAATATGTAAATAATAATTTTTATGCTATACGAATGTATTTTAAAAAAATATTAAATAGCTATTCAAATGATGTGTAAATTTTCATGCTAAAAAAATATGTAAATAATAATTTTCATGCTATATGAATGTATTTTAAAAAAAATATTAAATAGACTATTCAAATGATATGTAAATTTTTATGCTAAAAAAAATTATAAATTTTCAAGCTAAAAAAATATGTAAATAATAATTTTCATGCTATATGAATGTATTTTAAAAAAATATTAAATAGACTATTCAAATGATATGTAAATTTTCATGCTAAAAAAAATGTATATAATATTTTTCATGCTATATGAATGTATTTAAAAAAATATAAAATAGACCATTCAAATGATATGTAAATTTTTATAATATTTAAAAAATATGTAAATTTTCATGCTAAAAAAATATGTAAATAATAATTTCCATGCTATACGAATGTATTTTAAAAAAAATATTAAATAGACTATTCAAATGATATGTAAATTTTCATGCTAAAAAAATATGTATATAATATTTTTCATGCTATACGAATGTATTTAAAAAAATATAAAATAGACCATTCAAATGATATATAAATTTTTATGCTAAAAAAAAATATGTAAATTTTCATACGAAAAAAAAAAATATGTAAATAATAATTTCCATGCTATACGAATGTATTTTAAAAAATATATATTAAATAGACTATTCAAATGATATGTAAATTTTCATGCTAAAAAAATATGTAAATAATACACAATCTATATACAGTCTATAGATGTTTTAAATATTTACACAGTCTATAATCTATGTAAATATTTACAAAGTATAATTAAAATGTACAGTCTATACACGTTTTAAACAATTAAATTAAATAGCTAATTCAGCTATACAATTTACTTATAAATGCATAATTCAACATATATCACATCATCATAAAAAAATAAGTCCCACAAGAATTTAATAAATAATATCTTTATTATAATATTTACACAGTCTATACACCGTCTACAGTCTATGTAAATATTTACAAAGTATAATTAAAATATACAGTCTATACACGTTTTAAACAATTAAATTAAATAACTAATTCAGCTATATAATTTAATTATAAATACACAATTCAGCATATATCACATCATCATAAAAAAATAAGTCACACAAGAATTTAACAAATAATATATTTATTATAATATTTAAAGAAGAAAAACCTGTAAAATATATGTCAATATATACGAGCTCCCGCGAATACTTTCTCAGGCTCCCTCTTGTGCAAAATTTCTTCACACCCGCAGCAAAATCATCACCAGTGCCAACGAAATGGAAAACACAGAAGCGGAGAATAGAGAGGAATGAGAAGAACAATATGAAGAATAGATATGCGGCAAATGACTTTGTGAAATATATGTATATATATAGGCGAAAGAAAGTGTTTCTGTGTGCATGTGAATTTCGGTCAGATTGTGAAGAAACGGTCAAAAATTTGTCCGGTCGTTGTCCGTTTCTTCACGTGCCAAAAGCTGTCCAGTCGCTGACAACCGGGCTGAAAAGCTGAAGATCTCGCGTTTCGGTAACGCGAGGTACCCCCTCTGAGCCGTACTCACGAATTCCGCCTCCATTAATGCGTGGAAAATGAGTTTTGACCTAAACTATTCATTGATAGATACATTACGTATGAATTTAGTAGGATCGTAGATGCGTATCTCAATGCCGTCTCATCAGTCTCATTTAGCGTTTTTCATTTTTCCATTGGAATTTATATAATTTCCTGGGAGACGCAGCAGTCAATTCAATTCTCACAATGCATTATTGCGCCAAAAAATGGTTTCAGTGTGTTAGGTGTAAAACGCAAGCATTAGGGTATTGCTGGGGATGTTGGTTCACAAGGGAGTTTTATATTTTTAACAACTAATGCTTTTTTTGGATTAAAAAAATGATTAAAATATCATTATTATTTTTTTTTGGGTCTAAAAGTATCGAAAGTTAGTGATGATGATTATTATTATTATTATTATTTGGCCGCGAATCTTATGTGCTTAGTCTAAGCAGAAGTAGCTGGAAGTATTGTCAACTTTGAAATCACCAGTGCTCCTAGCAATGTCAAGGTACCCTTTGGCATTGGTGACTTTTGAGTGAGTTACCAAAACCAGGCAGTAACTTTCTGCCCAATTGTTTTTCTTTTCTTTTTTCATTTTTTCTATTTTTAAATTGGCAAATGCAAACACTTCCGTCTTAATGTATAATCAATTGAAAAAAAAGTTGAGTATGTTATAAAATATAGGGGAAAAAAAAAGTGATTGTTCATTTTCTAAAGCTATTTGATAGATGTGAATGGTTTAATTATTCATTTATTTATAAGATAAATGCGATTATTTTTTATAATGTTATTAATTTCTTTGGTAAGATAAAATTAGATTTATTAAGTTCATTATTTATCATTTAAAACAATGTATCTTATTGTCTATAAACAGCGGTTTTATAGATAAATTTGTATATTAGGTTAGATATATATTAAATTTTAAGAATTTAGTTTAATCTTATTTATATTTTAATGATAAGATTTATGACAATAAACTAATAATTTATATACAATACGTAAGTTATTTTTTAATCAATAAAAATAAAATATGTAGAAAGTAAATGTTAAATCAATCTTGAAAAATGGTTGTGAGCTCAATTTATTTATCTTAAATTGAGTTGGCATCACACTTCAAAAAAAAAAAAATTGAGTTGAATTGATATTTACTTTTGAATGTTGGATTGGCATTTAGTTTCGACATATTTTATTTTTATTATTTAATATATAAATTACTAAATTGTCATCACGAATCTTCTCTATTTAATAGACGAGGAAAACTTGTAAAATTTATGAATCATTATGTAAACATATGGTGACGATATTGTCACAGCAATATCCCTCCTATAGAGTAATTTTTACTCAAATAACAATTTAAACCTTCTTTAGCCAACTCAAAATAATCCCCAAATCTCTTTCATCTTTTAGTTTTACCTCACTCCTCTTTCCTCTTTCTTTTCTACTCGTATGTAATATATATATATTTTCTTTCCTAATCTTCTCTCTCTTCTCTTCCCTCCTTTTGCTTCTCTCTCCTCTAATGATTCCCTCGTGTCTCTTCTCCCTTCTCTCTTTCTTTTGTGAATGATTCCCTCCAGTAGCGATTCGAATGCTGAAATATCTCTGGAATCAAGATGTTCAAATTTGTCTCGTTCACCTAATCCTATAGCTTGGTTGGAATGGACTGTAGGTAACTTTCTTCTCTCCTTACGTGGCGTTTTTTGTGCTTGTATTTCCGTCAAGCTGCAAGTCGGTTTCTTCAAGATAAGTTAGTGATGTACAAAGCTCTGCATGGACTGCGTATTGACTGGCTTTGATTGGCTTCCTACAAGCATTTCAACAAACCAAATGCAAAGGATCTTATAGAGGCCGCAAATCAACCGTCAATATTTGACTTGTGAAAGACTTATTGGAGTTGGAGAAGAAACAAGAGGAAGGAGGGAAAAGAGGAGAGAGAAGGGAGGAGAGAGGATAGAGGAGAGAGAGAGAGGAAAGAGAAGAAAATATTACGTAGGAGTATGAAAGGAAGAGGAGTGAAAATTGAGATAAAATTATAAAGGAAAAAGATTTGGAGAATATTTTGAGTTGGTCAAAGAAAGTTAAAATTGTCATTTAAGTAAAAATTGCTCTTGCATGAGATTGTTCTGGCAATATTGTCAGCCAACATCTCGCATTGGATTCCGAAGCCCGTAGCATTGGTCCTAATGAACTCCAATTTAGTCCTTCTCCCCCAATAATGCCCATGCCTTCAACTCGTTCTAAGATTTCGTGTAATAAGCTTTTTATATTCAGCAACTTCCTTTAAAAAGTAATTACAAAAATTCAAATATTTATCTATCCAGCCATTAGGTAGATCAGCAGTTACTCCTCCTATACGAAAGTAATTGTGCATCATTCGCATACTAGTAGCAGCTTCAAATTATTTTACAGAAAGTTTATTTGTAAGAGTTTTTAAAAATCATCTCGAATAGATATCTTTTGCTAAAAAATCTCATTGATCATTTTACAAACACTTTACTTGTAAAAGTTTTTAAAAGTCATCTCAAAAGTATAGGTATTTTTTACATGTCTTATTTATTTTAGAGTTAAGTGTAAGAAATTGCTAATTATGCCCTTTGAGTCAAATGCTTACAATATTTGTATTTTGAAATTAAATAAAATATATTGTTATATATAGATATATGTATGGGCACGATTAGTTTATGAATTATTTAGATATTATAAATCAAGTTCTATATTTATTGCACTTTAATTCTTAAGATATCGAAATATTAATTATTAAATTAATCTCATTCTTTGGTGACTCAAGGAATTTCAAGTTAGTAAACACAGATCATTATTTGCTTAGGATAAGGGTATCATGTACAACAATCTTATAATATCATTGAATCACATTAATGAATTTTAGATTTTCTCTTCTTTTTTTTCCATTTCCTTAAAAGTTTTCTACTCTCTAATTTTCTTAAATTTATCAAACTTTATTTTATTATTCTGTTTAAATCAAATTCATAATACCTTTATCAGTCCGAATGTCTACTCTTCAACATTTGAAGTCTTATTCTGAGCACGAGTCTCTAGTTTTAACATGTGAAGTTTTCTTCCGAGCATAAGGATCCAGAAAATGAAGGTTATTGAAAATTTACCCGTAATTATTCATAACATCAATCATTTAGAAAGATGTCTTGAGAAGTTTGATTGTTCTTTATATGCTTAAAGTATAATTCAAATCTAATTCATTTTATATATCTATTTAATTTATTATTTTAAATCTTATAAAATATGAAATTTTCATTCTTAACATCCTGAGAAAGATATGATTATCAAAAGATAGTTATTTTTCAAAAGCTCGTTACGATTAGTTGCATTTGTGGCTATAAGATTTTAAATAAATAAGTTAGTATAGTTCTGTAATGTTCAAAATACTTCCTCGGTTAAAATTATATGAACAAAATATTACTGATAAAAATATATTGAAAAAATATTTATCTACTTTCATGGTACAAATATGCTCCTGTAACAACAATATCAAGAAGAATAATTTTAAAATTATGCAAAATTAATTTTTTATGTCCTTGTAACTAAGTTAAATAATGAGTTATTGATAAAAAAAAATCATGAAATTTGATTAACTGGTTCTACTTCATTTCTTGAAGTAAATGCGACCACAACTGTAACACACTAGATCCGAAACTCGAAATAGAATTCCATCCCGTATCCAAGGCGCCATATGGAGACATTTTTAAAGAAATGTTAAACCTTTAACTCAAAGAATGACTTTAACTTAAACTAATTATTTTTAATAAAAAATATACATCTTCAAAAAAATTTATGTCATATATTAAAATTTCATAAATAAATAAAACTATCATTACAATAAATATCATATCCAATCTTAGTTAAGAGATAAAGAGTTTAGTATTGTTTAACTTCAACTAATAAATAAACTCTTACAAAATCAACCAACTTATAAGTGTATCTAATCCCACACCTGTTCATAATTCTCACCATATTTCTGCCAATCATCTGTAAAATATTAAATAGAGTGAGTTATATTAATTCAATAATTAATCCAAATATTTTCTTGGAAAATGAGTCAATTATATATAATAATATACTTTTAAATAAAATACATTGAGTAAGGAACTTATTTTAAGTTTCTTTTTTCCATTTACCTGATTGACAGAATAAAAATATTATTCAACCTTAATTAAAATAAGAGTTTAGTTCAATCTTAAATCTACAGGAGTCATGGGCTGGCCAGCCGGGCTAACCATTAGCCCACGTCAATTTCAACAAATTTTTAAAAGGATACTTCAATGGTGTTAAGACACAAAACAGAAGTTTCCAACAACTGTCATCAACAAAAGGAAGCTGCCAAACTTTTTTTTTTTTTTTTTGGTCCAAACATCACAATCCTATGTCAAACAGAGGAAAAAAGGGGGAAAAAAAAGAGGGTGTCTTGAGAATATGGGATTGGATAGCTCGCAGCGCTTCTACGAGCATCACCAATCTTTTTTTCTTTTTTAAAAACTAAACAAAACAATGAAAAAGTGAATAGAAGCAGCCAATAATCCTTTTTTTTTTTTAAAACATGATCAAACTAATTACACAAATCAAAATTTCAAATAACTCAATTCCATCTACCAATAAGGTACCTCTTTATTTTTTTATAAATATATATATAATGTCAACATTCTGAAACTTTTTTTTTCTTTTTTTTCTCAGACTTTGCGAACAAAAATTAAAATACTTATCATGTTCTTAATATATAACAAATAAATATTTATGAATTTCAGATTAGAAAGAGAACCACAAGCTTGAATGTTTATCCCGCCAAAGAGATCAAATTGAGATTTCTTATAAATTGAGAGGATTTTCAATTACGTATAAAAATTTTAAAACATATTCTTCTTCCCTTTTTCCTAAACCCATGAGTTATTAACTACACTTCACACATAAACACATGATAACATTGTTCAAAACCAAATAAACTAATCCAACTCAATTCTTAAATTTATATAGAAAATACAATTTCATAATATTTTTTAAAATAGAATATATTAGAACCACTTAACTTTCGCAACAGTCAAAACTAACACCTCCAACTCAAATCAAATATGCACCACAACCACATCCTAACCTCAAACTGCAATAATGCTAAAATCAATCAAAAGAATTATAACTTTAATAAATCAATTAAACTTAAATTTTAAAACCTTAGAAATGGAGAGAAAGGAATCTCCTAACATTTAACTATCATTCACTAAACGAATTAATAACTCGAAGTCATAGAACTTAACTTTAAGAGTAGAAAGCTCATAGCTTTCTTTCCCAATGTTTGAAACCCTTGTGTAACTATCACGTGTAACTAATGGTAAGAATAAGAAAATATAGTTTAAATAAAAAGATGTATGGTTAGTTTTTAAGAAAGTAAATAACATATTCACTTTCCTAATTCAACTTAATCTCCTACAATTTTAAGATTTAGGTCATAACATGGGCTATTCAAAAGAATGGGTTATAACACGGGCCACTTAATAAAATACTAAATTCAAATTACTTTGGGTAAGATATTTACAAGAACTCTTCATTTTAGCCCTAGAAGAGGCCGAGATCGTAGCTATAATCGTAATTGTGGACATAAACATAGTGATGATAAAAATACATCTTATAACTATAGTGGTCAATGTACCTCATCAAAATCACCACTAGAAGTGAGTAAAGCATGATGAGGGAAAAAAAGATGTTTATGAAGATAAATGATTATGAATGTGGTGTAAAAAGACATTAATCACATATCTATCATAAATAAAGCATTTTGTTGACCTCTATCAAGCATTACACATTATTAGTATTTTATTATTATCATTCCTTATTCTGATTCAAAGAATGGTACTGAATATATATGTCTCATTGATAGTAGTACAACGAGTACTATATTGAAAGGTAAAAAATATTTTTCTTACTTGAAGCTAAAAGAAACAAATGTCAATATATTTAAAAGGTACTAGTATAAAATTGATCAAAGCCTCCAAAAGAATTAATATATTTCTACTTGGAAGGACAAAAATTATAATATAATGCATTATTCTCCTCAAAATCTCAAAAAAGTTATCAAATTTTAAAGATATTTGTCGAGATAAATATCATATTGAGACAATGAGTGGAGGAAATTATGACTATTTTTGCATTATAATTATTATTTTATGAATAAAATATGTGTTGAAAAAACTATCACCTATTTATTCTAATCCGTATTATGCCAAAATAAATGTCATTGAAACACATCATTTAGTAAACCAAAAGTTCATTAATCCAAAAAAGTATGTTATTTAGTATATCTAAGGCAAGATTTGTTAATTGTCATCTTGATGAAAAAATATTCCTCGCATGAAGTAAAGGAAACGAGCAATAGAAAAAGGCAATTACATGCAACATTATTAAATTATTTTGAGTTGCACTTGAGTGCTAGAAGTTTAAAATAATTTTTTTTTGGGTGAAAAATGGAAAATCCATTGTTGGTTGCTTTTGCCGACTCAACTAGAGTAACAAATCACATATTCCATCTAAGAATACTCCTATTTCAATGGAAGATCTTGTAGGATAAAATACCAATGTTATAACTAATGAGTTTAAAACATGCCAAAAATGTGACAGACCTCTTGGTTCTAATGATAAAAATCCGTAAAAAAGTGGAAGATCAAATAATCAAGTAATACAAATTTTGTGATTAGAGAGAACAACTACAATCGGTTAGAAATAAAAATGTTGTTAATATTTTTGCATATAATATAACTCTTGATATTCTAAAAGAAAATCTTGAATCAAAACCAATATGAATGTCAGTATAAAAGTGAGTAGCCAAAATAGAAGAAGACAATTCAATTAGAATTGAACTCACTAGCAAAACATAAATATTTTGGACTTGTAGTTTGAACTCCAAAAAATGTGAAACCAATAGGTTATAAATGCATTTTGTGTGCAAACGAAATATAAATGAAGTCATGATATATAAATTACAACTTGTGGCACAAAAATTTTCACAAATACTAGGAGTTGATTATGAAGAGATATATTCACATGTGATTGATTCTATTATATTTTGATAACTTATGTGAGTCATGCAGTATATGAAAATCTCGATATGTATTTAATGGATATTGTTACTGTTTATTTATATAAAACACTTGATACTGATGTGTGCATGAAAATCCTTGAAGAATTTGATATGCCAAAAGCATACAAGTCTAATTTTCGAGAAAATAATTTCATTAAGATATAAAACCTTGTTGTGGATTAAAGCAACTTGGACGTTTGTGGTATATTAATGGTCTTAGTGATTGCTTGTTGGAAGTAGGATGTAAGAATGATTTGTTTTATCCATGCATTTTTTATAAAGAAATTATAATATGATTTTGTAATATAAGCTACATTTTTTTGATAAACATTAGTCTTATTAGAATTTTTGAAGAACTTTCAAAGGCAATAAGTTATTTGAAACAAAAGTCTGAAATCAAAGATTTGGGAAAATGAAGTTTTGTATAGGCTAACAAATTGAACATTTAGAAGATGGTTTTATTCATTTAATAAAATTATATTGAGAAAGTTCTAAAATGATTTTTACATGGACAAATTGTATTCACTGAGTACTCCAATGGTTATCATGTCACTTAATATGAGTAAATATCTTTTAATCTCATGAAAGATAGTGAAGAATTACTTGGTCATGAAGTATTTTATTTAGGTGTCATTAGTATATTAATGTATCTTGGTAATAGTGTAAGATTTATTTTCTTTCAATTTACTAGCAATATTTAGTTCTTCTCCATCACAGTGGTATTAGAATATTGATGTGATATTGATGTGCAACCAATTTGATCATGTGATAATCTAACATATTTATTCATTAAGACATTAACAATGCCACATTTGAGAAATTGATATATAAAATTAGCATACATCGACTAAAAAATACAAAGACATCTTGAATGATGTTATCAAGAGGGAGAATATATGCATTGTACACTTTTTTCTCTTAATCAAGATTTTTTCCATTGAGTTTTTCTTGGTCAGATTTTTAATGAAGTAGTGTCCTCTCCAGAAAGGAAATGTATTCTTTTCCTTCATTAGATTTTTGTCTTACATGATTTTTCTAGGAAGATTTTTAACTAGGTATTTCCATATCTTAAAAATGAATATTTCAGGGAGAGTGTAATAAAATTTAGAAGATAACGACAGCTGTTAATTTTTCGAGACATTTCATTTATCTAGAAGATAGATGTGACTATTCGATTTCTAAACTATTCATTTATCGAGAAGATAAATGTGACAATTCATTTTTTAAAGGTTATTAATTTCTTCTATAAGATAAAATCGCATTTATTAGGTTCATTGCTTATCATTTAAGATAATGTATTTTACCTTCTATAAATAAGGGCTTTCTGTAAACAAACAATGAATCAATTTACACGATTGAATTATATTAATGAATAATAAATTCTCTTCTTATTCTACTTTTTATAGTTTTCTTAAATGTTCTCTACTTTATAATTTTCTTAAGTTTATCAAACTTTATTTCATAATTCCATTTGAATCAAATTCATAATAAAGTTACAACTTATTTTTTTCTTAAGAAATCATATATAATTAGACGAATTAACACACACACACACACACACACACACACACAAGAAATAAGTTCCAAATTTTAAACAATTTGACAAGTACATACATATTTTAGAAATAGATTTAATGATAATATTCCCTTGAGTATTAGTGTGAAGATCTTTAACTAAGTATAGATCTCTTTTGATTTTCTTTCTTTATTGACGATTGTATATTAGTTATATGAGTTTCTTAATTAAAGCTTTGTCATTGAAAGATAATTAGAAAATTTCAATTAAATATATGATTTTGCCAATTGTGTCGAAAATACAAAGTAATAGTACTAAGTCAATTAAAATCATGGTTTCAAATAATAGTAGGAAAGTTAACTAAGTTTTTGAGAAATGACAACTAGAAGAATGAGAAAGTCAAAAGAAATCCCTAACATCCATCCATGTCACAAGGTAGCTTACAATATTTGTCTTTATCATCTTATTCGTCTTTGAATTGGCTCCATATCAATTTGCATTACTTGAGAGGCATCAACAGTAGAAATAATATATTCCATAGCATCACAATCTAAATGCTCAATATGAATGGCATTTCAAAAGTACGTAGTAAAAAGAATCATAAGGTGTCTATAGGATATATGAAGTGGAACATCCTATAACAAACTCCATATCTACCTCATGTAATGTACTAGCGCTTTGACTCTTATTGCTATGATTACCTCTCTGAGTATCTAGGAAGGCATAAAGATGGTTGGGAGTTAGAGTGATGTATAGACAATCTTCTATCCTCTCTAATAGCAAATAAAGCATATTAACACATATCTTACACTGGGACAAGCCTACTTCTTATTGGCTCATCAAACTCCTATGTAACATCACCAACGTAAAGATAAATTTGATGAAGGTACTATCCGAGTACCAAATAAATCCAAGTATCTATTAATGTCAAACCTTAATAAAAATGTTAATAACATGTAAATTTGACAAATGTATGCTACTAAATATTCTATAGTAGATGAAGTCTCATGATATTTAGAAGGATGATATATCATATTTCCAATTAACACATTCGTGCAATCTCGATACTGTATAATATAAGAGGAGTAAAGTAGAAGTTGTTTTGTGTAGGACAAATCCTCCATTACGTGTTGTCTTACAATGAAATATGAGACTGGTGATAATTTCTGCAATCCATATTACCTCGTACCACATCGAACAATTCTACAAAGATAAAATTGTATATCTAATGGATAAAGTAAGGCTTGTAACATCCCGAATTGCCTAAGTACATGATTTGGGAAATAGTACTTGATAACAACAATGCACACTATCCATATGTCATAACTAGTTAAAACTCAGTAAAGATCTCAAATCTTCCTCTGAGTAAACCATAAAAACTATGAAGAGAACAAGGTAAAAATAGGTATCAAGAAGACAACAAGGTAAAAATAGGATATCATGAAGACATTTATATTATGAGAATAACATGTTGATGACTTTGTATACTGCTCTCATATTAAGAATATATAGTGCACACATGACTGTCTTGTAGATAGTATGGGTGTTCATTATTCTGTTTGAATCGAAAATCAAATCGAACTGACTTCAATTTTGGTTTGGTTTTATTGAAATTCGGTTTGGTTCAGTTTTAGAGTTTATATAAAAAATTGGTTTGATTTTCGATTTTCTAAAATAAAAAACTGAAAAATCGAATTATATTTTTAAAATTTTAAATATATAATTAATATTAAAATATTGTCAATTAATTAATTAATTAATTTTATAAATTATGATTTTTTAAAAAAATTATGTTCAAATTCAATTATTTCGGTTCAATTTGATTTTGTCCAAAATAAAATTATTAGGAATTGAGTTTAAAATTTTCATATTTACAATTTGCATCCGTGATCATAACTTTCTAATAAAATATTTGGCCTAAATATTTAAAATGTTTGGACTTTAATTTATATTATATTTTATATTTTATATTAAATTTGAATTATAATATATGTTGGAATTTATTTATGTGGGTTTAAATTTATATTAGGTTAATGAATCTACTAAATGAGGTATTTAAATTCGGTTTAGAACTGAACCGAAATTATTTTGGTTCGATTTTATTGATTTTTTTTTAAATTTTGATTCGGTTCGATTTTGATAAAAAAAAATAACTGAATTTAAAAACAAAAAATCGAATTGAAAACTGAATGAACACCCCTAGTAGATAGTCCAACTATTTTGTAGATGCATAGAAGATGTTTCCTAACTTCTATGAAGCTAAATGATTGATCCCAACTGAATTCATAGGCATAAATAATAAGTATTTGAAGTTATAACTATTAACTTTATCTTATATTTGAATAAATATGTAGCATAAATTTTTGTACCTGAAACCCCTTGACCCTAGGATTAATATCGATAGTTACTTGGCTTAATATTGTCTGTCGATCTCATAGGTTAAAATATAAGAAATCTCTCCCATGCTTATAACTAAGATTTAATGAATAGGAGTTGTTATTCGCTTATTACAAATAACATAAAATAAGAAATGCTAGTATTAAATTCATTCCAATATTAATTTATTACTTGGAGAAGCAGTAGTAGCCTTGTAATCTGATTAACACCATGTATAAATACTCTACGTAAGACTTTGTAAAAAGTCGCAAGCACATCTAAACTGCATAATTGACCAAGATTATTGAGGTCATGTAAAATAGTAGGTACACTAGCTTAATTTTTGTGTTGGATTGATCACACATGAGATTTTCATTAATCAATTGTATAATACAAGCTCTCGCATGACACTCAATTTCATGATCAAAAGACTTATCGATCAAGGGATATGAATCTAAGCAATCAGTAATACATCCTATCTTTAGTTGGATCCTTCAAAGTCAATTAGTCCTGATTTAAAACTCATGAGCTCGTAGAACTAGTTAATCCTCTAAACTACTATGTAGTCATTGTCCCACCCAATAACTAGCTTACTATCCGTAAAGAAGTCCTAATTAAGTGCAATATATTATAAGGTGATTGTAACTTCTTCAATAAATAGATGAAACATATGCATCTATTAATGCCATTTCTCTACTAAAGTTGTAATTTGTGCATGGTTGTATTTAAACTGGCTAGCCTTATATACACTATAGAAACTTGCAACCCAAAGTAGATACTGCACCTTTCTATGTAGAGGATGGACTCTCCAAAATCTAGAGTCAGCTCGACAAACTCTCAGTAGCTCAATATTTAGATTATCTTAGATATATGTAAAACAATATTGTCGCTAAAGAGTAAGTAAATTAGCAAATTGTTGCCTATGATTAAGTAAGGGATCATTAAAGTTAGAATAATTTGCACAACACAAATTAAAGAATGTTGGTTTTCAAAATATTTTTATAAAAAAAAAAGAAGATTTTTCACCTCAACTAGATATTAGAAGTATTAGAGGAAAGTAAATAAAAAAAGAAAGTTTAAGTAAGAACACATGTAAAATGACAATGAAAACACTTGGATCATGTCAAACAAATAGGATAGAGGTAAGTCGCTTACAATTTTTTTAAAAATGATGATTAAAGTAAATAAAAAATAAAAAAAATTGTTGACTAATCTAATAGACAATTGCAATTTTTTTTTCTTTAAAGAAATTAGATCTTTCTCTAATGCACTCAATGTTCTAATAGTTGTTCCAATGTTAACCACCTTCATTATAAATCCATACCGTTTCATTCTTTGCCTATCCATTTATTCCTTTTCAGTATTGATCTTGGTCTCCCAATTGTTGAGCTCATGTGTGATGAATTAGCACACAATGTAATGTAGCTTAATAAGATGAAACTAAATGAATAGAAACTCTACCCATATTTTTGCAAACTTGTATTACATGTGAATGAGGAATTTTGTAAGATTCAAAAATTTCACATATACAACTATGTTCTTTCAAATTAACCACTTGAATATTTTCCCCCTTTCGCACCATCCAAACTACTAATAACTTTATAATTCCTTAGTTAACAGTTAAGAGTAGTTTTTCTACTTGCTACTAATCATCACGTTCTTCAAATACATCTCTAAAATAATAGTAATTTATGGATTACTTGATCTAGTGTCATCCTCAATCTTACGACAATTGTTGAAATGTAGACAATCATATAACTTATTTCATAATATTATTGAAAGATTCATACAAATTAATAGTTATTATACCCAAATGCAATCCACTGTCACACGAAAGAGCCTATTGTCATATCAGAGTTCAAAAAATTAATTATATACTTCTTCATTCAACTATTTTATTTCGTCTATTACTTTGCTAAACTTTCTAACTTGAAGCTTACATACTAGCTAATATATAAGATCACCCAATGCTTTAGACCATTGATTAAAAATAACTTGTAGGTAGCTTAAGCAAAATCTATGATAAGATGGTTGCCATTTTGAATGCCCTACATTCTATCAAATATCATACAAATAGGTCTACTCCAGATCATGCAAATTTTTAATTAATCATTAAAGTAAGACTAGTTACTCCTACTTTGCTTATTTACCATTGCAAATGCTAATAAAAAAATATAACCAATAGCATCTTAGCAATCGTCGATGCTAATAAGAAGGCTGAAATATGAGGATTCATCTATTTATGGTTTGCCCATTTCCCATAGTACTAGGGGTATGCCGCCACACAACAATTGTGTCTGGATTATACATTTGCAAAGCAAGCATAAATTTTGCTAAAATATTGTATGATATCTCTCATTACCATACGCCATCTCTATAGCTTTTCACTGGTCATACCAAGCCTTTTGTATATATCAACATCAAATCACTTCATTTTCTCATAGATATGTTCAATTGCATATGTAGAGTTTTGTTCGACTTGATTATAAGTCAGACAGCCAATCATTCCTAAGTTAAGATTTGGATGATTCTCATTAATTTTTTCTTGTAAGTAGATACGTACAATGTTAACTTTATGATCTCAAAATATCCACTTGCTTATTTTCTATAACAAAGCCTTATATATCCATATGCATCTTTATTGCTCATATTACAAGCATCTAATTCTCCGATAGTTGGGGTACTTTTCACAACTTTATACTTCTTACATTTCTTGATAGACTACATTTTTATAGCATATTGAACTCCTTCCTCCGACTTGAAAGTTATGCCTAATGAAAACTCAAATCTTAATCATTTTACCAAATGGGTTCACTATGACAATACTCCCTAATCCTAACTGAGTAGGTAGAACAATTTCTTAAATTCTGATTAAAATATATATTAGATATATCATCTAATAAAGTCCATGTCAGTGGACAAGAAGGTCCTACAATATCTAGGACTTGTTTATTTAAATGTAATGTTTCCCCCTTAATATTATCATCAACATCAAATGTTGGACTCATTCCTTGGCTAGTAGCAATTATTCTTAGAACATCTTCAATATATAGAAAATTTTCAATAGGATTATCAACAGTCTCATTCTTATTGTCATAGCAAGGTGATGCACTCTTTTGGATGGGAACACGTATAGACTCACAACATGATACTTGATGAGGGATATCTACATTCTTATTATTTTCATCTCTACCACCATATATCTATTGAGATGCATATACATTCTTAATATTTTCATCTCTACAACCATATATAGGCTGTATCTTTATGTAGAACGTAATCACCCACTATATTGGAAAGTAAGTTGGGATATTTAGCATGTCATCCATGTCATTATCATCCTCAATGTCAACCACAAAGTTTGTTATACCTTGAGGGGTTAATGACATTGGATATCTACATATCATGCCTTTTGTATAACCGATATAATTATAGTAGTAATTTGTCAAACTTCATTCTACAATCTAAATTCAACATTCTTTAAGGTTATCATCATAATAAATGCTAGCTGCCCTTTTTTTTTACACTACCACCCCAATACAATGCTAATTTGATCCGATTTTTAGCCTGTGTACAACATCTTCAATAATATTAATAAAATGACTTTAGTACCCCATATAATTTAATATTAGTTCTACTAATTCATTTCATAAAAAGCAATGAATATGAAGATAGTAATCATATAATTTTAATAGTACTATAAGGAAGACTAATTACTCCACTCTAAAAGCAAACTGTCATACGTTGAAATAACTTTGATTATTCTATTGCATATTTAGAATTGAAGATTATATACAAAGCTTACATTTAGGTCAATTATTCTTTCTCAAAGTAAAAAAGGAAAAAAAAAAAAGAAAATGGATTAATCACAAGTATTTACTCAACTGAAAAGTAATATTTGACATGAAATCATTAGTGCACAAAAAGAAAAAAATAAATAAAAATAAAGAATTATGTGTATAAATTAAAAAAGAAAGAATTATAATAATGACCTTTTTATGATAATTGCAAATATTTTCAAACACATACTAGTTCTAAATCTTGCACGAGTTACAACACATAGAATAAGTACCTAAGAAACTCAATAACAAAAATTGAGTGTTACCTCCATGTGTAAGCAATCATAATTTGATTTTAATCCACTGGGCTTGTAGTTTGAGATTTTAAAATTCTATCTCAATGACAAACTTAAAATAGGAACCCTTCTAAATCCTAATAAAGGCAAATATATGATTTCGCAAGGATGCATATAAAATGAGTACTTCCGATTAGTAACACTTGAGAACAAAATAATTAAATATTATTAATAAGATAATTAGTTCATAGAAGAAATTTTTGATTTTATAATTCTTTCTTGAAATTAGTATTACTCCATTTTCTTTTAATGTTCTTTGTAACCATAATATGGCTAGTTGAGCAAATTTAATTTTATTGCTATAAAGCAAGTGTTGAGTATTGAATGCTCCTACAACTAATGCAACACAAACAGTGAATTTTTTTTTGTTCGGCTACTCATTGATTTGTATATTTCTTTGACATGTCCCAAATTTTGTTAGTAATTCACAAAATTTTTCTCTCTAAGTTTTATGGTAATTGATTTTCCAGGCTTAAAATTATGTTCTTTGTATTTCTAATTGCTTTTTTTTTTGTTTATGATAAATCAGTTTTTTGAGGCCTTTTTGGCATTTTTTTTTATCATTTACATTTTATTGCTATTACCCTAACAAACAAAAGTTGCACCTTAATCACTAGTTAACACTTGGCATCTTGCATAGTTGACCCAAAGTATGTTGGTAGAATGTTTGAAATAATATGGTGACAAATATAGAGAATTTTATATGAACATATCTTGCATATATATCTGATAGGGCCTAATTTTGTCTATATGTTCTTAGTTTTTTGAGATTGTTTTGTGATACTTTTGATTCAATAACTAGTCGTTTCCTTTTCTAGTTGATATTTTACTTGTAGAAAGTATTTTTGGTAATTTTATACAGAAATTGGATGATTGAGCAAAATTGTAAAGTTCAAGTGTTGAACCGGTGCCTGCCCAAAGTAGTTGAACTAGTATGGTTCTATTATAGGAAAACAGAGAAAAATTGGAAAAAACTAGTACTAGACCGGTGCTGGTCCAGACGAAGTGATCAGGTGCCAACCCAACTCTGTTAAGGCGGTTCAAGTTCTTTTGCAAATCAAATTGGGAATTTCCTAAGAGGTTCACTTGTTTCCACCCTGTACTCGGTCTAAGACTTTTGGAGGACAATTTTTAGCAACCAGGGGGTCTATTTAACCAAGAACAAGTGAAGATTAAAATATTAATTCAAGGAATCAAAGCTAAAATCTTTCATTGAAGGAGAATTTATCACTCAAAGGAGTATTGTTTCAAAAAGGTTCTTAAAGGAGGAAGAAGATGGCTTGTCTATGAGTTCTTTCTAAAACCTTTGTTTTTCTTTTTCTTTGAACAATGATGAGATTAATATTTTAAAGTGTAATTGAATATTGTTTTTGGATTTATGACGATGAATTAATTTAGTATTTTGTTCAATTGATTATTCTTTTTGGTATTTATTTACTTATTTTTATGGGTGAATCGATAAGATTGGACCATTCTTTTAATTAACTTGAGAAAGATATTAGTAGATAGTCTTTGTTGCTCAATTCTTGGTTTATTTTCTTAATTAACTCAAGAGAGAGGTTAAGTGGAGATTAGGCAGTCAAAAGTTGTTGATTTCACCTAGAGATAGGGGAATTCATGCCATTGTCACCTAAAGATGGAGATAATAATCAAGGATTATATTTTGTGCATCTTTTTGTTGTTGTAGTGAATAGAGATGTCCATTAGAATTGATTAAAATATGTGAAACCATAACTCGAGAGAGAGTGGATTCTACATTAAACTCTTACATAATGGCAAGGAAAGTAATTAATTGTAACAATTGCTAATGATTTATTGTTATTTTTTTCAAGAGTAACTATTTAATTACATATTTTTCTCTCCAAGAGTTATGTATATATTTTGTCTTTATCTCTATTTTGGTTTTACTCTTTATCACTCTAATGGTAAGTTAAGCATTGAATGAAAAATGATTAGTGTGTACTTATTCTTTGAGGATCGATACTCGTTAATTCCCTATACTATGCTTAATGATGAGTGCACTTGCTCATATATATAATTTGAAAATTAATATTTTAATTGAACTTGATCGGGAATGGATTTAAAATTGCATGTTTTTTTATATTCTCAAATTTAATGCATCAAGTTTTTGGCTCCGTTGCCAAGGAATAATATCATGAAAGCTTAGAATTCATAAATTTAGCCATGTTTATATGTCTATATGTATATATGTTCTTTGTTTAAGTAAGTGTCATAAGTTGTTGAATGATATATGAATTTGTACATGTTAACTATTGTGTAATATGATAGTTGTTTGTGTGTATATGTGCAAATCCAAATTCTTATAACTTTAGTTTTTCTACAAGAAGATTTCTTGGTTTATGACCCGAAAAAATGTAGGAGATATTGTGGACTTTGATCCAGAAATAAAAAAAAAATGCTCACAAGGATTCGTTGAACATGTAAAAGTCGGGCTGACCAATTTAGTTCAACAAGAGAGATGAAAGTTAACCAAAACAATAATGATGGTTATGGTGGAAATAATAAAAGGACTATGGGTGATTTTGTCAACAATTTCAGGTATAGATTCAAGTATAACTAAATCAAGGATAGAAGCCAATAATTTTGAAATCAAACATAACATTATCCAAATGATCTAAAACATGGTCTAGTTTGATAGGCTACTTGATGAAGAAGCTAATTCCCACATTGTTTGTTTCTTAGAGATTTGTGATACTTTCAAAATGAATAGTATGTTAGAAGATGTTATTAAATTGAGACTCTTTCCCTTTTCTCTTAGGAATGGAGTTTAATTTTTGTTGAAATCTTTGCCCGTAGGATCAATCACTACTTAGAATGGGTTAGCTGAAAAATTCTTTGCAAAGTATTTTCCTCTAACTAGGACAACCAAGTTTAGGATCGATATTTTTACCTTCTAACAGTTAGAATTCGAAAGCCTATATGAGTATTGGGAAAGGTGGAAGGAGATGCTGAAATATCCACACTATGGGTTCGAATTAGGTATGCAAATGTAGATTTTTACTAGTGGATTGAATTTCGCCTTAAAACAATTGATTGATGTATCTGTAGGAGGTACAATAAATTCTAAAACCCTGGAGGAGTTGTGATGCGTATAAATTTGGGTATAAAAATCATATAAAAATAAGCACATTCTCAGTCAAGTTTAAATTAAAACGTTAACCCCAAATTACACATATGAGCAAGCGTACTCATTATTAACACAACATAGGGTTCAAACGAGTGTCGATCCTCAAGGAACAAGTATGCATTAATCACTTTTATTTCATTATTTAACCGAATCAATAAAGTAAAAAAAAAAAAAAAAATAACTAATTATGTAACTAAATAAAAGAATATATACATGTCAAGGATGGAGAATTATGTAACTCAAACCATTATTCAGACAAACATGATCTTAAAATACCTAATTATTATTATAACTAACTATTCTCTTGACATCATGAAGGATTAAGGTCGATTTACTTTTTTGGTCTATCCATGAAATCATTATCTTCTAGATAAATTAGTATCACTTGGTCTCGTCTCAACTAATTCACCCAAAAGACGCATTGAACACAATCCTAAATTAAATTTTCTTGGTCTCGGAAAACTTAAAATATGAAGCCAACCAATGAATCCTTGGTCTCGACAGATATCAATTAACCTTTAATTACCCAGTTCTTATCAATTAATCCCCTTGGTCCAGCAAGTTAATAGACAACAAATATGAAATTAATGAATTGAAACCACCATCAACCCCTTTGGTCCAGTAAGTTAATGGAAAGAAACAACCAATTAATCCCAAAATTAGCACAAGTAATTAAATACCAAGAAGAGCAATCAATTAATCAAAAGATCAAAATAACTCTAAAAATCATGAATACCGAAAATAATGTCAAATTACAATAAAACAATTAATACATTATTGTTCAAGAAAAAGAAAACAAAGTAAAAGAAAGCACCATTGACAAGCCTCATTCTTCTTCCTTGGTAGACCATTTTGTACAATTCTCCTTGAATTAAAGAATTCATCCTTTGATTTGAGTGATTTTCTATTATGATCTACGAATTCTCTCATTTTCCTTGTATTTTTCCATTATTTATAGGCATTAGAAGTGCATAATTTCGTTCCTTTAGGGTTCTTGACCGATTAGAAGAAGGAAAATACTAAAACTCTGTAAATTACCAAAAATCGCGAGTGAAAATTGAGGCACCACTTCGGCATTAGGGTGCAGCCGGTGCCACCTGTCCTGCCTAGGGCTAGCGCCGGTTATGATCTGTTCTTCCAGTCGTTCGTCGATTTTTCTTGATTTTCCTTTCCAGGGTGCAGCTGGTGCCGCCTCTAGTCTCCTAGCTGGCGCTGGTTTAGTTTTGTTCCGCTCCGTTTCACTGATTTTTTATCGCTTCAAAGTGTGTGCCAGCAGCATGTGGCTGGCGCCAGTTCCTCTGTCCTGTTCGGCGCCACCTCTGTTCTGTTTTGTAATATATTTATCTTATTTTACCTTTAAAATCTGAAATATTGCACAAAATACCTTTCCAAGGGTAAAATCTCAAATATGAAGGAATATGACTAGTTATTGAACAAAATGTATCACAAAATAGTCTCAAATAATTAGAAAATATATGACTAATTTAAACCCTATCAATTCCCCCACACTTAGCTATTTGCTTGTCCTCAAGCAAAGTATCAAAGACAAATAGGAAAAACACAAGGTTTCACAAAATCACTCAATCAATTTCAAAACAATATCTTCAATGCTTTCTTCATTCAAGACAACAAAACATATGTTACTATATCTTTCATAACAAATGCAAGACTTGTGTAAGTGAATAGTGACTAGTAGAACTATTTCAATACTTAACAATATTCTCAAACTATTGGAAAGAATTTAGTTGAAAAGGAATATGCATTCCATAAACTTACTTTTCATACACTTTCTTCATTAATCCAAGACATATTATGATTCTACTTAGGTCAAGTAAGACTTTTAAACTTGTAATGTAAGGCTAAAGGGTTTGTAATGTAGTTTGTCAAACGAAGGATATAGGAGAATTAAATATCAAAGAAGATAAGAGTTTGCAAGAAAAGGATAACCAAGATGTACCAAGAAATTTCAAACTTTTCTTGCTCCCCTATTCCAAAATCAATTAAAACCCATAAACCTGTATGGCAATTATAGCAGTTCAAGCAAATCTTGCATTTTTCTTTTTCAATAATTCTTAACTCATCATTCATATTGCACAAGAGTATAAAAAATTTCAGCAATTTCTTTTCAGCTTTCTTCTTGTGCTCTTTCTTTTCTTTCTCTTTCAGCTTTTCTCTCTCTTTCTCTTTTTCTTTCCTTCCAAATGCTGCTTTTGTTTGCTTTTCAGTTTATTTTTTTCAAACCTCTTCTAGCAGCTTTTTGGTTTTTCTCAAGTTCTCTTTTCTCTTTCTTCTTTTTTCTTTTCTTGCTCTATCCACAACTCCACTCAACAATGATGCATGACTGAAAGTAATAAGTCATGACATTTACACACGCTTTTCTCATCACAACTCTCTACTTGTACTTTTATCCATCCAGAGCAATCAAAGATTTGGAAGAATTATCAAACTCCCAGAAAGAAGTAATGGACAAAGTATGATAACGGGTTTTAAGAAAAAAATTCACAACTTTTGGTTCAAAATAGGCACTAAGGATAATATAAAATAGGTAGGCTTAAAAAGTTCAAACTGTCCAAAGAAGGCCTATTACAGTCATCCCTAAATTAAATAATGAATGTCTTTCTTATTTTGCCTCGAGAGATATTCAAGTAAGTTCTAGAATGCTCAATGAATTTTAGTGGAAAAACAGGTTTAAGAAAAATATAAAGCATTTGATCAAGAATTATTTAGTCCAAGTGCGTGCAAAAAGTCATGCATAAGCCACAAGTGACATATAACATATGCTCTATGATCTATCACAAAGACATGCATTAAAAATACATCTTGAAATCTCAAAGAAAATAATAAAAAAAAAAATTGCTCTCAAAAGGTTCAAAGAAGAATGAAAAGAAGAATGAAGCATAGAAGCATAGAAGAATTTTCTATCTAACTACTCCCCCACACTTAAACTGGACATTATCCTCAATGGCCAAACAAATAGAACAAGAAAAAAGTTCCATGGGACTAAAAATAAAGGGAAAAGATAAGAAAGAAAATACTTCCATGACAGTAGGCAGTCTTCTATACAAGAGAGTTGAATTCCTGGAGAAAGAGGCATTGTCGAAGTACCTAAAAAGAAAAATACAAAAGAAACACACAAAAGCATAAAAATTAGAAAAGAAAAATAAATCAAAACAAAAGAAAGAAAATAGTACAAAAAGAAACATATAGCACAAAAGAAAGAAGGCAAGAGAACCCAAGGAGTTTTATTTTTCAGTGTCGAAGAGCACCACCACCTACTTGGTGTTGGGAAGACTTTCACCAACATAGCGCTTCACGTGATTGCCATTGACTTTGAAAGTGCCCCTAGTGGGGTGAGTAATTTCAAGAGTGCTAAAGGGGAATATCTTACTTACTGTGTATGGTCCCAATCACCTTGATTTCAACTTACCGAGAAAAATTTTTAAACAAAAATTGAATAGCAACACTTGATCACCTTTTTCAAATTCGTGTTGGCGAGTGATATGCTTATCGTGCCACTTTTTGACATTTTCCTTATACCGCATTAAATGATCATAAGTATCTTCCCGCAACTCCTCCAAGGCTATGAGTTGGAGCAGCCTTGACTTTCCAGCTACCTCATGGTCAAGGTTAACAAGTTTAATAGCCCAATAAGCTTTATACTCAATTTCAACAGGTAAATGACATGATTTTTCATAAACTAACTGAAAATGAGTCATGCCAATTGGGGTCTTAAAAGCTGTCCTGTATGCCCAAAGAGTGTCATCTAATTTTAGACTCCAATCCTTCCCAGTATGGTTAACAGTTTTTTCTAAGATTCTTTTGATTTCCCTATTAACCACTTCGATCTGTCCACTTGTTTAGGGATGATAGGGGGCAGCAAACTTATGATGGACTCCCAAATGTTTGAAAACTTTGTTCATTTGAGTATTACAAAAATGAGTCTCCCTATCACTAATGAGAACCTTAGGCACACCAAAACGGGTGAACAGTTTTTTCAGGAATTTTATCATCACCCTTGCATCATTAGTTGGTAAAGCTTGTGCTTCTACCCATTTAGAAACATAATCCACTACTATCAAAATGTATTTATTACCCAAAGAACAAAGAAAATATCCCATGAAGTCTATCCCCCAACAATCAAATACTTCACAAGCTTGAAAAATTTGTAATGGTCTCTCATTAGATTTAGAAATGTTGCTTGTGCGTTGATACCTATCACAACTTTGAACAAACCTGTGGGCATCTTTAAGCAATGTGGGCCAATAGAATCCAGACTTAAGCACCTTTCGTGCAGTGTTGTGGGTTTGGTAGTGGCCTCCAGCAAGTCCTTCATGACAATGTCGAAGAATATCCTCTCCTTTCTTAGAGTCCACACATCTTCAAATGATTTGGTCAGCACAACACTTAAATAGATAAAGATCTTCCCAAAAGTAATGCCGTACTCCGGAGAGGAATTTCTTTTTTTGTTGCATTGTGAGATCTTTTGGAATAATTCCTGCAATCAGGTAATTAGCAAAGTTGGCAAACCAAGGGGTGTTTGGAACCTCACCTTCTATGAGCAAGAGTTGTTCATCTGGAAAGGTGTCATTGATGTCCTCTTCTACCAATGATTCCAAATTGGGATTATCCAGTCTTGACAAGTGATCCACAGCTAGGTTTTCCGCACTCTTTTTGTCCTTAATTTTCAAATCAAATTCCTGCAATAATAATACCCCTCTTATCAATCTTGGTTTGGAATCATGTTTGGTTAGTAGGTACTTTAAGGTAGAATGGTCTGTATACACAATGACTTTGGATAAAATAAGATAAGAATGAAATTTATCAAAAGCAAACACTATAGCAAGCAATTCTTTCTCTGTTGTCGTGTAGTTCTCTTGCGCATCTATTAAAGTCTTGCTTACATAGTATATGGGTTGGAAATGCTTATTCCTCCTTTATCCAAGTACTGCACCAATTGCAAAATCACTTGCGTCACATATTAGTTTAAATAGCAGAGACCAATCAGGTGCAATCAAAATGGGTGAATTGATCAATTTCTCCTTAAGCATGGTGAAAGTGTTGAGGCATTTTTCATCAAAATTAAACACAGTATCCTTTTCAAGTACAGAAATAAGAGGTTTGGAAATTTTTGAGAAATCTAAGATGAACCTCCTGTAAAAACCTGCATGACCAAGAAAGCTCCTTAGAGCTTTCACAGACGTAGGAAGAGGCAGCTTCTCAATTGCTTTGATTTTTGCTCTATCCACTTTTATACCATTTCTTGAAATTTTATGCCCCAACACAATACCTTCTTGCACCATAAAGTGGCATTTTTTTCCAATTAAGCATGAGGTTAGTCTCTTCACATGTTGCTAGTGCCTTTTCAAGATTAGATAAACACAAGTTAAATGAATCACCAAAAAATGAGAAATCATCCATAAATATCTCCATGATATCCCCCATGAGCCCTTCAAATATAGCTGTCATGCACCTTTGGAATGTTCCGGGACCATTGCAAAGACCAAACAACATTCGACGATATGCAAAAGTACCATATGAACATGTAAAAGTAGTTTTCTCTTGGTCCTCAGGAGCTATGGAGATTTGTAGGTAGCCAAAAAATTCATCCAAGAAACAATAGTATTCATGTCCGGCTAACCTTTCCAACATTTGGTCAACAAAAGGGAGAGGGAAGTGGTCTTTCCTAGTGGCTTTGTTTAATATCCTATAATCAATGCAAAACATCCAACCCATGACAAATCTTATGGGGATTAACTCATTTTTATCATTGGGGCTTACCGTCATTCCTCTCTTATTTGGTACCACTTGAGTAGGACTCACCAAAATACTATCAGAAATAGGGTAAATAATGCCTGAATCTAGAAGTTTAATCATCTCACCTTTTACCACTTCACTCATATGTGGGTTCAACCTACGTTGGGGTTGCACTACGGGCTTTTCACCTTCTTCCATCAAAATCTTGTGGGTGCAAAAGGATGGACTAATTCCCTTTATATCAGTGATCTTCCATGCTATAACTTCCTTATATTTCTCCAACATACTTACCAATTTGGTCTTTTGTTCTTTAGTGAGATCTTTGGCAATGATCACAGGCAATTTATGTCCTTCAGCTAAGAACACATATTCCAAGTGCTCGGGTAGGTCTTTTAGATTCAATTCTGGAGGCTCATCTACGGATGATTTCATTCTTCCCAAATTGCTTTTCTCAATTTTTTCAAAGCTCTTCATTCCCTTGTCATCAATAGAATCCTCCAAATATGCTATTGAAATTTCTACAAACTCCTCCTCCAATGATTTCTGCGTAAACTCCAAAATAGGTTCGTCAAGAATATCAATTCTTAAACAAGAATCATCAGAAAATAAAAGGTGCTGCATGCCTTTGTAGATTTGAATAACCACTTCCGCATCCCCAACCCTAAGTGTCAACCTCCCCCCATGAACATCAATTAATGCTTTTGCTGTAGTTAGAAAATGTCTACCTAAGATTAAAGGGACTTTGGAATCCTCATCTATGTCAAGAATAACAAAATCCACTAGAAATATGAATTTATCACCTTTTACCAGCACATCTTCTATTATACCCCTAGGATATTTGATAGATCTATCTACGAGTTGAATACTCATTGACGTGTTCGGACTTGGGTGTAAAAATCATACAAAACTAAGCACATTCCCAATCAAGTTTAAATTAAAACGTTCAACCCAAATCACACATATGAGCAAGCGTAATTATCATTAATCGAGTATAGGGTTCAAACGAGTGTCGATCCTCAAGGAACAAGTAGATATTAATTATCTTTCTTTCATTGTTTAACCGACTCGATAAAGTGAAAAACAAATAAAAAGAAAAAGAAAATAAAATAAAAATATATACATGTCAAGGATGAAGAAGTATGTAACTCAAACCATTGTTTAGACAAACATGGCCTTAAAGAACTTAACCATTATCATAACTAATTATTCTCTTGGCATCATGAAAGATTAAGATAGACTTACTTCTTTTTCAATACATGAATCCCTATCTACTAGATAACTTAGTATCAAATATTCTGTCTCAACCAGTCTTACCCAAAAGATACATTAAACACAATCATTGATTAAATTTTCATATTCTGGCAAACTTGAAACATGAAACTAACCAATGAATCCATATTCTGGCAGACATCAATTAACCTTTAATTACCGTGTTCTTATCAATTAAACCACTTTTCAAGCAAGTTAAAAGACAACAAATAGGAAACCAATGAATTGAAACCACCATCAACCCCTTTTTCAAGCAAGTCAATAGAAAGTAACAATCAACCAATCTCGTAATCAGTCCAAGTAATTAAATACCAAGAAGAACAACCAATTAATCAAAAGATCAAACAACTCTAAATATCATGAATATCTAAAACAATGTCAAATTACAATAAAATAATTAACATATTATTGTTAAGAAAAAGAAAACAAAGTAAAAGAAAGCACTCATAGACAAGCCTCCTTCTTCTTCATTTGAAGACCTTCTTGTACAACCCTCGTTGAATTGAAGAATTCCTCCTTTGATTGAGTAATTTCCTATGATGATCAACGATTTTTTTCCTTTTTCCTTGTGTTTTTCATCTATGTATAGGCTTAGGAAATGCCTAAACTCGTTGGTACAAAGTTCTTGGTTGAGTAGAAGTTGGAATATACTAAAACTCCTCAGATTACCAAAAACCACGTAGAAAAATCACAGCACCGCCTTAGCTTTAGGGCACAATCAGCGCTGCCTTGACTCTTAGAGCCGACACCGGTTGTGTTTTGTTCCTCCATTCATTCGTCGATTTCAAATTTTGCACAATGTGTTCTAGAATGCAGTCGGCGTTGGTTCCAGCTTCACAGCCGGCACCACCTTGGTTCTGTTCTACTCTATTTCAGTAATTTTTCGTTGCTTCGAAGTTTGTTTCAACAGTGCACGGCTGGTGCCGGTTCCAGTGCCCTAGCCGGCACCGCCTCTCCTCTATTTTGTGACATTTTCGCTTCGTTTTACCCCAAAAACCTGAAATAATGAATAAAATACCTTTCCAAGAGTAAAATCTCAAATATGAAAGAATATGACTAGTTATTGCACAAAATTTATTGCATAAGAACCTCAAATAACTAGAAAAAATATGATTAATTTAACCCCTATCACTCATCCTAGTGGGTTGGGGTTCTCCTGGGCCTAACTTTTTAAATGTTTTATATGGCAATAAATTAATACTAGCACCTAAATAAGCTAATACATTACAAAAATTAAGAGTACTAATTAAATATGGGATAGAGAAACTCCCTAGATCATTCTTTTTGTGTGGCAAATTTTGCTTGTCCTGCAATATGGCTGAGTATTCTTCATTTAGTACCACTGTGGACAATTCTTCCAATCGCTTTTTGCTTATGAGCATGCTTTTAAGAAATTTGGCATATTTGGACATGTGGATTAAAGCTTCACTGAGTGAGATGTTTATGTGCAATTGTTTGAATATCTCAAAGAATTTATCAAATTGGGCATCTTTTCGGGCTTTGTGTATACGGGTAGGGTAGGGTATGGAATTTGGGGCTGAAGAGTGGAATTTCTAGAGGGATTTTCGGCAGACGAGCAGGGTGTAGCCGGTGCAGGTTCTTTCCTCCCAGCCGGCACCAGTTGCATGCTGGATTGTTGGGTATCGGGTGTACAGGACGATCGGCGCCGATTTGCTTCCTCCAGCCGGTGCCGGTTGCAGTCTGCAATGTCTAGTAATTCCTTTCCACTCCGTAATGTGACAGCAGCGGTTTCCTCTTTGTCTATTGGTGTTAATTCTCGAGATTTTAACACCATGTCAGTCAAAAATCAGATTTGTTATTCCATATTGCGGATCATCTCCTCGAACTTCTCAAATGTGGAATCTATTTCTTGGAAGCATCTCGTGACCTGGACACCAAAATTTTCAATTACTGTCTCTAGCTCTGCTGATTCTTAGGCCTTGAGTGTTATCTCAGAAGAGTAATGTGGATAGTGCCCCTCATTGAGCCTCCTTTGGTTCCAATTCGCCATTCCACCTAAGCATAGAATATAGTTAGATAATGGAATGCACACTTCAAACAAAATTAAAAGAACATATTAGTCAAATTAAACATAGTCAAAGTTAGTAAATTAGATTACAAAAATACAAGATACAAACGATACAAAAGATAGCACCTTTGTGTGAAAAGAACAATTGTACATATTTTCATATTTACATATTCACATGGTTAAATCACCAAAATTCAAGCTTTCATGATATTGTTCCCCGGCAATAGCCCAAAAAACTTGATGCATATAAATTTGGGTATAAAAATCATATAAAAATAAGCACATTCCCAATTAAGTTTAAATTAAAACGTTAACCCCAAATTACACATATGAATAAGCGTACTCATCTTTAACATAGCATAGGGTTCAAACAAGTGTCGATCCTTAAAGAACAAGTATGCATTAATCACTTTTCTTTCATTGTTTAACCAACTTAATAAAGTGAAAAAGAAATAAAAAGAAAAATAAAATAAAATAAAATAAAATAAAATAATATAATATAATATAATATATACATGTCAATGATGGAGAATTATGTAACTCAAACCATTATTCAGACAAACATGATCTTAAAATACCTAATTATTATTATAACTAACTATTCTCTTGGCATCATGAAGGGTTAAGGTTGATTCACTTTTTTGGTCAATCCATGAAATCACTATCTTCTAGATAAATTAGTATCACTTGGTTTTGTCTCAACTAATTCACCCAAAAGACGCATTGAACACAATCCTAAGTTAAATTTCCTTGGTCTCGAAAAACTTAAAACATGAAGCTAACCAATGAATCCTTGGTCTCGACAGATATCAATTAACCTTTAATTACCCAATTCTTATCAATTAACCCCCTTGGTCCAGCAAGTTAATAGACAACAAATATGAAATTAACGAATTGAAATTACCATCAACCCCTGTGGTCCAGCAAGTTAATGGAAAGAAACAAACAATTAATCCCGTAATTAGCACAAGTAATTAAATACCAAGAAGAACAATCAATTAATCAAAAGATCAAAGTAACTCTAAAAATCATGAATACTGAAAATAATGTCAAATTACAATAAAACAATTAATACATCATTGTCCAAGAAAAAGAAAACAAAGTAAAAGAAAGTACTCATAGACAAGCCTCTTTTTTCTTCCTTTGTAGACCCTTTTGTACAATCCTCCTTGAATTGAAGAATTTCTCCTTTGATTTGAATGATTTTCTGTTATGATTCGCAAATTCTCTCATTTCCCTTGTGTTTTCCTTTTATTTATAAGCATTAGAAGTGCATAATTTCGTTCCTTTAGGGTTCTTGGCCGATTAAAAGTAGGAAAAATACTAAAACTCTGCAAGTTATCAAAAATTGAGCACAAATATTGAGGCACCGCCTCGACATCAGGGTGTAGCCGGCATCGCCTGTCTTGCCTAGGGCCGGCGCCGGTTGTGATCTGTTCCTCCAGTCGTTCACCGATTTTTTTTTTATTTTCATGCCATCCTTTCCAGAGTGTGGCCGGCATCGATTTGGTTCTGTTCCACTCTGTTTCACTAATTTTTTATTATCTCGAAGTGCGTGCCAACAGCACATGGCCAGTGCCTGTTCCTCTGTCCTATCCGACGCTGCCTCTATTCTATTTTGCGATGTTTTTGTCTTATTTTATTCCTAAAATTTGGAATACTACACAAAATACCTTTCCAATGGTAAAATCTCAACTATAAAGGAATATGACCAGTTATTGAACAAAATGTATCACAAAATAGCCTCAAATAACTAAAAAATATATGACTAATTTAGGCCATATCAAGTTGTATGAACTGATTAAAGATATTTCTATGAATAGTTACTCATGAGGTAATGCAAGGTCTAAGGCTTGTATTTAGGGAGTCCACAAAATTAATGTTGTAGCTGCCTTGGAAGCTAAAGTTGAGCCACTAGCTCAGAAAATGGAACAAATGGTAACCTTTTCATAGGTAATGAATAGTGAATGTGATTTTTGTGGAGAAGGACATCCCAATCATGAGTGTTAAAATATGGGTTCTTCTCTAGAATCCTTAGAGCAAGCTGTTTTTATGGGGAATGAACGATAAGGTAACAATCTGTATAGTACTACTTATAACATTGATTGGAGAAATTATCCTAACTTTTCTTAGACCAATCAAAACCAACCAAGGGAGCACCCCTAAAACTTTAATGGAACTTAAAAGAACCAACTTTTCTTGCCTTACAATTCACCACCACCTAAGCAATCATTGGAAGAATTGGTTAACAAAATGGTAAGTTCCATAGAAACTCAATTTCAAGGAATGTATGTAGTTACTAGAAATTTGGAGGCTTCAATGCACAATCTAGAGAATCAAATTGGTCAACTGGCCAAGCTTCTTGGTGATCGTTAAACTAGATTTCTGTCTGGAAACACGGAGAACATTCCCGCGACCAAGATCATGGAAAATGATGAAATTTACTTGCTTTTCTACTTTCAGTTTAAACAATATTTTATTTTAGTATTCATATTTTTGCTTACTTTGTGTTGAAATTAATGCATGCTTTTAAGAGTTAGTATGTTCATTTTATTTGTCTTTTTATTAAATAAAAAAGAAAAAAAAATGAAAATATTTTGTTCTGGACAGAGCTGACCAGGTGTCGGTCCAGGTGCTCTGACCTGGCACTGGGTCAACTCAGGAAAAATTTCAAAACAAATAGATACAACCCGGCATCGGTTCAGATTCTCTAAATAGGCACCAGGCCATGTTGAACACAGTGGTTAAAAAGGCCAATTTTGACTCATTTTTTCAAAACTTCTCAACTTCCATTATTTTTTCTCTCAACCCACCACCGGCTTTTCAACAATCCCACCACTGGATCACTCTAAATATTCCAAAAATACCTTCCCAACATCAAATCATTGATTTTCTCTTGAAGATTTGACTTGAAATTAAAAAAAAAAAATCTTATTTTTCTTCAAAGTTGCAACTTTTTAATCCATCCAGTTGGTGCACAATTTCTTCCCTCACTTTGCATTGGATGCTTGCCTATACATTGAAGAACATTGAGGTATGTTTTTCTTTAAATTTCTACGGTTCAAATTTGCATATTTCATTTTTTGGTATTTTTTAGGTTAAATTTGGTTGAAAATTCTATGTTCTTCTTGATTCTCTTGATTTAATGAAATTTTTGTAGTTTTTATAAATAGAATAGCATGGGTTCATGATTGGCAATGTTATTTTGATGATAAAAAATCATGCTTTCAATTCAATATGGCCAATTGCGCATACCTCTCGTGTTATCATTTAATGGAGAAATTTTTTATGTTTGGATGACATTTGTTGTGGAATTCCATTGATGTTATCATTATACGGCTTTGAGTTTTCAATTTGATCATGATCTTTATTGTGAACTAGTCTACATAGATTTCTTGAGCTGTTGTATTGATATTATGCTTAGACTGGGAAAGTGTTCATGTTGCAGGTATTGTGAGGAGATTGTATTGAACTAGTGTGGTTTTGTGGAGAGTGAAGGTTGAGTTGAGAATTGTTGTTAGGATTGGACTGCTTGGTTGAGAGTTGTGGTTGTGTGATTTGTGATCAATTTTTCTTCTCATGACCTATTTTTCTTCTTTTTGTGAGTAACTATGTCTAGACCAAGAGGTATGTGATGTGTCCAGACTTGAGTATAAAAATCATACAAAAACTAAGTACATTCCCAATCAAGTTTAAATTAAAATGTTAAACCTAAATCACACATATGAGTAAGCGTACTCATCATTAACTGAGCATATGGTTCAAACGAGTGTCGATCCTCAAGGAACAAGTAGACATTAATTACCTTTCTTTCATTATTTAACCGACTCGATAAAACAAAACTGAAATAAAATAAAACAAAAGAAAATAAAAACAAAAATATATACATGTCAAGGATATAGATTTATGTAATTCAAACCATTAATTAGAAAACTATGATCTTAAAGTACCCAACCTCTATCATAACTAATTATTCTCTTGGCATCACAACGAATTAAAATAGACTCACTTCTTTCTCAATCCATGTATCCCTATCTTCTAGGTAACTTAGTATTGCATACTTTGTCTCAACCAATCTTACCCAAAAGATGCATTAAACACAATTCTTTGATCAAGTCCCATTCTCAGGCAAACTTAACCCATGAAATTAACCAATTGAATCCATATTCTGGTAGACGTCAATTAACCTTTAATTACTCTGTTCTTGCAATTAACCCCATTTTCAGGCAAGTTAAAAGACAACAAATATGAAATCAATCAATTTAAACCATCAACCCTATTCTCAAGCAAGTTAATGGCATAATCAATTAATCTCGCAATCCACCCAAGTAATTAAATACCAAGAATAACAATCAGTTAATCAAAAGATCAAATAACTCTAAATACCATGAACGTCTAAACCAATGTCAAATTATAATAAAACAATTAAAATATCATTGTCAAGAAAAGAAAACAAAGGAAAGAAATAGATACTCATAGACAAGCCTTCTTCTTCTCCCTTCATAGACCCTCTTGTACAATCCTCATTGAACTATTTATCTCGAGAAAATATTGGTGATGCACTCTAAAATAAATTTAAGTCCCTACATTGTGCACCACCTTTTCCTAGGGTAAATTGACCTTTATTTATAGGCTTACAAAGTTCATAAAAAAATCCTAAATAAAGAAGAAGTAATTACCTAAAAATAATCCAAAACTAAAAAGGAATAGAAATTACTAAATAAAATCCTAAAAGAATTTAATTGTCCACCATTTTTGACTTTTTGAATTGGAAATTCAATTTTGACTTCAATTGGATTCTTGATTTGCCTTTGTCGTTTTGCTCTGGAGTCTTGCAATTCTTGTGGAATTCGAATTGTTAAATCTGCAATCCAATTTGAGCCGTTGAAAGCTGTCCAGCCACCGAAGCCTTATTCTTATTCTTGTTGTTATTGTTTTCTTTGGCTGACCGAATTGTTTGTTTGTTGTTGCCTTGTCGTGTCAGCTCAATTGAGCCATGAATTCGCTTCCTTTTCCTTTCCAACATCAATTGCAATTTTCCTCTGTTTCTTCTCAAGTTTTCCACGCTTCTCCAATGGAAGACCGGCGCCGGCTGTCCTTCTCGGAACCGGCGCCGCCTATATTCTGCTTTGTGAATATTTTACTTTATTTTACCCCTAAAATCTGAAATAATGCATAAAATACATTTTCAATGGTAAAATCTCAAATATGAAGAAATATGGCTAGTTATTTCACAAAATGTATCACAAAATAATATCAAATAACTAGGAAAAAAATATGACTAATTTAGGCCCTATCAGTATGGCTCCATGTGCTAAGAGGTCTAGGGTCTCATCTTCTTCTACTTTATTTTTTGAGCCCTTTCCTACATAACATACCCAGTTCTTTGAGCCTACTTGCCAAATTTGGTACCAAACACATATAAACAACAAAATCATAGTAGAGAAGACATTCAAACCATTCCTTGACAATACACTTCAGTTCTTTACCATATTTAGGAGATTAGGTTGAGAGCCCATTATTAGACTCCAGGGGGCTTATTGTCTAGTGAGGGTTAAGGAGTTTTATGCTAACATATAGGACAAAAAGAAAAATAACATCAAAACTATTTCTACTATGGTAAAGGAGGTCTCAATTAAGTTTGATAGGGCTAAACTAGCTGCTATCTTGAGTGTACCCAATGATGGTTCGTGGATAGCTGTGGACCATCATAACCAGAAAATTATTTCTAAGTCTACTTGGATTGTGACTGACACCCGTACTATATTGGGGATGTATAAGAGGGGACTTGTGGGATAGGTGGACTATTATTCCAATAATGACCTTGAAGCCCAACTGCGTGCGGTGTGCCTTAGTCTATATCTTTTCCTTTAATATCGTACCTAAGATTAGTAGTTTCTATGAGTCTAGAGTGATTGATCTCTATAGCATTCACAAGATGCTTTAGAGTGAGCCTATCCCTCTTACCCTACTTATCATCCAGTTTATGAGAGAGGTAGTCTACTTTCGCCTTTCCTCCAAGGCCTTTGTCTTTCCATTGGTGATTATGCATATCCTTCAGGCCTTTGGAGTAAGTTGTGATCAGGAGCCTATGGAGACCACTACTGAGCATGATATAGTGACTGAGCATTCACTTGTTCAGTCTGGATATAGGTATCATGAGCGAGAGAGGAGTTGGATGAGCCCTTTTGAGGTCTAACACCCTGGGATGAAGGAGATATCACCTGGTGATAAGGAGGATGAGCAGCCCTCATAGCCTCGAGCTCGTGCCTATAGTTTGAGATCATATCCTAGTGCTGGGTTCGAGGCTAAGATGCATATTCAGATGGAGCAACTAGGACTCGAGATGGAGATTCAGACGACTGTTCTGTTCTAGTTTTGAGATTCACTGTCTGATATGCATAGGAGGCAGGATGCTCAGAAACAGCGACTGTGTAATACCCCGCCCAAAACCACCTTTGCCTATGGGAAAAAGGCATGCATTGCATAGCATCTTGCATTTTATGTGGTAGCTAGAATAATTTTATTTGCATGATGCATGTGAATTTTTCAGTTGCTCTTGCATTTGAATTAATTGATGTGAAATAGTTGTGTTGTTAAAGACTTGTTTAAGGGAGGTTTGGTCGAAGACTTGGAAGGATGAGTATTGGGGTGGTAAGAACTTCTTGTAGAAAAATTAGCATTGGAGTTGTTTTGGAATAGCGGGGAGGTTGGTGATTTCCGTTGGTGGCCCGAGTTCGAATCCTACCTTTTGTGAAGTTAGTTTCTCTTCTTGAAATTCTTTTCTTTAGACCATTTCTTATCTTGGCCAAAAAAGAATCTAGCTATCATAGAGAAATTTTAGTATTTTTACTCCAAGGAAATAAGTCTCTATATTTTTTTCCTAAATTCAAGGACTTTGATATGAATAAAGTTCACCTTTAATTTTCAGCTTGTGTTCCTTAGGATTTTCGAAAAAACCCCTATCTAGGAGCCATTTTGAAGAATTTCAAGTAGTATAAAACTCTTCTTGATGAATATTAGAGTTAGGGAATATATTAGGGAAAAACCTTATTTTACCTCTTCAAGAATTCTAGCCATAATCCTTTTATTTATTTAATTGTTTTAGAGAAATATTTTAACTAAAGTCTTAGATATTTTCTTTGGGTTTAAACGCCACTTCCATAGGAGTAAGACTCTATATTTAACTCCTAAGTTCAAGGATTTTAGCTAAGGATGAAATTTGTTTTATTTTCAGCTTTTGTCCCCTTGAATTTTCGGAAACCATAAGCTGGAAATATTCTGGAAATTTTTCCAGATTTTGTCCGCCACCTTGGAGCACCTTTAGCTCAATACAAACTCTTCTAGGACTAGAGGAAATCCTATCCAAATCCTTGATAAAACCAGATTTTATTTCAATCCAAATTCAACTAGGATTTCTTCCTTTTCCTAGCTGAATTTCGGCAGCTTTGTATCTACATAAGCTGTCCGAAATTCCAGCCATCTTTAGCTACAATCCAACTCTGAAAATCCTAGCTCAAAATACCTAGAACACTCCTTAATAATTCAACTACCTTAGCTGCACAAAACCAGAATTTCTATCACCAAAAATTACTGATTTTCGGCAACATGGAAACCAGAAAAATTCGGTCAGCTTGCACAGAATTTTCGTCCAGCTGTGCACTCCAAAACACACGAAATTTTGCACTCCAAAACCTACCAAAACTCCTTGTTGATTAAGCCAATTTCAGTGTCCAAAACCCTCACATTTTCCCTAGAAATTTCGGCAGAATTACAGCTTGAACAATCCAGAATTTCTTCTCCCTTTGTTCAGCGATTTCGCACAGCTTGCACAAGATTTTTCAGTCATCAACATCCACTCAAACTCTTCCTTGTTTGGCCCAAAATTCTGAATACATACAGCCTTTCCTTTGAGCAGTGTTTCGGCCAGCTTAGAGGAGCAAATTGCAGAATCTTTTCCTCCATAAAACTCCCCTAAAATCGGCAGCAAGGAGGCGCGCACAAGCTGGAAATTCCGCCTTTGCTGTCCAAGAAACCTAAAGCCATTAGGAGTCTATCTAAACATCACCATCTAACCCTAAACCAATCTTCTCCAACTTTAAACCATAACCACCGTCTACCTTCTCCATTCTACACAAAAATTTCAGCAACTTCTCTCTGCAAATTTTCGAAAATACAAGAGTTGTTCTAAGCAAAAATCGAACACACCTTAAGGTAAGCACAAATCCTTTCAACCTCTTGATGCCGTTTTCTCTAATGATTCTTTTCTCTTTCTTCTACCCTTAAATCACGCCCTATAGAGGCTGATTTCCTCTTCTTCCTAAATTTTTGGTCAACTGAAGCAAGGGAGGTAGCTTCTCTCTTCTTCTCAAGCGAACTCGGGACGATCACCATAGGAGTATCGAAACCTCATTACCCGGTAGTTGCAAGGTAAGGGAATACCCTCCCTTGATGTCGAAAGTAAAGTGTAATGGTGTTTATTAGCGAGGTAAACATATGGTCGTAGTATTTGATCTTTGGGGATTGAATAGTTTACTTGGAATTAAATAGGAGATTGCGAATTGTTATGAAAATAAATGGGATTAGAGCATGTTTGAATTAATTGAAACCCTGATCATGATATTATATGGTTTAGATCAGGAGGATAATTGAGGAAAGCCAGTTGTGAATTTATCGCATTTATCTGAGGCATATCAAGTAAGTCCTTGCATAAACTCTTTTATTAAATGTTGTGATGGTAAGTCCTTTTATAAACTGTTTTGTTAAAGGTTGTGTTGGTGAGTCTATGTTGTGAAGCTTTGTAAAGCTATTGTTAAACTGGGTTTGCTTGGGTTGTAAACGTGGATATTTATTCTTTAAACGGTTTTGTCAAACTAACAGTTTTTAGCAAGAAAACTATTCTTTTCCTTAAATTTTTAGAAATCTCTTTTAAAGAAAACCACGTTTTGCAAAGCCAAGGTTTGAAAATATTTTGAATCAGAAATTGACGGATATGTTCGTTGAGTACTCAATAAGGGTAGGCTAACAATACTAGTCTTGGAGGGCTAGCGTAAGTCTTCTGGCAAGAGGCCACCTCCAGAAGATGAACTTTGCTTGAAAAGGCGACAGTGTTGGTTGGTCAGGCCAGTCCGAGCTAGCATTATACCTGAAAGGTATTATTTATTTTCCCGGCATGGACACCCGGATGGTTTTGTTGGGTGTAGAGATGGAGGAGTATCTCACCCGGTGGGCTGTACACTCAACTTGATCAGAACGCCCAACGTGTGGTAATCTGGTCCAGACAAGGTGCACAAAGTGTGGTGCCTTGGCCAATTTGTTCTCATGGAGCCCAACGTGTGGTGACATGACTTTTATCCGAGTGGAGGATTTATTTTGTACAAAGTGTGACAATGAGAAAAACACACTCCTTGCGAAAAGAGATTGTTTATGACTTGCCAAATTATTTTTACAAATGTTTTACACTTTGCATGCATGTACTATTCAAAACACCATGTGCACACACAGGATTTACTGAGATTTATTCTCACACCGTTTTACACCATGTTTTTAGGAGATAGATTGTGCTGAGTCAGCGGGGCATGTAATAGTTGGAGCTTTTGCTATTTTCTCTATCCGTTCTAGGAGAAATTTATTGCTTATGCTTCTAAATAATATTTTTTTTTATTCCGTTTTGCTCCAAGTTGAGCCTGATGTAATAAGAATATTTCTTTATTTATCTAAATTGATCATTTTGGAGATTGCCTTTATATTTTATACCTCGTTCTAAAGACCCCTTGTCCTACGGGACGGGGCGACATCCCCGCCCTTTTAGGGTACGTAGTCGTGGGGTGTTACAGACTGTCCACATGGATGCAACAGTTTTTTGGACACATGGGCAGTGCTTCTACTAGTCATGTTGTAGGAGATGATGATGATGATGATGATGATGATGATGATGATGATGATGATAAGGAGGATGACGATGATTCTACGTATTACTGACTTTATGATCTTATACTTTTATTTTTCCTTCTAGTTTTTTCTTTTGATTATTTTTCTTTTTGAATTTTACTGACTTTTCTTAGGTGTTAGTTATTTTTTTGAGTCGGAAAGTATCTCTTTGCCTTGATTTCTTCTCCCTCTATCTTTCATAGTCCATTTGGATATGCTTTATTGTGCTATTTTAGGTCATTGAAGATAATGTTCACTTTATTGGGGGGGGGGGGATTCAATTCAATACTTTCTATGCTTTCATCTTGATTTCTTTTTGAATGATATTTGGGATAATTTTTTTTTTCTCGATTTTTCTATGGATTTGCAATAAAATTGATTTTTGAGCTTATAATTGAGTAATTTGTCTAGGATGAAGTTATGATTTTCTTTTCAACTTTAGATATGGATTTGTTATTCATTATGATTGAATTTTTATTAAAAAGTAAAATTCTATATTAAGTTGGATTTTGCTAAATTTTGAGAATTTAAGTCAACATTGGATATATTTGGTATTTGAGTATTATTTTATTCTTTGAGTTTGAATGTAGATAATATGATGAAATATGGGAAGAGCTATTGATTAATTCTTATGTTGTGGATATATAATTTGTTTGATTTTGATTTGTGAATAAAAGAATGTGAGAAAACAATAGAAAAGCATGAGTGGAAAAATCATTGTTATATGAGTTGAAAAAAATCTTGAGTTGCAAAAAAAAAAAAAAAAAAAGCTCTTATTTTGAATTTTTAAAGACCTTTTGCTAAAAAGGGGGGTTAATATAGAGAGCAATAGCAAGTATTATTCGGTGCACTCTTTTAAAGCTATCTCAAAGGTAAGAAGGCAAGAAAAAAAAAAGAAGGAAAAAACAGAAAGAAAAAATGTTGAAAAGAATGATAATGACTATAAGAGGGCTAACACGGTATATGAAGAGAAATCCATTCACTTGAGGCTATCAATTCCCTAAATCATTGAAAAAAAATAGTGGAGTGTTTTTCTTATTCTACTACTTAAATTGTGCAACATGATGCTCGAATTGGTTAAATAGCTTGACTTATATGATTTGTGTTGTCTATATTTTTACTTAAAGTGTAGAATAATTTTCTTGTATTGAATATGAGCTTATTTAACTTAACTTTGATGGCCTTTGGATGATTTGATTTAATTCATGAGTTTTCAAGGTTTTGAAAGGGTTGAGTGAATGACAAGTTTATGTTTAAGGTTGAAGAAGGTTATGCTTTATTATAGATGAATTTGCTATGTATAAGTTTGACGAATTGTTTTATCTTGTTCATAAGTTATTTGCTTAGTGTTTAATTCTTGTTTGCTTGTGGGCAAGTAAAGCTTAAGTGTGGGGGAATGTAATATGGCCTAATTTTGTCTATATTTTTCTAGTTATTTGAGATTATTTTGTGATACTTTTGATTTAATAAGTAGCCGTTTCTTTTCCTATTTTATATTTTGTTTGTAGAAAGTGTTTTTGGTAATTTTGTATAGAAATTGGACGATTTGGAGCAAAATTGTAAAGTTCCAATGTTGAACCGACACCTGCCCAAAGTAGTTGAACCGGTCGTGATTCTATTCTAAAAAAATAGAGGAAAATAGAGCAAAACTGGAGGAAACCAATGATGGACTTGTGCCGGTCTAGACGAAGTGACCAGGCGCCGGCCCAACTCAGTTAAGGTGGTTCAGAGTTCTTTTTCGAATCAAATTGAGAATTTCCTAAGAGGTTTACTTGTTTCCAATCTGTACTAGGCCTAGAACTCCTAGAGGATGATTTTTAGCAACCAACAGGCCCACTTAACTAAGAACAAGTGAAGATTAAGATATAAATTCAAGGAATCAATGCTAAAATTATTCATTGAAGGGGAATTCATCACTTGAAGGAGTATTATTTCAAGGAGGTTCTCAAAGGAGGAAGAAGATGACTTGTTTATGAGTTCTTTCTAAGACCTTTGTTTTCTTTTTCTTTAAACAATGATAAGATTAATATTTTAAAGTGTAATTGAATATTGTTTTTGGATTTATTATGATGAATTAATTTAGTATTTTGTTCAATTTATTATTCTTCTTGGTATTTAATAACTTTTTTTAAGGGTGAATCGATAAGATTGGACCATTCTTCTAATTAACTTGAGAAAGAGGTTAGTAGATAGTCTTTGTTACTTAATTCTTGGTTTATTTTCTTAACTAACTCGAGAAAGAGGTTAAGTCGAGATTAGATAGTAAAAAATTGTTGATTTCACCTAGAGATATAAGAGTTAATGATTTTTATGCCATTGACACTTAGAGATAGGGATAATAATCAAGGATTGCATTTTCGCGTCTTTTTGTTATTTTAGTGAGACAGAGATGTCCATTAGAATTGACTAAGAGATAGTGAAACTATAACTTGAGAGAGAGTGGATTCTACATTAAACTCCGTCATGATGCTAATGAAAGTGATTAATTGTAATAATTACTAATGATTTATTGTCATGTTTTCAAGAGTAATTATTTAATTACATGTTTTTCTCTCTAAGAGTTGTGTATATATTTTGTCTTTATCTTTATTTTTGTTTTACTCTTTATCACTCTAATTAGTAGGTTAAACATTGAATGAAAAGTGATTAGTGTATACTTATTCTTTGAGGATTGATACTTGTTAATTCTCTATACTATACTTAATGATGAGTGCACTTGCTCATATAATTTGGGGATTAATGTTTTAATTAAACTTGATTGGGAATGGATTTAAAGTTGCATGATTTTTTATATATCCAAATTTAACGCATTAATAGCCTTGCTTCAAGATAATAATAGTTAGAAAAATAAATACAATAACATATAATTTTCAGTTTAGAATAACAATCCAAAAGGGAACTCCTCTATGACACTCACAATCATTCAACACGAAAAAGACATACCATGTACTCTTCCCATAATTTCTCTTAATTCATCACTATATGAAAAAAAAAGAAAAGGAATAGAAAAACAACTAACTCCATAGTCAACTTATAGGCTTCTAAAGAATAAAATTATACCTCTCCCATTCCTATATGCTTTTGACTCTAGCCACTATTCTCAAAATAGCAAACTTGAAGCCAAGATTTTGAATATAATATAGAAAAAATTGAAGTCGTACTTTGAACTTTCCATTCTCTTTGTGCAAATGTTACCTTAAGATCTGATTGGGATAGGGACAGAGATGGCAACAACAATAGAGATAGCAAGTAGAGAAAGGTAATGGCTTTGGTGCAGCAAAAGATTATAGCAATCGAGGGTAGCAGCAACAACGGCAACGAAGATAGTGAGTAAAGAAAGGTAGCAAATGGTGACAACAATAGACGTAGCAATAGTACTATGGGGTTGTGGTGGAAGGAATTTGGAGATAGGAACAATATGGGTAGTAGTTTGAGCATAAGAATGAAAAAGTGAAAAGGATTTATAGAGTAGAAGGATAGATAGCGGCAGCACAAGAACAAAAGACTGAAAAGTTTAGGTAGCGTTGGCACAAGAAGGAAAGATAAAAAATTAAAGTAGCATTTAGGGCAAGACCGAAAGGATAATTTGGATAGTTGTTAACCAGATGGGCCAAAAGTAATAGGGCAGGTGATGCGTAAATTTTAGATGTATAAAAATCATCAAATTTAAATCCATCCATTAGTCAAGTTTTAATTAAAACATTAATCCCAAAATACATATAAGAGCAAGTATACTCATCGTAAACATAGTATAAGAAATTAACGAGTATCGATCCTGAAATGAACAAGTAGACACTAATCACTTTTCATTCATTGTTTAACCGACCCAATAAAGTGATAAAATAATTTAAAAAAATAAGAAATATATACAACTCAAGAATGTAGAAATATACAATTTATACAATTATCCTAGAAATCATAATAATAAACCACTTAACAACTATCTCAAGTAATCATCATCTTGACATTATGAAGGAATATAAAATAAAGTTCAATCGTTTTCCAAGTTATGAATTCACTTATATAGACTCCACTTTTTTCCCAATCTATGGAATCACTACCTCTTGATTAATTTTCAGATTTCTCAATCAAACCAACATGACCAAAAGATGCATTAAACATAATTCCTTATAGACATAAAATTAGCCAACAACCCTAGACTCTAGGCAAAGTTAACTAATATTTGATTACTTAAGTTCTTTGATCTTAACTTTGTTTCCCAAATTCGTTAAGAAATAACAAATATGAAATCAATAAAATTAAATTAACTCCTAATGTCATTTCCCAAGTCAATTAGAAGTAAATCTAACTTTATTAATTCCTCCATAATTACAAGAAATCAAATACCAAGAATAATAGAAAATTGTTCAAGTAGTTAAATCAGTACATAAGTTATGAATCCCAAAATATTGTCAAATTAAAATAAAAATATTGAATATATAATTGTTTAAGAAAAAGAAAATAAAGGTAAAAAAAAGCATTCATAGATAAGCCTCATTCTTCTCCCTTGAAGACTTTTTTGAACAATCCTCCTTAATTGGGTGAATCTCTCATTCAATGAGTGATTGAGAATTTTTGCTTTTGAATCCACCTTTCTATATGTATATCTCCCTTCTCTTGTGTTTTCCTGTGCTTTTATAGGACTCTTGAATGCTAAATTCGTGGTTTAGGAAGTCTTGACCGAGTAGGATTCGAAAAATACCAAAATCATTAGAAAATTCCTAATTTCATGCACAGAATATTCTCCTTCCAAAGCGTACTTGGCACCAGGTACCTTCGACCCACTTGGCTCTAGGTGCACTCTGTTCTTCTCCTATTTTTGCTCTGTTTTTTGTTTCTTCTCATCGGCAGATAGAATGGACTTGATGGCAGGTACACTTGCCAGACCTGGTGTTAGGTCTGTTATGCTTTTGTACTGAAAGTTGCTCAAATTCCTCTGTTGGACCAGAATGGACCCGGCGCTTGGTCCTTTGGCTGGGTCTGGCGCTAGGTACATTCTGAAATTGTTCATTTTCTATTCGATTTTAACTTAAATCTGTACAAATTTGTCAAAAATACTTTTTACAAACAAAATATCAAATAGGAAGGAATATGCCTAGTTATTATAACAAATGTATCTCAAAACAACCTCAAATAGCTAAGAAAATAATGGTAATTTTAATCTCTATCACATACCCCCAAACTTGTGTTGGGAATCTCAGGCTCGTATCGTATACAGTGCAGTAGGAAATAAAACGAGATACCCTTCTAGGACCCGCCTATGTGTGGAAAACAAGACATAAAGATAATAAAGGTAGCCGCTTTTTACTTTTGTTTGATCGTCCGAAGAACAAAATTGATCTTCTTCAAGTTGAGGCGCGATCCAGCAATCCTCTTGATCAACCATCACGTGGGTTGAACGTCTAATCACTATAATTACAGTGTGTGATTATTTCTAACAGTAATCCACACAGAGGAATACTCAAGCACCAAAATTTTCTGTGCTAGCAGAAAAAGATGGCAGCTAGGGCTGTTTTCGTTTTGAGCAAAACGAGAGAGAGAGAGAGAGAGAGAGAGAGAGAGAGAGAGAGAGAGAGAGAGAGAGAGAGAGAGAGAGAGAGAGAGAGAGAGACGTTTGTTTGGTGACTCCTATTTGCATGTGAATCACCCTTTTATTAGGGTTTCGAGCCTATCCAATATATGTTCCAAAAATTCACTGAAAATCTGAAATTCTAAAACAATTAGAATTTCCTAATTGTAATTAGAAACATTAAGTTCTCACAATTACAATTTAGACCATAAATTATAACTAATTATAATTTATCCACAACAACTTCTCTTTCTCGTAATTAACCCCTCTATGTTATCAAATAACATCTTGAATATATAATCCTCTATTGTGTGTGACTTATTAGGTTTCCTAGTTAATTGGTAGCGAACATGAATTAATCCAAATGTCTTTGAGATTAATAATCCATAATTAATTAGAATTAATCCCATTAATTCTAATCAGGATTGATTTATTAATTCATCAATTAATAAACCTATATTCCCAAACCATGAGCAGGATCTAGCAACATATCATGACTACCCAAGAGTCTAGGAAGTCAAGTGGCTTGACATGAACCCTTTAATAACAAACTTCAGTGCAATTAACTCCTTTCACCATACAATATCTCATTTGGTTTAGAGTACGAAATTAGTGCCAACTTCCTCCAAAATTAATTCTGGCCCGAATACAATAGTACTTGTACCAGGAACCTACTACTCTAGATGTGTATCAATTGAACTGTTTTCAATACACAATCACCTTGGCCAAGGACTTTCCGAGTAGTAATTCCTACAAGTGGCTGTGAGATATTCGCCCCTACTATTAGGAGTAGTGAATACTTTATTGACCCTCTCTACTACTTTCGTTTACCTCACAATATACCCAATATCTATCCTATAGGCGGCCCTCAATCGAGCTCCAGAGATTAGAATCAAAGTACAAAGCTTAGCAAATAAAGTGCCTTGAAGATCTCAAGTCTAAGGATACTTGCATGTTTGCTATATTGAGATTACATCACTGGCACTAAATAATTATCCATGTGATTATCTCAAAGTTAGGTCATCCAATGAACTTGTTCTGTTAACAAGCATCCATGTGTTAACGTTGAGTATCTCAATACTCACGGTTATGAGAACCACCGCCTGATCAAATCAGGATATCTAACACATGCTAGTCTTAACACATTAATGATGTCCTGTCTCATTAATACTATGACTAGGGACTATTTAAGTACTAACACCATCCAATGTAGTAGGAATCTCACATCATGATCTCTATCATGATTTCCTTAACATAGTATTGTACTAGAGACTTTTTCGAATAGTTATATTACTTATAGTAAATAAAAGAAATTGTAAGATAAATAATGCCTTTTATTAAAATAAAATGTGTAATATACAATGTACAAGTGATTGCCCCTAGGGCACAACACTAACAAACTCCCACTTGCACTAGAGCCAATCATTCATGTATCTAATACCGAATGACTTAACATGACAATTATGTTTCTTTTGGGATAGTGCTTTCGTAAGTGGGTCAGCTATGTTCTCATCCGTGAGAACTTTCTCTATTTTTACATCATTCCTATGTATGATCTCCCAGATTAGATGATAGCGTCACAGTACGTGTTTAGATCGTTGGTGAGACCGCAACTCCTTTACTTGTGCAATGGCTTCGTTGTTGTCACAATACAAAGTTGTTGGACCAACAACACTAGGAACCATACCCAGCTCCATCACGAACTTCTTGATCCAAACAGCCTCCTTAGCTGCTTCAGAAGCAGCTATGTACTCAGCTTCTGTCGTAAAGTAAGCAATAGTCTCTTATTTGGAACTTTTTCAACTTATTGTCCCTCCATACAACGTAAACACATAGCCAGATTGTGATTTGAAATCATCTTTGTCAGATTGAAAACTGACATCAGTATACCCGTTTATTTTCAAATCACCTTTTCCATATACTAAGAACATATCCTTAGTCCTTCGTAAGTACTTAAGAATATTCTTTACAGCTGCCCAATGACCCTCACCAGGGTCAGATTGGTATCTGCTCGTCAGACTGAGAGCATAAGATACATCGGGCCTAGTACATATCATAACATACATGATAGATCCAACTGCCGAGGCATATGAAATTTTACTCATGTGATCCCTTTTAACTTGTGTCTTGGGAGAGATTGACTTTGAAAGGCTTACACCATGTGATATGGGTAAGAATCCCTTTTTTAATTGATCCATGCTGTACCTCTTTAGCACTTTATCTATGTATGTAGACTATGAAAGAACAAACAACTTTTTGGATCTATCTCTATAGATCCTTTTCCCAAGAATATAGGTTATTTCTCCAAGGTCTTTCAAGGAGAATTGTTTGGACAACCAAATTTTAACCGTTTGCAAGACAGGTATATCGTTTCCTATTAGTAATATGTCATCTACATAAAGTAATAAGAAAACGATTGCACTCCCACTAACCTTCTTGTATATACAAGGCTCATCCATGTTTTGAATGAAACCAAACTCTTTGATTGTTTCATCAAAACGGATGTTCCAACTTCTAGAAGCCTGCTTAAGTCCATAAATGGACATTTACAGCTTGCACACCTTTGTGCTATCATTGGATGTGAAACCCTCAGGTTGTGTTATATACACTTCCTCAGTCAGATTTCTATTTAGGAAAGCTGTTTTCACATCCATTTGCCAAATCTCATAATCATGATGAGCAGCAATGGCTAGGAGTATCCTGATGGATTTCAACATGGCTACTGGCGAGAAGGTTTCATCATAGTTAATACCATGTTGTTGACGATAACCCTTCGCCACTAGTCGTGCTTTATAGGTAACTAAGTTACCATCCATGTCCATTTTCTTCTTGAAAACCCACTTACACCCAATAGGTTTAATTTCTTTAGGTGGATCAACCAAAGTCCATACTTAGTTGTCGTACATGAAATCCGTCTCTGACTTCATGGCCTCAAGACATTTGCCAGATTCTGAACTATTCAGAACATCCTTATAGGTAGTAGGCTCATCTTTATCTATGAGCAATACGTCATTATGGCCACTAATGAGAAATCCATATCTCTCAGGTGCCACATGTATCCTACTAGATCTACGAGGTTCTTATATATTAGAAGGTTCATCTATTCTCTCAATAGATGTGGGGTTAGACGGTTGATCCTCATTTATTTGATCTTCATAAACTTCACTAAGTTCAATCTTACTCCCACTGTCCCCTTTGAGCATGTGCTCCTTCTCTAAGAAGACGGCATGCTTCGAAACAAACAGTTTGTTTTCGAATGGTAGATAGAAGTAATATCCGAAAGATTCTTTCGGATATCCCCTAAACAAACATTTGTCAAACTTACTATCAAGTTTGTCTGACTGTGGCCTTTTGACAAAGGCAGGACAATCCCATACTCGCAAGTGAGATAACTTTGGTCTCTTACCAAAAAACATCTCAAATGGGGTAGTATCAACCGATGTTGTCGGAACTCTGTTTAGTATATAAACAGAAGTCTCTAGTGCATGCCCCCAAAACGATTTTGGTAGGTCTGCAGAAGACATCATGGTCTGTACCATGTCTAGAAGGGTTCGATTCCTTCTCTCAGATACACTATTATGTTGAGGTGTATGTAGTGGAGTCCAATGAGATAATATCCCATTATCTCTAAGATAACTCAAAAACTCTTGACTCAAGTATTCTCCTCATCGATCAAATCTTAAAGTCTTAATACTTTTGCCAAGTTGTTTCTCTATTTCATTCTTGAAGTCTTTGAACCTTTCAAATGCCTCATATTTATATTTCATTAAATACAAATATCCGTATCGTGAAAAATCATCGATAAATGTTATGAAATAGTTATAACCTTCTCTTGCTTGTATTGACATTGGGCCACATACATCAGAATGTATGAGTTCTAATAAATTATTGGCCTGTTCTTCTTTTCCTGGAAAAGGAGTTTTAGTTATTTTACCTAATAAACAAGACTCGTATGTGCCATATGATTCATAATCAAATGACCTTAAGTCACCAAGCTTGTGTAACTTAGAAACACAATTTTCGTTTACATGGCCCAAACGACAATGCCATAAGTAAGAGGTGTTAGATTTATCTATTTTAGGTTTCTTATTGTTTATATTGAGAATTGGATTATCCAAGTTTAGAACATATAAACCATTAACCAGAGTTGTTGAACCATGATGAATATCATTCAATGAAAAAGAACAACATTTATTCTTAAATATTAAATGAAATCCATGTAAGTCTAAACACGCAATTGAGATAATGTTTTTCATTAAAACTGGTACAAAATAACAGTTTTGTAGTTCTAGAACTAATCCCGAAGGTAGGTTCAGCTTGTATGTCCCTACAGCAAGTGCAGCAACCTTTGCCTCATTTGCAGTACGTAGGTCTACATTGCCTTTCTCTAGCCTTCTACTGCTCTTTAGTCCCTGCAAGTTATTGCACAAATGAGATTCACATCCGGTATCTAACACCCATATCTCATTTCTAAAGGTAGTATTTATCTCAATCATAAACATACCCGGAGTAGAAGTAGAAGCGCTTGTAAGCTTCTCCTTCTACTTCTTGTCTTTAAAAGTCTCTAAGTAAGCTTTGCAGTTGCGCCTCCAGTGGCCCATCTTACCACAATGATGGCATGGGCCCTTGGTAGTTGTGTCCTTCTTGTTCACACCACCTTTAGATTTTATGGGAGCCTTCTTCTTCTTCTTTTGAACTTTCTTCTTAGAAGAGGAAGATTCTCTCATTAAAACTGTTGGGATGTATGCCCTCTTAGGCTAGGTTTCTGATGTAGAAAGTCGAATGTTTTAATAAAAGAATTTATTTTTAAAAATTATTTGTGAATTTATAATTTTATTTGTGCACAATTACGTTTGGAAAAGACCAATTGTGTTTAAGTAAGTGGTCCATGTGAATGGAGGTCTTTCACAGTAAGGTATAGATCACGGGTTACTTAACACATAAACTTTTGTTCTTAACCGATTGATGAGAATGAAAATCTCATCATGTCTAGGTTATTATGTTGTGAATTCTAAATGGGGAATGACTTACCTTTAGCCAGTGAGTAGTCCACTCACTTCATGACATAAGTGTATTTCGAATACGTAGAACAGGACCTGTAGTGGTGGTTTTTAAAAGTACTATATGGTAGAAACTTAGACTACTACCGCTACAGCGTGGACTAGTACTCTACGACTTGAGTATGAGTTGGTGGTCTGACGAAGTTGGAAGCATATACTTTGATATGCTATAGTTGAGGTTCTATCGTAAGGCCAATATACTTGCATGTTGGGTATATGTGACTAGTTAGTTAAGACAGTCTGGTACAAGATAGTTTCTATACTATATCGCCTCTTGTGATTGTCTGAATGATCTAAATATCCAGGGCCTTGGGAAACATAACTTGGATGTTTGCTTTAGGGTAGCTCCTTTGGAAAGCAGAAACAATCTAGGAAGTCGTGGATCATTGGACTAAAGGCTTAAGGTTGGTAGATGTTATTTAGAGAGGTGTTAGTACACTTTTTCCCCTCTGAATGTACGGCGATGTATAGAGGGGTATTTTAGTCATTATACCTGTAGGTTGGAGACTTTACTAACGTAGCATTGTCCTTGGGGTCAATATTTCCTATATTTCCTTATAATGATATTAGGAAATATTTAAAAATGTAAAATATAGCTATTTATATGGCAAGGGTATTTTGATCATTTTAGTAGCCAAGGAGGTGTGTCTTTTGGTCCCCAGTATAGACCGTGAGTCCTAATTAAATACGGGCTAAGGAATTAAATTAAATTAAATTAATTTTATTTTATTTAAGTAGCTTGATTTAATTATTGGGCTAGAATAACATAAAGGTCCATGGAGAGAGAGAATTAATTAAATTAGTTTAGTGGGTTAATTAATTATTCAGGACTTTGGCCCAATTTGAATAATTAGGGATTAACCTAGGACTAAATTGATTTAGGCTTATTTAATTGAATTGGTTTATTTGGGCTAGAAAAATTAATTATTTGTTAGGCCATTAAGTTAGTTCTAACTAAAATAATTAATTAAGCCCAAAAGGTTAAACTAAGAGTCCAATGGCCCAATTCAGTTTAACTTAGAGTTTTATTTAAGTTAAACCGGAGGATTGGAAATAACGTCGTTGTGACAGAACACACAATCTAAGAGACGGCTTCTTCTTTGTGGAAAAGGCCAGTCGTCACACACTCTCTCTCTCCAAAAAATTCCCTAACCTGTTAGTTGTTCACCAAACGGTATATGGTAGGCCATATACTGGAAGACTGAGAGTTCGGCGTTTACATACATGTAAAGGCGGAGTAGGAGGCTTGCAGGAATTGCACCAGAGGCTTTTACCAGCACACCTACCCCGGTTGCGCACGTTCCGGTCCAGCCACCTTTGAGAACCAGAAAGAGAGGTAAAAATTTTAAAATCTCAAGATTTGGACAGGGCGTAACCGGCGTCGGCTAGGGCAGCCGGAGTCGGCGCCGGCCCTATCCTGGAATCCCTATTCTTGTGTTTTTCCAGTTTTTTTTATGTTCGCTTCCACTGCGTGCCCTGTGTTTTTCCGCTTCCTATGCCTTCAAAAACTGCATTGGAATCCTTCTTTATGGAGGACTCCGTAGTTTTGAGAAGATTGATCAATTCAGGAATGGTGGATTTGATCTTATTCATCTGATAGTTAATCACAAATTATGAGAAACTATTAGACAAAGATTGTAGAATTAAGTCAACACTTAAGTTATGATCCATTGCAAACCCAAGAGATCCAAGCTTCTCTATTAAGCCCAGCATCTTCAGCCCATGAGTGGCAACAGAAGAACCCTCTGCCATTTTGCAATGAAATAGTTGCTTCGAGATCTCATATCTCTTAGTTTTGGCTTAGGCATCAAATAGCTCTCGAAGATGTATTATAATCGATTGAGCATCCATATGCTTGTGCTGTTTTTGCAACTCAGGAGTCATGGATGCCAACATAATACATGATGCTGTATCACTATCCTCATTGTGCCTCTTGTGGACAGCATGCTCATCAGCATGAGTATCGTGGGCTGGTGGTGGTGGAATAGGAGCATTTAGCACATAGAGTAACTTTTTCTGATTTGAGAATGATTCTTAAATTTCTATACCAATCGGGATAGTTTGATTCGGTTAACTTGTTGGTTTCTAAGATGCTATGTGTGTTTAGGTTTGTAGACATGATGCAAGTGATCTAGATGTAAAGATAGAGAGCATTAGCTACTTGTATATGCACATGATATGCAAATAATTAGGACTTTAATTAAACGCGTTTTTACTCCACTATTTTACTCAAACCAATAGCCCCACTACTGATTTGGGAAAGCCCGTTGGAAGCTTTCTTAGTGGATCGGTATTTAAATTCCTCAAGAATAACCTTGGGTTTGCCCAATAAGCTACCCTTAAGTTCATTGGTAGGTATCAAATACCAATTACATCGTATGTAACTACCAGATCATTGGGTGATTAACAGCTTTTAATCTTAAAGCCTTTTGGGCTACCTCAACTTTTCCTCTAAATTTCTTTATGCTTAAGTTTGCCCAATCGGGATAAAGAATTTAGTTAAACCCGATCCATTAATCAGGAATTTAATTCCATAGCTTGAACATACCCGATGTCAAGTAGGCTTGGGTTTGTCCAACAACCTGGTCTCGAAAAAGGACTCTCGTTCTTATTATATTAACGGAAGGAATTAAGTTTAATATTAATTGAGGGATTTGTTCCTTTTAGTGATTTTTTTGAATGACATGCATAAAAATCAATAAATCACATAATTAATAATCATAGTAATAAAACGATTACATGGTATGGTTATGGACTTTTTCTAAATTAATTTCTTTGGGCCATAAAAGAAATTAACATAGTTAACCCTATGTTCATGCATGATTTAAGTAGAAGGTCTTACCTTCTCGCCTTGTTTTGGTTGTCATCTCCAAAATTAAAAATAATTCTACTCCTATCTAGCCTATGTAAACTAATTACATAATTTCCTAAAGAGAAAAAATCTCAAGTTACATTCGAGGGGAGTTAGATGAGAAGAGAATTACACAAGAATTCTAGAGAATGCAGGACACACAGGCCCTATTTCATAAAAAATCAAAACTGTAAAATGCATGAACATATATAATTGGTTTTAGTCCATAACCATCCACCATGCCATTGACTATGCTTAAACAAAATAAACATATGCTTTTTATTATTCCAAAATCATTATTTTGGAAAAATAAAACAAAATCTAAAATCAATATTTTAAAAAAATACATTAATTTTAAATTTTCAAAATCACTATTTTGAAAAATAAAATTGTTTGTCTCAAAACTAATTTTGAGAAAATGCTTTTGGGTCTCATCTTGCAACGATAACGGCGGTCCCGTTGGTTGGGCAGCGAGTGGGGGTCAGGGGGCAACGCCCGCATGGAAAAATTTTTATTTTGCCGTCTCTCATCAAATGAGATTTTTTTCCTTTTCAAAATTCTATTCTATTTTTTTTAAACAGTTGGATCGTGTAAAATAGAGCATAACCGGCGCCGGTTTGGAAGCCAGAGCCGGCGCCGGCTTTGTTCTGGTTTTTAAAAATTTTTCTCTTCCAAAAACGATTTCTGGACATCATGAACAGAACGGAACCGGCGCCGGTTTGGAGGCCAGAGCCGGCACCATCTGTAGTCGGGAAGTGGCGGCAATTTTCAGAAAAATTTTCGAAAAACAATTTCTAGTGCCCTAATCTTCTGCAGAATTTTAGTGAGAACAATTCTCAACAGAATTTTCCATTTTGAAGCTCAAAACAACAACCAATTTGTTTGTTTAGATAAAACAAAACAAAAAATCAAATTCACAAGATGAAACGGAGGGCAACTACCATGTTTAAGAAAATATTTTTCTGCAGAAAATTTTCAGCACATAAAGAAAGCACCTTTCGAAATATGCTATAACTTTTACACAATCATATTGTGCTACATACCCAACCCACAAAGCTCGAAACGATTTCGACTCGAGTGAAAACGATTTTCACAGCGAACAAAGATAAGCACGAATACATGAAAACAGTTTTTCATGCTAAAACAATGTCCGTAGACCACACATAGCATGTCTCTGATACCACTGTTGGGTATCTCAAGCTCGTATTGTATACAGCGCAACAGAAAATAAAACAAGATACTCTCTCAGGACCCGTCTATGTGTGAAAAACAAGATATAAAGATAATAAAGGTAACAGCTTTTTACCTTTGTTTGATCATCCGAAGAACAAAATTGATCTTCTTCAAGTTAAGGCGCGATCCAGCAATCCTCTTGATCAACCTCCACGTGGGTTGAACGTCTAACCACTATAATCACAGTGTGTGATTATCTCTAATAGTAATCCACACAGAGGAATATTCAAGCATCAAAATTTCCTGTGCTAGCAGAAAAAGATGGCGGCTAGGGCTATTTTCGTTTTCAGCAAAACGAGAGAGAGAGAGAGAGAAAAGAAGACGATTGTTTTGTAGCTCCTATTTTCGTGTGAATCACCATTTTATTAGGGTTTCGAGTATATCCAATATATGTTCCAAAATCCACTGAAAATCTGAAATTCTAAAACAATTAGAATTTCCTAATTGTAATTGGAAACATTAAGTTCTCATAATTACAACTTGGACAATAAATTATAACTAATTATAATTTATCCACAACAACTTCTCTTTCTCGCAATTAACTTCTCTATGTTATTAAATAACATCTTGAATATATAATCCTCTATTGTGTGTGACCTATTAGGTTTCCCAGTCAGTTGGTTGCGAACACGAATTAATCTAAACGTTTTTTAGATTAATAATCCATAATTAATTAGAATTAATCCCATTAATTCTAATCAGGATTGGTTTATTAATTCATCAATTAATAAACCTATATTCCCAGATCATGAGTGGTATCTAGCAACACATCATGACCACCCAAGAGTCCAGGAAGTCAAGTGGCTTGACATGAACCCTTTAATAACAAATTTCAGTGCAATTAATTCCTTTCACCATATAATATCTCATTCGGTTTGGAGTACGGAATTAGTGCCAACTCCTTCCAGAATTAATTTTGGTCCGAATACAATAGTACTTGTACCAGGAACCCACTACTCTAGATGTGTATCAATTGGAACTATTTCCAATACACAATCGCCTTGGCTAAGGACTTTCCGAGTAGTAATTCCTACAAGTGGCCGTAAGATATTCACCCATACTATTAGGAGTGGTGAATCCTTTATTGACCCTTTCAACTACTTTCGTTTATCTCACGATGTACCCAATATCCATCCAATAGGCGGCTCTCGATCGAGCTCTGGAGATTGGAATCAAAGTACAAAGCTCAGCAAATAAAGTGCCTTGAAGATCTCAAGTCTAAGGATACTTACATGTTTGCTATATTGAGATTATATCACTGGAACTAAATAGTTATCTATGTGATTATCTCAAAGTTAGGTCATCCAATAAACTTGTTCCATTAACAAGCATCTATGTGTTAACTTTGAGTATCTTAATACTCATAGTTATGAGAACCACCGTCTGATCAAGTCAGGAAGTCTAACACATGTTAGTCTTAACGCATTAATGATATTCTGTCTTATTAATACTATGACTAGGGACTATTTAAGTACTAACACCATCCAGTGTAGTAGGAATCTCATATCATGATTTTCTTAACACAGTGTTGTACTAGGGACTTTATCGAACAGTTATATTACTTAAAGTAAACAAAAGAAACTGTAAGATAAATAATGCCTTTTATAAAAATAAAATGTGTTATATATAATGTACAAGTGATTGCTTCTAAGGTATAACACTAACAACTTGAACATTTGCTTGTCCTCAAGCAAAACACTTTAACCAAGAAAATTATCAGGAAAACATAAGCTCTTACTCATTCCAAAAACTCTTTACAACATTACCAAGGATTACAACTTCTTTCAAACTTTAAATATAACTCTTGTCATTCACACATTTAGAAAACAATTCAAACTTTGAAATATTGGACAAGACATCACAAAACTCTTGAAGTCAAATTAATCAAGTGTATACCTTAGTATAAGAAACTTATTTCACACTTCAAATAAATATATAGACAACATGAATCACATAAGTCAAGCCATCTACCAACTCAAACATTATAAATCCAAAAATTGCACAACTCTAGTTATGATGGAAGGAAAGCACTCTAATCTTTTTCGCTCTATTTTTTAATGACTTAGGGAATTGATAGCCTCAAGTGTATGGATTTCTCTTCACACACCGTATTAGCCCCCCTTTAAGTCATCACTCACCATTTTTTCAATAATATTCCTTTTTTTTGCTCTTGGGAATTCATAACCTCAAGAAAGTGGATTTCTCTTTACTATCCGCATTGGCCCTCATAATCAAGCAAAAACAATTTTTTTTTTCACCTTCAAAGAGTAAGCAACATTCAACTCATTTTTTCAGTCTTCAACTCACAAGAAGTTTTCATAATTTTTTTACAATCTTTCCTTTCAAAGATCTTTTATCAACTCATATTCCTCATCACAACTCAAAGCTAAGCAAAATCTAAACTCATAATACAAGAGTTAGCCAATAAACTTTTGCCATATTCCTCATATCCTCCATATTCAAATTAGATGAGTCAAATAACATTCAAACACCAATGCATAAATAAAATTAATCAAAATTCTCGAGTCTTGCAAAATATCCTACTCAACAAAACCAATTTCACCAAAGTCCACCAATGAATGATAAAATTCATATCCAAGTAAGAAAAAGAATTACAATCTTGCTTAACATTAAAAACCACTGAAAGTTTTGAAAAATTTTCACAAAAATGATATATGGAAAAGTATTTCTTCAACCTCATTCTCCCCCCCTCCCCACACTTAAATTGGACATTATCCTCAATGACCAAAGATATAACAATAAAACTACAGCCAAGAAGACCAAAATTAATAAAGAAGAAAAAGAAAGCAAAGAAGAAACTTCCATTATATCGTAGTGCCACCATGTGTGAATCCACCACAAGGAAGAGTCATTACAAGAGTACCTACTTAAAAAGAAACAAACCAAAGAAAAATATAAAGCTAGAAAAAGAAAGTGAAAAGAAAATAAAAGAAAACTAAAAGAAAATCATGAATCATAGAGGGTGACATCAAGATGTTCTAAAGTGCCAAGTTTTTCACCCACATATGGTTTCACTCGATTCCCATTAACCTTAAAGAGTTCCTTGGTTGGGTGTGACACCTTAATAATGCCAAACGGGCAAACACGGTGTATCTCATATGGCCCTGACCATCTAGACTTTAACTTACCCGAAAAAAGTCTAAACCTAGAGTTAAATAATAATACTTTGTCGCCTTCTTTAAACTCTTTAGGAGAATGAATATGTCTATCATGCTTTCGTTTCATCTTATCCTTGTAAATGCGAGAATTATGGCAAGCCTCATTTCGCCACTCATCTAATTCATTGACTTGGAGCAATCTCCGTTGACCTGCAAGTTGAAAATCAAAATTGACAAACTTAATCGCCCAATGTGCCTTATGTTCAACCTCCACAGGGTGATGGCATGACTTCCCATACATTAGTTTATAAGGGGTTATACCAATAGGAGTTTTGAAAGCAGTCCTATAAGCCCAAAGAGTATCATCTAATTTCAATCTCCAATAATTTCTTGTATGATTAACCACCTTCTCCAAAATTCTTTTCAATTCTCTATTTACCACCTTAACTTGGCCACTTGTTTGGAGTTGATAAGGAGTAGCAAACTTGTGAGTAACTCTTAAATATTTAAGCACTTTGTCTAATTGGTTATTACAAAGATGTGCGCCCTATTACTAATGAGTACCTTGGGGATGCCAAACTAGGTGAAAAGTTTTCTTAAGAATTTTACTACTACCCGTGCATCATTAGTAGACAAGCCTTGTGCCTCAAACCACTTTGATACATACTCAAACTACAACAAATATGTATTTGTTACCCAAAGAACTAGGAAAAGGGCCCATAAAATCAATCTCCCAACAATAAAAAATTCCACAAGTTTGAAAATTTTATAATGGCATCGTATTAGATTTAGAGATATTACTTGTACATTGACACCTATCACAACTTTGAACAAACCTGTGAGAGCCATTGAAGAGTGTAGGCCGATAAAAATTGGATTCAAGTACCTTTTTTGTGGTGTTGTTAGCTTGGTAGTGGCCTCTCGTGGGTCCTTTATGACAATGTTTCAAAATATTGATACTTTCTACGGAATCCACACACCTTCGAATGATTTAATCTGTACAATACTGAAACAAGTATGGATCTTTACAAAAGTAATACTTTACTTTGGAGAGGAATTTCTTCTTTTGTTGTGCATTGAAATCTTCTGGAATAATTCCTGCAACCAAATAATTAGCAAAATCTGCATACCCAGGTAGTTGAGAAATCTCACCATCAACAAGTAGAAGTTGTTTATCCAGGAAGGTATCATTGATGTCTCATTCGGCCAATGGCTCAAAGTTGGGATTTTCCAACCTTGATAAGTGATCCACAGCTAAAATTTTCGCCCTCTTTTGGTCCCTAATCTCCAAGTCAAATTCCTACAATAATAAAACCCATCTTATCAATCTTGGTTTAGAATCATGCTTGTTTAGTAGGTACTTAAGGGCGAAATGATCTGTATACACAATGACTTTCGACAAAATAAGATAAGAACGGAATTTATCAAAAGTAAACACTATTGCAAGCAATTCTTTCTCTATTGTGGTGTAGTTTTTTTTCGCAGCGGTAAGAGTTTTGCTCGCATAGTAAATTGGTTGAAAGTACTTATTCTTCCTTTGTCCAAGCACTGCACCCACTGCATAACCAAGAAAACTTCGAATAGCCTTCACAGAAGTTGGAGGAGCGAGTTTCTGGAGTTTCTCAATTGCCTGAATTTTGTCCCTATCAACCTCAATACCTTTCCTTGAAATTTTGTGTCTCAATACTATTCCTTCTTACACCATAAAATGGCATTTTTTCTAATTAAGCATGAGGTTGGTTTCTTCACATTTTTGAAGTACCTTTTTCAAATTGGGCAAACACAAATCAAGAGAATCACCAAAAATGAAAAAATTATCTATAAATACCTCCATGATATCTCCCACAATCCTTTCAAAAATAGCTATCATACACTATTAGAATGTTCCAGGACCATTGCAAAGACCAAAAGGTATACGTCGATATGCAAAAGTACCAAAAGGGTATGTAAAGATGGTCTTCTCTTGATCCTCCGGTGCTATGGAAATTTAAAAGTATCTGGAAAAGCCATCTAAAAAATAATAAAACGCATGTCCAACGAACCTTTCTAACATTTAGTTAATGAAAAGGAGAGGAAAATGGTCCTTCCTAGTTGCCTCATTCAATTTTCTATAATCAATGCAAACCCTCCAACTGGTTACCAATCTCATTGGGATCAACTCATTTTTTTCATTTGGCTCACAGTCATTCCTCCCTTCTTTGGTACCACTTGTGTTGGGCTAATCTAAATAATATTAGAAACAGGATAAATGATGCTTGAATTTAAGAGTTTAATCACCTCACATTTTACCACATCATTCATATTTGGATTCAACCTACGTTGGGGTTGCACCACGGGTTTGGCTCTTTCTTCCAACAAGATTTTGTGAGTACAAAAGAAAGGGCTAATTCCCTTAATATCTGTGATTTTTCATTCTATAACTCCCTTATATTTTCCCAATAGACTTATCAATTTAGTCTTTTGTTCACAAGTAAGGTCTTTTGCAATGATCACAGGCAGTTTTTCACCTTTTGCGAAAAATGCATATTTCAAATGCTCGAGGAAGTCTTTCAAATCTAACCGATGGTTCCTCAATGGATGACTTCATCCTTCCCAAATTACTTTTTTCAATTTTCTCAAACTTTCCCAACTTATGGCCCTCATTCGAGTTTTCCAAATATGCAATGGATTGTTCCATATAATATTGGACAAATGATTCATGCACAAAGTCAAAGATAGGTTCATCAAGAATATCAACCTTTAAATAAGAATCATCAAAAGAAATAGGATGTTGCATACTTTTGTGGATTTTGATAATGACTTTCTTGTCCACAACCCTAAGTGTTAATTTTCTTCCATGAACATTAATTAAGGCTTTGGCAGTTGCTAAAAAAGGTCAACCTAGGATTAAAGAGACTTTAGAATCTTCATCTATATTAAGAATAACAAAATTCACATAAAATATAAATCTATCTACTTTAACTAGTATATTTTCTACTATTCCCCTAGGATATTTAATAGATCTATCCGCAAGTTGAATACTCATCCTAGTAGGCTTGGGTTCACCTAGGCCTAGCTCTTTAAAAATTTTATATGGCAAAAGATTAATACTAGCACTTAGGTCTGCTAATGCATTACAAAATGTAAGAGTCTCAACAAGACAAGGAATAGAAAAACTCCCTGGATCACTTTCTTTTCGTGGCAAAGTCCGTTGGTCTTGCAAAATAGCTGAGCATTCTTCACTTAAAACCACTGCGGATAATTCCTCAAACATCTTTTTGTTAACAAGCATGCTTTTTTAGAAATTTTACATATTTAGGCATGTGCACCAAGGCCTCACTAAGTTGAATGTTTATGTGCAGTTCTTTGAATATTTCCAAAAACCAATCAAATTGTACATCCTTTCTTGCTTTGTGTGTGCGAATAGGGTAAGGTACTGGTGGCTGAGAATCTAATTTTTTAGTTTGTTTTTCAAAAGGCTCAACAAGAGGGGTTGGTTCCGGCCCATCTTCTTTAGATGGTACCGGTTCAGTACTAGGATCGGGTAGCTCATTACCACTTCGTAATGTAATTGCAGTTAAATCATATTCTATTTTCACCATAAATGGTGACTTTATCACTAAATCCATTAAAAACTAAATTTGTATTTCCATAATTCTAATCATGCCCTCAAATTGTGCCAATGTGTCTTCTATTTCCTAAAAACGATTAGTTACATGGGTGGAAAATTTGCCCAATACTCCTTCGAAGGTAATAGAGTCGGATAGTTGGGATGTCGTCCCTTGAGACATGTTAGGATACCGTCCAATGCTCCAATTGGCCATCTTACTTATACAAAATAACTTGTTAGTATCATGTATACACATTATAATAAAATCAAGTTAGCTAGTTAAGGTACATGTTTACAAGTTTATTTAGAGAAAATTACAACATGGAGGAACATTAAATTATAAATATACAAGAAAACAAAATATATAGCACCTAGTCATACAAGGAACATATAGACATATTTACATATAGACATATAAATATATAAACATGGTTAAATTAACAAAATTCAAGCTTTTATGATATTATTCCCCGGCAACGGCATAAAAAACTTGATGCGTAAATTTTAAGTGCATAAAAATCATCAAATTTAAATCCATCCCTTAGTCAAGTTTTAATTAAAACATTAATCCCAAAATACATATACGAGCAAGTATACTCAACGTAAGTATAGTATAAGGAATTAACGAGTATCGATCCTCAAATGAACAAGTAGACATTAATCGCTTTTCATTTATTGTTTAACCGACCCAATAAAGTGATAAAATAATAAAAAATAAGAAATATATACAATTCAAGGATGTAGAAATATGCAATTTAGATAATTATCCTAGAAATCATAACAATGAACCACTTAACAACTATCTTAATTAATCATTATCTTGGCATCATAAAGGAATATAAAGTAAAGTTCAATCGTTTCTCAAGTCATGAATTCACTTATATAGACTCCACTTCTTTCCCAATCTATGGAGTCACTACCCCTTGATTAAATTAGCAGATTTCCTAATCAAACCAACATGACCAAAAGATGCATTAAACATAATTCCTTATAGATATGAAATTAGCTAACAACCCTATACTTTAGGCGAAATTAACTAACCTTTAATTACTTAAATTATTTGATCTTAATTTCGTTTCTCAAGTCCGTAAAGCATTAACAAATATAAAATCAATAAAATTAAATCAACTCCTAATGTCATTTTTCAAATCAATTAGAAGCAAATCTAACTTCATCAATTCTTCCATAATCACAAGTAATCAAACACCAAGAATAATAGAAAATTGATCAAGTAGTCAAATCGCTACATAAGTCATGATTCCCAAAATATTGTCAAACTACAATGAAAACATTGAATATATAATTGTTTAAGAAAAAGAAAATAAAGGTAAAAGAAAGCACTCATAGACAAGTCTCCTTCTTCTCCCTTAAAGACTCTCTTAAACAATCTTCCTTGATTGGGTGAGTCTCTCCTTCAATGAGTGATTGAGAATTTTTACTTTTGAATCCACCTCTCTATATGTATATCTCCTTTTTATTGTGTTTTCTTATGCTTTTGTAGGTCTCTTGGATGTTAAATTCATGGCTTAGGAAGTCTTGGCCGAGTAGGATTCGAAAAAAAAATACTAAAATCATTGAAAAATTCCTAATTTTATGCACAAAATATTCGTCTTCCAGAGTGTACCTGGCGCCGGGTATCTTCGACTCACCTGACTCCAGGTACACTTTGTTCTTCCCATGTTTTTACTCTATTTTTTGTCTCTTCTCATTGGCAGACAGAATGGACCCAATGCCAGGTATACTTGCTAGACTTAGCGCCAGGTCTATTTTGTTTTTTTTTTACTGAAAGTTGCTCGAATTCCTCTGTTGGACCAGAATGGACTCGGCACCTGATCCCTTGGCTAGGCCTGGCGCCGAGTATATTCTAGAATTGTTTATTTTCTGCTCGATTTTAACTTAAATCTGCACAAATTTGCCAAAAATATTTTTTACAAGCAAAATGTCAAATAAGAAGGAATATGCCTAATTATTACAATAAATGTATCTCAAAATAATCTCAAATAACTAGAAAAATAATGGTGATTTTAGTCCCTATCAACGGGTCACTACAACATTTGCTAGTAATGAATGTTCAAAGTCACCGGTACCCTTAGTGACTTCCATTTAAACTAGGTGTATCTGCGACATGAATAATAATATTTTATTGAGAAATAGCCACTTATAATTTTAGAACCCTATTAAAAACATAATATTTTTATTCTTGAAAAATACAATATTTTGGTTAAAAAACTTCTTCATAAGACAAATAACAACCTCTCTAAACATAAATAAATGTGAAAATTGTTGATTATCAAAACCATTCGATGTAACCCATGATGAAACTATAAGAGGCAGTGGATAAGGAGGAACTAGACAAGGTGCTTCAGTTGCCCTAGCCTATCAATGAAGGAGTAGTGTGACCTTCTCCATTAGACTATTAGAAAGGTAAAATGTTGATTGTCTATCAAGGTGGTGGTTGATTTTGGATATTCACATAAATGAATGGCAATACCATTTTGAGTAGGGATGGCAATTCCCTCGAATAAACTAGGGGCCCAGCCCGACAGGACCGGGGATTCCTAGATTTAAGTGGGGACGGGATTCATTCCTTGGCCAGCCTGGCAGGACCTAGCCGGGGATGGGGATCTCATAATCCCCGGCCCGCTCATCCCGCCCTAGCCCACCCGGCCCTGGGCAACCCACATAGTTTACATTGTGTGTGTGTGTGTGTGTGTGTGTGTGTATACATACTATATATAATGTGTACTATATATAGTGTATATATTATATATATAATAATTAGTAATTAAACAGATAAGTCAAAAATTTTGCATCTTATATTTTTGTTGTGACAGTGCGATAGAGAATTGATACGAAAAAGAGACTTTCATTTCCAGCCTCCTATTTCTTTTTAATTTCAAAAAGAAAAAAATGGGAAATCTCTCTTTTTCTTTTTCACACAAGTTTTCGATTTATCTGAAGGAAATGAGGGATAGAACAAATAAAGAAGTTGCTAAAGAAAATAAAAAAGAAAGTAGTAAAATACTTTAATTTAGTATACATAGAAATTAAAAGACTCTATAAATATCTTTATTTTTCTCAATCTCTCGAAAAAAATCTAATAATAATAATTAATGGAATGGGGGGGGGAGGGGAGTTAATCGGTTGGGGGTGAGAGAGAGGATTGATTGTTCCTTAAACATGTTTCATCTATCTGGTTGATTGATCAGTCATAAGAAGACAATTCGTGGTTCAGATATTTAGTAAGAAGGAATAATCAAATTGAGTTGATGAATTTATCTAGAATCATAAGTGAGTAAATATTAAAATTACTTATATTTTTAAATGTATTATATGTATACAATATTTTTATATATGTTAATTATCAAAATGTATAACATATATGTATATGTATATGTGCATATATACATTAAGTAGGTAACTTAGTTTTATTTTTTCTTTTTTTTCTATTTTTATCCCAAAAAGTTAAGGAATTTTCAAAATAACAAAAGCTTATACATATGTATATGTGTGTGTGTATATATATATACACACACACCACTTACATATATATTATCACAAAATATGAGTGCATATAATTAATATGTAAAAAATAATATGCATATATAATAAATGTATCTGTATTTATAAAATAATTGATTTTAAAAGTATTTATATTTATAATAATAGGTGTATGTGTGTATTTTATTTATTCTTATTTCTCTATTATTCTAAATATTGTATTTTTAATTTTTTAAATAAGTTGACAAAAAGTACTTTAGATAAGTTTATTCATAAAATTTATTGTTCTTAGAATTTTTTATTATTGTATATATTTTTAAAAAGACATTTATGATATAGTTCAATTTTTAAAAAGTTTGGTTTATAAACTTGTATCTAGAGGGATAGTTTCTTCCTTTCTCCTTACCTTAAATGATCACAATATTTTTTGTGAACAATAAATTAAGTCTAAATATTCTTTTTTCTCCCTTAAAAAAAAAAAAGAAAATGGTCTAGGATTTGAATAATTTTGTGTTGCAAATCATTAGGTAAACATGAATAGGAGTAATTAATTACCCCTATCTTGCAAATATCCAACAAAAAGGAAACGAAACCACATTATAAATATATTTTAATGTGAAAAAGAATTTGTGTTCATCAATTTAACAATAGAGGCATTATTAAATTGACGAACACAAAAAATAAAATAAATAATAAAATTTAATAATAAAAATTATATTTTATTTATGTTAACTCAAAACAAAAAAATAATAATAAAAAATATAATTCTATATAAATTAATATTCTATTAGCTCAAATAATAAAAAAAATGCTTTTAAAATATAAAATTAGATAAAATAAAATCCCTCTATTATTCAACCCTACCTATCCTCCTTTGTCCTTCCTTATTTTCTTCTCTTCTATTGTTCACCAAGCCACTGCCGCCCTCATCGTTGGAAATCTGGAGTTTGGCTTTTAGCCCACCGCCCTCACGCTTTGGAGATTAGATTAATAGCTTGCTTGCCACCCTCATCACTGGAAACCTAGAGTTTAGCTCTGAGCCTGCCGCCCTCAAGCTCTAAAGATTAGATTAATAGTTTGCTTGCCGCCCTCAAGCTCTTCTGTGTTCCAGGTTTTGCTCCACATTTGTGAAAAAAAAAAAAAAGTTCTGTAGCTCATTCGTAACATTGGTTTTGTGCTTTACTGGGGTGAAATAATTTGTTTGCTCATATTACAATTGCATTTCTCTATTAGGAAGATGAAAATCCCTTGGATGACCATAAATACATGTATGATTCATACCTCAAAGGAGCCGTAACTCCTTTTACTGCCTCACCTCTCTCTTAAAACCAGAAGTGGCTCACGCTAAATCCTTTTGGGAAAATTAGTCCCAATCCAATTTTTACAGGAGTCCAAATCCTTCACGGAGAATAATCTAAATCCATCTATTTATTTATTTGATATTTCAATTCTGTGCTTATGAATCTATTTATTTCGTTTAATTTGTTGGTTGGTGATCTCCTTTTGATTTTTCCTGTGTTGAACTATTGTTGTAATTCCATATCTCGAAATTCTGTGGTTAGGGATATGTTTATTTATTTTGTTTGTGTTGACGTCAGCATTGCCGTGCCAACGCAACGGTTACTTTGAGCCGTTGTCAATTTGATAAGTTTTTTTCGAGCCGATAAAGTCAACGTTTTGAGCCGTCATTAGTCATAGTCAACATCGGCACCACAAAGCTAATAAGAAGTAAAACGAATTCCTAATTTTTTGCGTGAGAATTCTGTGAGCTTATCCACAATCGTTGGGAGCATTCTTTGGCTGGAAGAAACTCCACGATCTGTTAGTGGCTCGATTGCAGCAAGTATAAAATAAGAGCGCTGCCCAGAACCCAGACACGACCATCATCAACCAACAACATTAAATTTCAATTTCTTCTACTTTATCGTCATTTGCAGCTTTTTAGTCTAGGATTTCAATTTCTTACAACTTTCTTACCGCTTTATTTCCAGCTTTCTTTACAGCTTTCCGTTCTTCTTTTAGAATTTAAATCTTTTCTGTATTTTCTTTGAAGCAAATCAATACATGTATCTGTTTATTATTCAAAAAAAAAATCTTTCGTTATGCATCTTTAGCTGACCTTCTTGGACCCTTTCTATAGTAAGTTCAAGGAACCCTGTCCCTGATTCAAAAAAGATCTGATACAATTTTCTGTTTTACCATATCGGATCGTTTGTGTTTATCGAAAGTGTAGCTGACACCTAGTTACATCGGCTCATCATTTTGATAGCAACACAGATTGGCACGCCCAGTGGGACCCGAGGTCAGTTTTCGTATGCAATTGCGGTCCGGTCGTTTGATGGCGAACAATTCACAGCAGCCACCTACACCGAAGTCATCTGAACAACTCTCAGTTCGTGCTCTCTGGGGAGTTTTTGATCCTTTTGTTACTACTTACAGTTATACTCAGGTTACTCCTCCAGAGTAAATGTGTCAGTCCTCATCCCCACCGCAAGTGTCTCAGTCGACACCTACCTCTCTGACTGCCATCCGACATACTATGGAATAATGTACTGGTGAGCTCTTGTAGGGTCTTATCTCACAATTTGCTACTATTTTTTGACCTCTGCTTCAAAACGAGCTCCAATAATTTGCATAGAGGCAAAATGTACAAACTTTCACTCAGGCACCGGGTTACCCTGCACAAGGGACAACCATGGCACCTGCGTACCCTATGCCATCGGCAAATGGCGCACCATCTTATAGATCAGTTCACCTTCTGCATAGAGAAATGTCTTTCCCTGCTATTGAGGGACATCAAGTTATTCCAGGAGTAGTGGCTCAGAACACTATGCCAGCAGAAGTGTTTCCCGGAAGGAGTCCTATTTCGATAACAAGATTACCAACAACTTATGAAGCATCCCCAACCTTTGTTAGGGGAAACATGCCACCTTTTGGGGGGCAGCCAAATTACTCTGCTTCTTATCCTCCTGTATATCCGGCAACGACAACGGCTTATCCAGTGCAGGGGATCGAAAGTACTGAGCCTTTCATGGGGCAAGGTTCTCGACCTGTCATGTAAAGTCCTTCACCACAGATTTAGCAGCCATACCAGCTGGCCGATATAATGACGGAAGCATTTCGTCAACAGTCACGAGATCGGCTCGTATACTAAAAACCTTATCCTGATTGGGTGGATTCCATGGCAGTACTCCCTCGAGGTTTTAAGCTATCGGAGTTTACTACGTTCTCTGGTGAAGATAATAAGTCCACCATAGAACACATCGGAAGGTTTACAGCACAATGTGGTGAGTTGGGAAATAATGAATGGCATAAATTACAACTGTTTTCATTGTCTTTAACATAGGCAGTGTTCACATGGTATGCCAATCTAGCACCTAACTCTGTATACTCATGGGCTGACATAGAAAGAATTTTTCTCCAATGGTTCTTTAAACCTACACCAGAAGTTTCTATTGCTGATCTCTTAGCAATAAAACAAAAGAGATCAAAAGATGTTACGGATTTTATTGAGCTTTTTCGGTAGACTAAGTCCAAGTGCACAATCCAGTTGCTAGAAACATAATGTACAAGAATTGCTATCAGCAGGATGCATCCGCAACTCAAAGAACGACTCCTTCTTCAAGATTTCTCTGATTTATCCCATTTATTATCTCATGCTGTCAAAATAGAAGAAATGATCAAGGAGAAGGAGAAGAGGCGTTCCGTTAAGTTCTCCCATGGCAACACAATAATATCAGTCATAGATGATACTAATAAGAATGATGAAGAGTAAGCTATAGAGGTAATGGCGGCTGAGTTGGTTAAAGGTTCCTCCTACACGTGCCCACATTTGAAGCCTAGCAAAGGGAAAGAAGAAGTTGCCACAGCAGGACCATCTTACTCTTTTGATGTTTCAAAAGTTGAACAGATCTTTGACCAGCTAGTGGCAGATAAACAAATCCGTCTGACTTACGGTTACAGGATCCCAAGCCAAGAAGATTTAAAGGGAAAAAGGTACTGTAAATGACATAATTCTTTTTGTCATAATACTAATAGTTGTATTGTTTTTAGGAATACCATTCAAAAGGCTATCCAGGACGGAAGATTAAAGTTTGCAGATAAAAAGAAAGAGACTTTGGTAGACACGGATCCATTTTCGTTAGCCGATGCACACATGCTGCAAGCAGAAGAGGGTAGGAATTATGAAGAACCTACAGAAAGCAACAAACCGGAGATGATAGGGAAAAGATTCCAAAGATTAGATGGTAAACCATCTGTTTTTACCCGTTTATCTCCTCCCTTATTTGTAGCACATTTCCATGGTAAAGAAGAGAAACTAACAGTGCAGGTGCCCCAAGAAAAGCCATTTCTGCCTAGCCATTGTTCCCGACCATCAAAATCCCAGAAAAAACGAGAGCAGCGGAAGCGAGCACAACAAAAGCGGCTTCTTGATACTTGGGTCGAAGAACAATTATCCCATGATAATGGCCAAAATATGCTCAGCATCCTGCCGTTAAGTTTTCGAGCTACCTCTCATTAAGAGTCCATGGAAGAGGATTTTCATGCGGAGGAAAAAGCTGCAGTGGAATTGGTTGATGTCAAGGTCCCATCAGAAGGGATGCTCTTTCCAATTCTGACAGCCCAGAGTGTTAACCACCTCAGGCCTTTATATATCAAAGCACATATCAACAACAAGCCTTTTACTCGGATTTTTGTTGATGGTGGAGCTGTTTTGAATGTAATACATTTCTTTACATTGAAACGATTGGGAAAAGATATGACAGATTTATCTCCTACCGATGTGTAGATGGTTAACTTCACTGGAGAAGCAGCTGCGGCAGAAGGCATTATCACATTTAAAGTCACAGTCGGGTCCAAGACCAGTAAGACGGTCTTTTCTATAATTGATGCAAAGCCAGCTTATTCTGTTTTATTGGGCAGGGATTAGATTCATGCAAATCGCTACGTACCGTCTACTTTACATCAAATGATGTTGATCTAGGATGGAGAATGGGTAGAGCAAATCCCAGTCCATCCCAATCCATTTTCAACAGAAATTCACATGAATGAAGCTCTATTTTATCATTCAACTTTTAATCCTAGCTAGTATGCCAAGCTAACTATGGCTTATAACTTGATCACGACTGAAGAGTCAAGGGGAAATAGTTTATGACCTGAGGATCCAGAGGTCCCGCTAGCTCCTAGTTTTATTGCTCAAGATATGTTAACAAAAGTAGACATAGAAGAACCTGGGGAGAATAGAGCAATCAAGGTTAGTCTATATTTGTCTATTGTGCAGAGAGATATATTAACCTGTCTAATCTGCAGGAATAAAGATTGTTTTGCGTGGGACTATCATGAGATGCCAGGATTGGACAGAAGCATTGTGGAGCATTGTCTACCTGTCAAACAGGGCTTTAAGCCTCATAAACAACCGGCAAGACGTTTTAATCCCATGTTGCTACCCAGGATTAAGGAAGAGATAGAAAGGTTACTTCAATGTGGATTCATCCGTACGTGCCGATACGCAGATTAGATATCTAACATTATGCCGATCATTAAGAAGAATGGTCAACTACGTGTCTGCATAGACTTCAGAAACATAAACTTGGCTACTCCGAAAGATGAATATACTATGCTGATGGCAGATATGTTAGTGGATTCAACTGCAGGTAACCAGCTTTTAAGTTTCATGGATGGTTATTCAGGGTATAACCAGATATTCATAGTTGAGGAAGATAAACACAAACCAACGTTCCGTTGCCCAGGGTCTATCGGCTTGTTAAAGTGGGTAGTCATGCCATTTGGTTTGAAGAATGCTGGTGCCACTTTTTAGCGAGCTATGAACCTTATCTTTCATGATCTTATCGGCAGCACAATGGAGGTCTACATAGATGACTTGGTCGTAAAGTCCCCCACTTTCTTACAGCATTTGGTTGATTTGGAACAAGCGTTTCTCCAAATGTGCAAGCACTATTTGAAGATTAATCCCACTAAGTGTGCATTTGGAGTTACTGTTGGGAATTTCCTTGATTTTTTAGTACACCAGAGTGAGATTGAAATAGATCAGAACAAAGCCAAAGACATTTTACAAGCAAGACCTCCTCAGACGAAGAAGGAGCTTCAGAGTTTCCTGGGGAAAATCAATTTCCTACGACGTTTTTTAGCAAACTCTGCAGGTAAATAGAAAGCTTTTTCCTCTTTATTACGATTAAAGTTATCTCAAGATTTTATTTGGCAGCCTGAGCATCAGGTAGCATTTGATCAGATAAAGATAGCTTTATCACATCCACTGGCGTTAGCACCTCCACATAACCAGTCTCCCATGAAATTATACATTTCAGCTGCACAAGAATCCATCGACAGTTTATTAGCTCAGGATGACCGACAAGGGATTAAAAGAGCAGTATACTATCTTAGTTGAAATCTATCAGAAACAGAGACCAGGTACACCCCTATTGAAAAATTGTGCTTATCTCTCCACTATGCGTGCACAAAGTTGGAACATTACTTGTTATTTAGGGAAGTACATGTCTTATGCAAGGTAGATTTAATTAAATTCTTATTGAATCGTCCTTTGTTAAATGGATGGCTTATGAAATGGGCAGTCAAATTACATGCTTTTTCCCTAACTCATGTGCCATTGAGGGCAGTTAAAGGACAGGCTATTGCGGATTTCTTAGCCGAACATCCTACTTTAGAAGTACCACAAACGGAAGGAAATACAACACAGAGGTACATTTCTTTGAAGCCTTGGGTTTTGCGATTTGCCGGCTCAAGCACATAACAAAAGGCCGGTATTGGTTTGGTTTTTGAATCTCCAAATGGACATCAGGGTAAAATCCACTTTGAGTTAAAGAAGGGAACAACTAATAATCAGGCGTAATATGATGCCCTTTTGTTAGGACTACGGATTCTGAAAGCATTGGAAGTTCAAATAGTCAAAATTTTAGGAGATTCTCAGGTGGTTATCTGACAGGTATTAGGAGATTATAAATGTACTAACCCGTTTCTGTCAGACAGATTGCAGGAGGTAAAAAGCTCACTTCAGCATTTTCAGGAGGTTATTTTAGTTCATGTTCCCAGATCAGAAAATCAAGGCACCAATGATTTAGCTCAGATGGCCTCAGGTTTTAAGAAAGCCGTAATGTGCCAATAGATAGCAGAAACAGAGTATTAGGATGATTGGCGACATGAGATTGTTACGTACTTACGAAACCCGACTGGTCAAGCGTCTCACGACTTAAAACGGAAAGCCCTCAGCTTTATCTTGATAGACAATGATTTGTTCCGACGGAGTCACACCGGGGTTCTTTTAAAGTGTCTCTCAAAAGAAGAAGCATTGCGGCTATGGCAGAAGTACATGAAGGCCTATGTGAAGCACATCAGGCGGGCCCAAAACTGAAATGGACGCTTTAACGCCATAGTTTCTTTTGGCCATCGATGACTACAGATTGTAATGCTTATGCTATTGGCTATAAAGCTTGCTAAAAGCATGGTCCTCTATTACACACTCCTTCCACGGAATTGCATCCGATCATTAAACTTTGGCATTTCCGTGGATGGGCTTTGGACATTATCGAAAAGATTTATCCACCTTTAGCAAAAAGACACGCATTCATACTGGTGGCAATGGATTACTTCACCAAGTGGGTGGAGGCGCAACCATTGATCAAGGCGACACAAACGGCAGTCATCAACTTTCTCCGGCAGAGCATTCTCTTCCGTTTCAGAATCCCAGAGACAGTGACAATAGATCAAGGGACGATGTTTACAAGGGATAAGGTATGTAACTTTCTAACCCAATTTAAAGTTAAGTTGCTTCACTTTTCTCCTTATTATGCATAGGCTAACGGATAAGCAGAGGCAACGAATAAAACTTTAATCATCATGATCTGTAAGGCAGTAGAAGACAATCCGAGGAGGTGGCGTGAAACATTACAGGAAATACTATGGGCCCATCGGAATGCTGCTAAGACTGCTACTGGTTTTACCCAATTTAGACTAACTTATGAACAGGACGTTGTGTTACCTGTGGAGTTATCGCTACAATCAGCCCAGATAGCCTATCAGCATGGTCTAACGACTGAAGAATATCAGGCAACCTTAGCCCTAAGTTTAGATCAAGTTGAGGAGGATCGCTGAATTGCCTTGGAGAACGTAAAATGACACAAGGAGAAGATAGCAAGGGCGTACAATCGGAAAGTTCGTGAAAGAAGTTTTCAAGAAGGAGATATGGTATGGAAGACTATTTTGCCCATTGCACCAAAAGATCCAAGGTATGGCAAGTGGTTTACTTCATGGGAAGGTCTATTCTTAATAACTCAAGTTTTTTATGGAGGGGCTTATCACTTGATGACACCCGATAGAAAAGAAGCAGGCAAGGCGATTAACGGTAAGTTCTTGAAACGTTATTATCCGGTGTTTTGGGAAGGAACTGGAGAATAAAAAAAATTAAAAAGAATGAGAGAGTTTGAACAGGAAGTTCTATTGGAAGAAGGTTCTGATATATTAATGGTCACAAGCTAAGCACAAGAGGCTGATCAGATAGCTATAAACTTCATTACAAAGGGGATCAGCTATCATCAGAGGGGAAGTTAGGCATTTGTATCGGTCGATACGGAACAATCGCTAGCCGATTAGGGTCTTCTGATTTAGAATCCTGGCTAGTCACCATGTCAGTTCCCGTTGGCTGCGAATCAGAGACTGGAAGCCTTACTTCAGCTGTTTCTGGTTCCTTCTTGGGGGGCAGGTCGACTTCATCGGTAGCTGTTTTTGGAACCTCTGTTTTAGCCGCTATGATGACAGTCTTCTCAGTTTGAGTTTCGGAAGGACCGGCTCCATCAATGGTTGGAGGATGAAGAATCTTGCTCAGTTCAGCCACGAAGCGGCCCCATCCGGATTTCATCTCATTCAGCAGAACATTTGAGCTTTTCAATTCAGCTTCAAGAAATTCCTCTTCTGTTTCCAGCATTAGACGTTCATCATTATGTTTGATGTTGGAGTCATCAATGGCTTTGACAGCTTCCTGAAGTCCTTTTTCTGATTCAAACCGTTGCTCTAAGACCCTTTTCTCAGAGTCAAATTCTTCTTGAAGATCCAATAGCCAATGCTCAAGCCGTTCAATCTTCCCTATTCTCTCCGTAATATCAGCTCGAAAAAGCGTAAGACGGTTAACGGATTCTCAGTGGTCCCTCTCTGAGAATGCTACATTTTCTCAATGCAGTTTCAGAAGTTCTAATTGATCATGAGCTTCATCCTGACGATTTGCGTGTCTAAGAGAAAGCGCCTCGTGAAGCGTATTTATCCCAGGCACCCAATTTCCAGGTCCTGAAGCATGGGGGCATGTCCGGGTTGGATGATTGTACAATCCGCAAAACGGTGCGGCACATATTATTAAAGGTGGATTTGTCAGTAGGTAGAGAAGTCTCGATGAGGCCATCGAGAAAGTCCAGCGCTGAAGGTAATGTCATCATCGGCAAAAGAGCAACAGCCTCTTCAGTTCCCTGACTTGGGGGAGGCAGAGTTATTTTTGTAATAGTGGCCACTGGTTCTTTAATATCAAGCTCTGGCAGAATAGGGGATGGGCTTCTTGGTGTTAGGATTCGTGGACTTCTAAACGCGAAAAACATCCACGAATCCCTCCCGAGGACCCAAGTAAACGATTAAGAAGATCTAAGCTTTAAGAATTACCTCTGGTTGCTGTAATCGAAATCCTTCGATTCTGGTTGCGCTGTTGTATGTTCAACCCGAACAATCACCAGACGCTGCAGTATGCGAACGTCCTCTATCGGATACACACCGCGAACTCACTCGATACCCGGGGAGTGCCAGCGCCTAGGGTTTGAGAGGTTTTTTTTCCTTTTTGGTAGACAATGGCACGAATGTTTTCAACCGAAAAATTGGACTATTGAAAAGACGGCTAGGGTTTTCTTAAAAACCCTCGAACTTTTTAGAGTCCAACCCTAATAATATCTTATCATATTCTAATTTAAATTCAAATTAAATTAAAACTGATATGATAAGATTCTGCCATTATCTCGGTAATTTAACTAATTAATTTACCGAGTTAGATTCTTATAATCTGGATATCATCCAGATTCATCGAACCTGGTCACCAGAAAAATAACCTAACAAGTTCGCCTATTGTGTGACCCTATAGGTTCATTTAACACTGGCAGTGTGCCTAAATTATATTTAAATGGCCCACAAGTTATAAGCGGTTTCTAGCAAAACATTATAACTATCTAGGTTAAATGAAGATCGGTGATCTCTTTGAACTAAACCATAATTTTATATTTAGTCCTTTTGTCACACGATATCCAGATTAAGCATAAGGCACGGAGCATGTCATCCTTATTAAGCTTAATCAATTATTTCTTGATTTCATAGTAGACTATTCAAACAAATGATATCAATATCTTAGATTGATATATTTGAGCACGGCCATGCATTTTTAACAGTCTAACTTATCAAGGGGCCCATGAATATCTCTCCCATAACTGAGAGGGACAAATTCCTTCACAATCAATCATATTCCTCTCCTTGATTTATTCTATATCCAACAGTAGTCTAATTTATTATCTGGTTAAAGACAACTTTAGACAATGTCAAAATATAGAATTTATCAAGTAGGAAACTATGATGAATTTAGGTCGAAGGACTTTCAATATTATTATAGCTAGAAAGTACTTATGACATATTCCATGAAGTACTCTCACAGTGGGTCATGTCCAATACAATGTTCTCTAACATTTATTTATATCTTGACTCAATATCACAAATATCCATGGCCAGTAAAACATAGCCATCAAGTCACAAACATACTAATCTTAATTTATTATTATTCCAATAATAATAATCGATCAGGGACAGTTTTAGAATAGTCATTGTATTCATTTTAGGATTTTACTATCAAGTCACGTACTTGATGACCAACAAAACAAAACTCACTATTCATGGAAAGGAAAGCCTCATGTTATTATATAAAACATAATGACAATTGTATAAGTACAAATTGACTCTAGGGCATATCCCCAACACTTGGAGCCGATGCCCCAGCCGACGGAAGGGCTGCTGCTGGTAGAAAAGCCGATACTTCAGCCGCTGAAAGAGGAGCCGTAGCCTCAGTCGATGAGATATCTGTCATCGGAAGAACAACCTTTTTAGATGCTCCTTCTACTAAAGATTGGAGCAGAATGTCTTCCTCTGAGTCAAAAGAAGTATCGATGACAACGGAACGACTTATCCTTTATTTACGCTTCTGCAGAAAGGATTAAAATGGTAGTTAGACAAATTGAGTATTAAAGAAGCTAAGCAAAATAAGGTTGACAGAAGTAACCTTGGAAATAGAAGGAGTCAGTGTTTTATGCTTCCTCTTTGATCGCCGGAGCAGGGACGGGATCTCTATCTCTTTTTCCTCTTCCTCCAGGACAACGGAAGCAGCAGCAGCAGTTTTCTGCACCAAAGGAGTGCGTAAGGCCGACATTATTATAGGGCTTATAGGAGGTTTTACCTGTTTTCCCTTCTTAGCCAATGATGTCTCAGGCAAAGTGGTGGTTGGCCCAGGAACTCGCAGAAGCCAAACACTTACGTGGTCGGAGAATAGGGCCTCACTCAGCAGTCTCCACCATGAATTGAAGTTAGGGGAAGTCTCCAGCACCACTTGAAAGGGCTTAAATTCAAAGGTCCGTAGGATGGCCAGGGTGCTATCGGTTAAAGTCTGTACATCCTCAGCTGACAGCACGGGCTTCACAGAAAAGGAAGAAACGTGCCCCAGATCAGCAGGGATGTCTTATATCAGCCCAAGCTGACGGGAGAAGCAGTGAGGATTATACCTCTCACAGGAGGTCTTAGCACTTCGGGCTCCAGGCTTAGCCCCCAAGAGAATTTCTCGAGAGCACAGAATTCGGGCCCATAAAGTCTCTTGAGTTGCCTCGGGGCCTTCCGATAGGCTCTTCAACCAGAGGGGGCCTTCTTTGAGGGCAGCATACGAAAAGAATGTGGCAATATAGAAGTCTCGACATTGGTGATGGTCATGGTAGAGGCAGTGTTCAAGGGGACCTGCAGCAGTCGATAGCCTGTCGCTTGTACAGAAAGGCTCGCGGAGGCTCCTGTAATTTGGCTGGCACCAAAATTAGGTAGGTACTGGTACAACCAAAGTTGGGCAATCTAGAGCAGACCCCCAAGGTTGGTCGGATCCTCTCTAATGGAAAGAGTAGTCATCAGTTGATTGATGGTACGGTAGACCAGGGTGAGAACCAGAGTGGCTAGGTCGCAACGCTTTTTACTTCGTTGGAAAGCCGATACGTAGTATCGATACTCGTTGCTAACGCCAATAAAATGAGAGCAGATAATATACTTACACAACCAGAGCCATAAGAAGGCTGCTTGCTCCTGGTTTGAATGAGTGTCATCCACCCCTCTCTGAGCGGCAATGAAGTTGCCGTATGAAGAGGAGGCTTTGTCGAGATGAACCTCAACAGCTGGTAGATTCTCTTCATCGTGGAGCCTCGGAATCTCATCACCATTGCATCGGAAGCCAAGGATGGTGCAGATATCGATGATGGTAGGAGAAAACATCTCGTGCGGAAAGATGAAGCTGTTGATCGCCGAGGACCAGAAGGGAAGAACGACGGCAAATAGATTGCGATCAAACGCCATTTCAAAGTCAGTCATCATGATGGCATCCGAAATCCCCCACTGTTCCCAGATGGCCCCAAATTGGGCATGGCAGCGGTCCCGCCATTCTCTATAATTCTTAAGCTTACGGGGCCAATGACGGAAGGAGGTGGGGAGATTGGCAGTTGTAAAGGTGTTCTGTTGCAGAGGAAAGGTAAAATTGACAGGCAAGACAAATCGCAAGTGTTTAGCAATAACCTATGTAGGTAAAAAATGGGGGCCCAAGGTGAACCGGTTAGCATCGGCTTAGATCGGGGACAGGATGTTCTTGTTAATGGGGGTCACCATCACAGTTTATTCTTTTTACTGAGAGAAAATTTACAAATCTCAAGGGATAATTGCAAGAAGGTAAAGGATCGATGAATCACTTAAGCAGTAGAATTCTGAAGAAAATAGGAGTCATAAAAAGTGAGGAGTTTTGATTAGGGACCACTGCTATTTATAAGGGAGTTTGAAATTAAGCCGTTTGTAGGTTCCAAAGTCGAGGCGTCACAAATATTCCACAATGTTTGGGACGTTTCATTTTTGTCAGAAAAGGGACAACTACTATTAATGACTGTACGATTCCTGTCGCTTCACTGACTCACGTCCGCTGAAACAACGAGACTTGAGAGGGCATGTGTCAACGTCAGCTTTACCGAGCCGACACAACGGTTACTTTGAGCCGTTGCCGATTTGATAAGTTTTTTTCAAGTCGATAAAGTCAACGTTTTGAGCAGCCATTAGTCATAGTGAACATCGGCACCATGAAGCCAATAAGAAGTAAAACGAATTCCTGGTCTTTCGGCGTGAGAATTCTGCGAGCTTATCCACAACCGTTGGGAGCATTCTTTGGCCGGAAGAAACTCTACGATCTGTTAGTGGCTCAATTGCAACAAGTATAAAATGAGAGCGCTGCCCAGAACCCAGATACGACCATCACCAACCAACAACATTAAATTTCAATTTCTTCTACTTTATGTCATTTGCAGCTTTTTAGTCTTGGATTTTAATTTCTTACAGCTTTCTTATCGCTTTATTACAACTTTCCTTTACAACTTTATTTTCAGCTTTCTTTACAACTTTCCGTTCTTCTTTCAGAATTTAAATTTTTTCTGTACTTTCTTTGAAGCAAATCAATACACGTATCTATTTATTGTTCCGAAAAAGTTCTTCCGTTATACATCTTTAGCTGACCTTCTTGGACACTTTCTATAGTAAGTTCAAGGAACCCTATGCCTGATTCCAAAAAAATCTGATACCGTTTTCTATTTCACCATATCAGATCATTTGTGTTTGTCGGAAGTGTAGCTGATACCTAGTTACATCGGCTCATCATTTTGACAGCAACAGTTTGATTTGTGGATAGGGATCTGTTGTTGTATTCTTTGTCTGGAATAGTTGAAATAATCCCATATCTCGAAATATGATCATCTTTCGAGAGATGGATGTATTTATTGATAGTTTTGCAAGTGAGACATTAGTAAATGTGGTTTTCTTATCTTGGCTAGCAGTATAATATCTTTCATGGCATTTAATGTGTCTGTGAATTTTGTCAAACACATCTTGTAAGTTTTTAGCAGCCTTAATTTTATTGTTGGGCCGTTGGGCTCAAACCAGGGCCTCGCATCCCCGGTTTCCTACTGGGCTAAAACTGAGCCCCGCTTCTCCAGTTCCCCACTGGGCTGAGACTGGGGATTATTTTGTTCTCGGTGGGCCGGGGGTAGGGATCCCCACCTTTTTCCGTATCGGGGAGCGATTGCGGACAGGGATATGGGGGGAATGTAGGGGCAGGGCTATAATTCCTAGTCCCCAGCCTGCCCCGGCCCCATTGCCATCCCTAACTTTGAGGGCTTGCATGAACAAATTCACAAGGATTTACAAGATGGGCTAGAAATTCATGTAAGATATGATTTCTTAAAAACATATTATATGTGACTCCATATTATTAACCTAAATTGATTAGGTTATATGATATCTTCTGGGGTTAATATAAAAAATTACCCTTGACTCTTAATCTATTGTCAAATAACCATCCAAACCATTAATTTGGACAATGTGTCACTTATTTAACATTTCTTTTTTGTTTTGGGTTAAAGCCACCAGTATCGTGGTGGAGAGGGATTGGTAGACCCTTACGTATTTATTGAATAAGATAAAATGATATATATACATATATATACATATGTGTGTGTGTGTGTGTGTGTGTGTGTGTGTATAATGGAGGGAGCCTAAACCTGTACGTCCTGACAAATTATAGAAATTATCCCCAAAAACAAGAAAAAAATTCAGTATCTATACTACATAATTTTCTAACATGCACTGACAAGCTATGAAAAGTGCAAATGTTGAAGATATATACTGAGAAGAGGCCAACTTAGCTAAAGAACCTGTAACAATATTGGCTTGACAATAGACAACTAAAGAAATATCCAAAAAAACTAGCTCATCAACTATCTTATTCTGCATAGATCTTGGTACACTATCCATAAATCTGATTGAATATGTGTTAACGTATTGATCAAGTAAAGAATTAGATTGAACTTCAATTTCCTTCAAACCAAGTGATAAACAATGCTTAAGTCCTAAAATTAAAGCATTGGATTCAAACAAAATTTGTACTCTCGAAGTCACATGATATGCAAATGCAAAGAAAAAAGTACCATTAGCTTTCCTTATTACTCCACCTATGCTTGAGTTACCCTTTGATTTCCAAGTACCATCAGCATTCAACTCAAACAAGTCAACGTGATAACTTCTCCATGTAATTGGTATAGGCCAACCAACAGCTTTGCTAAAGGGTCTGCTAAAACTAGCTTCTAATGTCAAAGTAAAGACTGCCAATAGGTGCAACAACATTGTTGAAGTCTGCCTTTTATCATCATATTTTCCAGCACTAACACATAAAATACAGATGCCTTTGTACACAGCAATATGTAGGCAAGTACCACCAAAAGTTAATAAAGTGAGTGAACTGAAAGTGCTACAATCCATCCCTCCTATACCAAAAGACTTAGCTAAAAACTCTAGATAGAATAGGAGATAGGACATGTAATGAAAACATGATGAAAAGTCTTTTCATTAGAGAAACACGAATAGCAATGAGATGACAAAGAAAAACCCAAGGTTTTCAAAATCGAATCCAAAGGCAAGAATTTATTCAAAAATTTTCATATGAAAAACATCACCTAGGGCTATATCTTAACATTCCTGATGTTTGAAAAGATTTCCTTAGGTTGGCATCGTTGTGTAGCAACTTCCCACGCTGAAGAAAGAATGAATTTTCTAGAAAAGGATGGGAACTAAATTAGATCATGCATTCTGGGATCTATTAGCTAAGGTGACAAAATTTTAAGAACCGTGAATACCATCTGATCATCCAATATATGCAACAAAAATCTGACATTCCAGAAACCTCTAGAGACATAATCCATAATAGAAAAAGGAGGATAAAAAATTGTAGAATTTAGCTCATTTAACTTTCCTATGCCTGACCAATCTTCAAACCAAAGAGAACACTTCCACTTTGAATCAAACAAACAACATTCTATTCAGCCAAGAACGTATCCTTAAGATTCGTCTCCAAGTAGAAGAGGATGTTTGCAAAATTTGTAGCAGCACTAGATGAATATTTTGAGCATTATATTTATCCATAATAAAATAAGATTAAAGAGATTTTTGGCAACAAAATTTCCACCATAGCTCCATTGCAAAAGCCACATTAAGATTAGCAAAGGAATGATGATTAAGTCCATTTTCAGCCTAAGGAAAATAGAGACTTTCCCAATGTCTCCAATTTTTCCTTTGACCAAATGAAGAATGCCCCCAAATAAAATTCATACACAATCTTTTTATCTAGTGAAAAATAGAATCCGGAGGACAAATAACAAGCATAATATGGAGTGGAATGGATGTCAGAACTAACTTTGCTAAATGAAGATAACCAACTTCTAATAAATGTTTGAATTTACATCCTTGCATTCTTTTGAAAACCTTATCTACTAAGGGCTAAAAATAAATACTTTTCTTCCTCCCCTTAAACAATGGACTATTGAAAATGACAACTTTAGGAGTAAATAATTTTTAACTCATGATTAGTTAGCCTAAAACAATTAATGAAAGTTGTTCTTGACATGTTAGATATTATTTTGATTATGGTAGCAGCCATTTTCATGGTAAAAATCCATAATTAAATGTTGTTAAAATTGGGTGTTTAACCATTTGGGAACTCATGTTAGACATAAGTCCCACATGAAAAAAGTTAAGGAGTGTGGAAGCCTTTATATACTAAAAGACTTTTCTATAGACTTGATAGAAAAGCCCAAGATAGTATGACTGCCACAAGAGCGCTCCACCCGCCTGGCCTGGCTTGGGCTTGGCCCATGTTTTCACGTTCCTCTCTTTTTATTTAGCCGAATTAACTCTAACTTGAAATGGAAAAGGAAAAATTAAAATTAATTAGAGTTAGGTCTCCTAATTCGGATTGGTTTTAGATTTTTCCAGAGGCAATATTAAAAAGGGGGGGGGGGGGGGGGAAGAACAGTGCCGCAATTTTGGCTTTTCAGTTTTGCTTCCTTGAAAGAAAAATTGCTTCTTCGATTTTTCCTATCACGACTTATAGCTTTCTGACTAAACGAAACCGGTGAATTGAGGAGATTTTTGAGGTGATCGCAGTTGGTATGCGTTGACGATGATCTGAGACCGTCTTATCCTGCAAAGAGAATTGCTGTACCCGTCGCACCAGTGGGATGAATAACTTCTTGAAGGCAAACCAGTATTGAACTGGTGATTCGATCAGCGTTTCTTTCAGTTGCATCGTAGATTGTCCAGAGGAGAGTTGGCACCAGGTACATCTAGTAGGGACAGTGTCGGGTACGTTTTGGCAGAACAGTGATACCGCGTGCTCCTGCCCCATGAGCAAGTTTCTCAGGTCCATTACTAACTTATCTGTTAATTTTGAATTTTGTCTAGTTTCTTTTCGTTTAGACTGTTTGGCATTGCCTGCTTTATTGATATTTGATAATTGCATTTGTTAGAGTTCTGGTCGGGTATAGTGATGTGTCTGAATTTGGATATAAAAATCATATAAAAACTAAGCACATTCCCAATCAAGTTTACATTAAAACGTTAACCTTAAATTACACATATGAGCAAGCGTACTCATCATTAACATAGCATAGAGTTCAAACGAGTGTCGATCCTCAATGAACAAGTATACATTAATCACTTCTCTTTCATTATTTAACCGACTCAATAAAATGAAAACAAAATAAAAAATAAAATAAAATAAAATATATACATGTCAAGGATGGAGAATTATGTAACTCCAGCCATTGTTTAGATAAACATAATCTTAAAGTATCCAATCTTTATCACAACCAATTATTCTCTTCACATCATGAAGGATTAAAGTAGACTCACTTCTTTCCCAATCCATGAAATCACTATCTTCTAGACAAATTAGCATCACATACTCTGTCTCAACTAATTCACCTAAAAGATGCATTAAACATAATCCTTTGATTAAATTTCTATACTCTGGCAAATTTAAAACATGAAATTAACCAATGAATCCATACTCTGGCAGACATCAATTAACCTTTAATTATCAGTTCTTAGCAATTAACCCATTTCTCAAGCAAGTTAAGAGACAACAAATATGAAACTAATCAAATTGAAACCTCTATCAACCCATTTCCCAAGTCAATGGAAAGAAACAATCAATCAATCTCGTAATCAACCCAAGTAATTAAATACCAAGAATAACAATCAATTAATCAAAAGATCAAATAACTCTAAAAACCATGAATATCTAAAACAATGTCGAATTACAATAAAACAATTAATACATCAGTGTTCAAGAAAAAGAAAACAGAGTAAAAGAAAGCATTCATAGACAAGCCTCCTTCTTTTTCCTTTGAAGACCTTCTTGCACAACCCTCCTTGAATTAAAGAATTCCTCCTTTGATTTAAGTGATTTTCTGTGATAATCAATAAATTCTCTCATTTTCCTTTGTGTTTTCTATCTATTTATAGGCTTGGGAAGTGCCTAAATTCGTTGGTATAATGTTCTTGGCCGAGTAGAAGTTGGAAGATACTAAAACTCCACAGATTACCAAAAACTGCATAGAAAAATCACAATCTCACCTTTTCCTCAGAGCACAGCTGGCGCCGTCTTGGCTCTCGGAGTCAGCGCCGGTTGTGTTCTGGTTCTCCACTCGTTCGCTGATTTTTTTCTCAAATTTCGCATAATGTAGTCCAGCATGTAGCCTGCGTCGCCTTGGCTCTAGTTCCACTCTGTTCCGGTCTGTTTTGATAATTTTTTATCGTCTCGAAGTTTGTGTCATCAGTGCATGGCTGGCGCTGGTTCCAATGCCCTGTCCTGTGCCGCCTCTCTTCTGTTTTGCGACGTTTTTTCTTCGTTTTAACCCAAAAATATATAATAATGAACAAACTACCTTTTCAAGGGTAAAATCTCAAATATGAAGGAATATGACTAGTTATTAAACGAAATGTATCACAAAAGAGCCTCAAATAACTAGGAAAAATATGACTAATTTAGCCCCTATCATATAGGTGGTGCTTATTCAATTCAGTTGAGTTGCATGTCTGTACTCATCGGTACCGCATAATTTATAACAGTCTTCAAGAAGTTATTATGCAATTATCTATTTGTGTGTAATGACTAGTTCGTCAGGTACTACTTCTGCTACGTATAAGTCTTTGGTTGACTTGAATGGTTTATCGGACAAATTTAGTCCAGGGCAGAATTTCTAGTGTTGACAACAACACATGAAAATTTGATTGACCATGAGGGGCTTATTATTAGCAGTGCAGGTAGATAGGCCCATACCAACTGATTGGCATCCTAGAGTAGTTGAGATTTCTGCATAGGATGAATGAAACAAAATAGGCAGAGGGGCAATATGGGCTAGGGCTATTCCACCAATTGGGCCTTTTTATTTGCCTTAGGTCTTTTAATTAAAACTCAATTAAATAAATACTTATCCTATTATATTTATTATTTTATCTGGGTCTTTTATTTTATTAAAGCCCAAAATAATAAACACATGACCCAATATAATTATTATACCAATCATTATTTATTTTATTCAAGCTCATATATTACCTTGGACATTCTAAAATTAATTAATTAATCTAACCCATGAATTACTCTTGGACTTAATTAATTATTCTAACCCATTGGACTTTCTAGAATAAAATAAGTTCTCTCATTTCTTAAATAATCCAAATAATTTGTGTAATGACTAAAATAGTCATTTTGATTTTTAGAGCTATCTTGGGGACTAAAAGATATATTATTATTGGCTACTAAAATAACCAAAAATCCTTACTAATGAATAGTTATATTTTATCATCTTAAATATTTTATTTATCACCATATGGATATATTGACCTTGAGAATCATATTGCAAAAGTGTTGTCTTCGACTTACGGGTGTAATGACAAAAACACCCCTTTACATAACACCCGTCATTGAGATAAAAAAATGCACTAACATCTTTCTCAATAACATCTACCATTATTTAATAACTAGTTCGATAATCTATGACTTTCAATATGTATCCACTTCACACAGGGAGCTCCTCAAAAGTATACATACTTAGTTACGTTTCTCAAGACCTAAATTATTTAGATTATCCCAAACAATCATAAGGGGGTGATTTCTTCACGTAATTAAGTATAGAAATTCTATTGTATAATTTTATCTTAATTAACTAGAGTCATACACCCAATATACAATGTTATTGGCCTTACGATAAGACTTTACCCATCATACATCAAAATGCACAAGTCCAATTTCATCTGACTACCAACTTATACTCAAGTCTTAGGGTACTTATCCATGCAATAGCTGCGATAAACTAAACTTTATTTATTTTAGTATTTTTATAAAGATTACTATCGCGTAGTCTAATTTTATATATTTTAAATACGCTTACATTATTAGTATGAGTGGACTACTCACTGGTTAAAGGTAAACCATTCTCCATTTGAAACCATAATATAATGACCTAAACCTTGATGGAGTACCCAACTCCATCAATCAATCAAGAACAATTTTTCGCTTATGTGTTAGGAACCTATAATCTATATCTTACTGTGAAAGTACAACCCAATCATGTAAATTACTTACTAACACACTTAGAACATTAATGTGTATATATATATATATATATATATATATATATATATATATATATATAAACAAACAACTATTAATGAATGAATTATTTTATTAGTTTTCAAAAATACGAAAATATATAGGTTATTTTGGGTATACATTCCAACAGTATAAATGTACATTTTTCTACTACTTTAGTAACTACGAATTTTATGTAAATAGCAAATTTTTAATATGTGCTACACTCCCATCATATAATTTATAACCTTTTATATATTTCTTCTCCAAAAGGTCCTGGTAATTTTAAAAATAATTTTTCTAAAATTGACTTTTCATAAAATGAAACATCATGCTAATGTAATATAATAATAATAACCTTGCAAAAATAGTCTAATAAAATTTCAATCTTCTATAGACAACTATTCTAATTTTATAATGGCTTCTTCTTATTGTAGTCTACTTCCATAATTAGGACTTTGGGCTGTAAGTATTAATTGAATTTTATTTGTAAAATTATGTGAATTAGGTCCTAAAGCTATATCAGTTGCTAACTCTATTAAAAACTTTTCTTTATATCTTTTCCAAACTGCTCTGGATGTTTCTCCTAAAAATGTTTCTAAGTAACTATACATTACTTGTATGATCAAAATTGTATTGAATATAATGTTGTACTATTAAATATTTCCAATTATCTATTGCTCCTTCCCATAATTGTAGGTCATAAGCTGCTAAATTTAACATTCTACCATTATCTATTAATTTTTTATTATTTATTGTTTCTAGAGTTGTCTCTTTCACTTAGGTGTTGTTTCTGAATACATTTTTCTATAATCATTATAGGTCACTCTAGGCAAATTTCTTGGGCCATAAGATCTAATAATATATTGTGAAGGTATTGTTTGTGAAAGAAAATAAGGAGATGCAGTAGAGGTAGAAGCAATATCTATATATTCTACATAGTGATTATTTTCTTCTTCTATCTTTTTAATATCTTGTTCTATTTTTACTCTTATATTTATATCACTATCATAATACAAATATTCAGTATCTTGTAATTGACCTTGTCTTTCTAATTCTGTTTCTAACCTTATTAAGTCTTCTTTTGATAATTCTAAACCTAGTTCTTTAGGATATATTTTTCTTTTTTCTTTTTTCATAATCTCTACACATACATTTTCTATTCCTTGCCTTAAAGATTCTACATCTTCATCTTCTTCTATTCCTATATTTTAATTTGAGTAATTTAAAAATCTAACTCAATTTTCTTTTTTACTATTTTGGTACATTATACAATCTGTAGGTACTAAAGGAGTATTTGTTTCTAAAAATTTGCTAAAATTCTATTCTTCTCCTGCTAAAATTTCTGGGTTAACTTTTATTGGTTTTATTAATTGTATTCCTTTGCTACCCATAACTTCTATGATGTGTTTTATTTCTATTTTATATTTAGTTCTAGATCCATTAGTTAATCATCCTATAAATCCTAGGCTTACTATTAAATTTTCTCCTCTAAAATCTTCATAACCTTTAGTTTGAATTCCTATTTCTATATTAATTTCTAAGTCTGGTGATGTCATTAAAAAGTTTGGGCTATAATAGAAAAGTCTTGTATTATTATTCATATTTACTTCTATAGTTGCTATAAACCAGATCTCACTAATCCTTTGATCTTAATTGCTATTAGTCCTAAATGCATATAAGTATATGTTTTCCTTAAATTCTTCGAGCTTTCTCTAGTTACTAATCTAAGTGTTCTAGGTTTTGTTGTTACTGATAAAGGTTATTCTTTACTAGATCTAAATAGACTTGTATTAGATTGTAACCATCCTACCTAGTATAACCTTCTTGGATTTAACAAATCTATATTATTATTTCAATAAATTTCTACGCCTCTATTTATATTTATTACTTCTTCTAACTGAATTTTCCTATTTTCTCTAAGATATCTAATTCTATCTAAAATAGATGTTTTCTATTATAGTATTCTTATTTAAAGTTCTACTAGATCCAGTAAATGATGCTCGCCTCATATTTATAAGTTGCTAAACTTTTTAGATTTTTCACTTTTATCAAAAGATATAGATTTTTCAAATTTTTTAGTTTTTTTTTTCAGAAGATAAGTATCCAAACTTATACGTTATATGTTTTTTCTATTTTCTTTCTACAGGGATTTTACTAAATTTATCTGTAATTTTATCTAATTCTTTTTCTAACCTTAAAGCTGCTAATCTTTTTTTTTTTCTACATTTTCCAATTTTTCACATATTTTAATTAATAATGCTATTTGTATATTATTTTATTTTGAGTATATTTTATCTAAATTAGATGTTCCTAAATAATTAGTAAATCATAAAGAGTTTAAATGATATTTCTTTAATTCTAAAAGACACTTTTTATAATCTAAATTATCTTCTAAAGACATTAACTAAGAACAAGTTTTTCTATATTAGTTAATAGTTTATTAATTTCTTTGTAAGATTTTCCTATTTCTTGAGATTGATTTTCTAATTTTTCTAATACTTTTTTATGTTTACCGATTATTTGCAATTTTTGTTCTTACCTAACTTCTTCTAGTTGTTATAAATGTTTAACTTTTCTTATTATTATATTATTTTATTCTTTAATATATTCGAAACTTTCTGTTAATTTTTAATATTTTATTTTTATCTTTTATATGTTCTAATACTATTTCCCAAATATTAGAGTTTCCTTTTCTTGAGCTTCTAATTTTTTTCCAAAACTAATTAATAAATCTATGAGATTATTATACTATTTATTACCACTGTACAAGCTATGTGAGTATTGAGAATTAAAATAACAAGTATGGCTAAGTTTATAACTATGTATTCTATTCTTATATTTTTTTTCTATTAGTTTAAGATTTAAATATTCTATTTTTCTAATATCTGTCATAAACTAAGTTAAATTTAAGATTTCTAATCTCTTTGTTAACAAGTTATTTTCTATAGTGAGATTATATATTCTATTACTTATATGGTAGAAGTCAAATGAATATGGATCAATAAAAACAAGTAAGCAGGAGTATATTTTAATAAGATTCTTGTTAATTTTTATTCGATTCCTTAAATGATGAATATGTTCGGTATCTCAGGCTCGTATCCTATACGGCGTAGCGGAAAATAAAACGAGATACCATCCCAAGACCTGACTATGTGTGGAAAATAAGACATAAAGATAATAAAAGTAGCAGCTTTTCACCTTTGTTTGATCATCCGAAGAACAAAAATTTCTTCTTCAAGTTGAGGCGCGATCCAGCAATCCTCTAGATCCAACTTCACGAGAGTGGAAGGTCTAACCACTATAATCACAATATGTTATTATCTCTAACAGTAATCCGCATAGAGGAATACTCAAGCACCAAAATTTCCTGTGCTAGCAGAAAAAAAGTGAAGGCTAGGGCTGTTTCACGTTTTCAGCAAAACGAGAAAGAGAGAGAAGAACGTTAGTTGTGTGTCTAGGGTTGGAAATTTCATATATTGTGTGTCAGCTAGGGTTTCGTGTCCCTTCTATATGTTACACGAAATACTTGCTGAAAAATCCTCCATCCCAGAATTCTAAAACAGTTAGAATTCCCTAATTGTAATTGGAAACATTAAGTTCTCACAATAACAATTTGGACCACAAATTATAACTAATTATAATTTGTCTACAACAACTTCTCTTTCTCTCAATTAACCCCACTATGTTATCCAATAACATCTTGAGTATATAATCCTCTATTGTGTGTGACCTATTAGGTTTCCCAGTCAATTGGTAGAGAACATGAATTAATCCAAACGTCTTTGAGATTAATAATCCATAATTAATTAGAATTAATCCTATTAATTCTAATCAGGATTGGTTTATTAATTTATCAATTAATAAATCCACATTCTCAAATCATGAGCAGTATCCAGCAACATATCATGACCACCCAAGAGTCCAGGAAGTCAAGTGGCTTGACATGAACTCTTCAATAACAAATTTCAGTGCAACTAACTCCTTTCACCATATAATATCTCATTCGATTTGGAGTACGGAATTAGTGTCAACTTGATGTGTTCGGACTTGGGTATAAAAATCATACAACAACTAAGCACATTCCCAATCAAGTTTAAATTAAAACGTTCAACCCAAATCACACATATGAGCAAGCGTACTCATCATTAAATGAGCATAGGGTTCAAACAAGTGTTGATCCTCAAGAAATAAGTAAACATTAATTACCTTTCTTTCATTGTTTAACCGACTCAATAAATTGAAAAACAAATAAAAAGGAAAATAAAATAAAAATATGTATATGTCAAGGATGGAGAAGTATGCAATCCAAACCATTGTTTAGACAAACATGACCTTAAAGAACTTAACCATTATCATAACTAATTATTCTCTTGGCATCATGAAGGATTAAAGTAGACTCACTTCGATGGTCAATCCATGAAATCACTATCTTCTAGATAAATTAGAATCACTTGGTCCGTCTCAACTAATTCATCCAAAAGATACATTAAACACAATCCTTAATTAAATTCCCTTGGTCTCAGAAGACATCAATTAACATTCAATTACTAGTTCTAAGCAATCAACCCCCTTTGTTCCAGCAAGTCAATAGCTAACAGAATATAAAACTAATAAATTGAAACTACCATCAACCCCTTTGGTCCAGCAAGTCAATGGATAGAACCAACCAACTAATCTCGTAATAAGCACAAGTAATTGAATTCAAAGAATAATAACCAATTAATCAAAAGATCAAATACCTCTAAATATCATGAATATCTAAACAACGTTGAATTACAATAAAATAATTAACATATCATTGTCAAGAAAAAGAAAACAAAGTAAAAGAAAGCACTCATAGACAAGCCGAATTCTTCTTCCTTTGAAGACCTTCTTGTACAACCCTCCTTGAACTTGAAGAATTCCTCCTTCGATTGAGTAATTTTCTATGATAATCAATGAATTCTCTCTTTTTTTCTTGTGTTTTTCATCTATTTATAGGCTTAGGAAGTGCCTAAACTCGTAGGTACAAAGTTCTTTACCGAGTAGAAGTTGAAAGATACTAAAACTCCTCATATTACCAAAAATCATGTAGAAAAATCACACACCGCCTTAGCTTCAGGGCACAGCTGGCGCCGCCTTGACTCTTGGAGCCGGCACTGGTTGTGTTCTGTTCCTCCACTCATTCGCCAATTTTTCTTCAAATTTTTCTTCTTCACAGCTGGCGCCGCCTTAGTTCTATTATGCTCTGTTTCAACAATTTTTTCGTTGCATCAAAGTTCATTTCAACAATGCATAGCCGGCACCGATTCTAGGGTCCTAGTCGGCGCCGCCTCTCCTCTGTTTTGCGACGTTTTTATTTCGTTTTACCCTAAAAATCTGAAATAAAAAACAAAATACCTTTTCAAGGGTAAAATATCAAATATGAAGAAATATGACTAGTTATTGAACAAAATATATCACAAAAGAACCTTAAATAACTAAAAAAAATATGACTAATTTAGCCCCTATCACAACTCCCTCCAGAATTAATTCTGGCTCGAATATAATAGTACTTATACCAGGAACCCACTACTCTAGATGTATATCAATTGAAACTATTTCCAATACATAATTGCCTTGGTCAAGGACTTCTCGAATAGTAATTCCTACAAGTGGCCATGAGATATTCGCCCCTACTATTGGAGTGGTGAATCCTTTATTGACCCTCTCAACTACTTTCGTTTATCTCATAATGTACCAAATATCCATCCCATAGGCAGCCCTTGATTGAGCTCTGGAAATTGGAATCAAAGTACAAAGCTCAACAAACAAAGTACCTTAGAGATCTCAAGCCTAAGGATACTTGCACGTTTGCTATATTGAGATTATATCACTGGCGCTAAATAGTTATCCATGTGATTATCTCAAAGTTAGGTCATCCAATAAACTTGTTCCATTAATAAGCATCCATGTGTTAACTTTGAGTATCTCAATATTCACAGATATGAGAACCACCACCTGATCAAATCAGGAAGTCTAACACATGCTAGTCTTAACGCATTAATGATGTTCTATCTCATTAATACTATGACTAGGGATTATTTAAGTACTAACACTATACAGTGTAGTAAGAATCTCATATCATGATCTCTATCATGATTTCCTTAACACAGTGTTGTACTAAGGACTTTATCGAATAGTTATATTATTTAAAGTAAACAAAAGAAACTGTAAGATAAATAATGCCCTTTATTAAAATAAAATGTGTCATATACAATGTACAAGTGATTGCCTCTAGGGCACAACACTAACAGAATACACAACATAAATGCTATAATTAGGCCGGACTTAATAATGCTAAGTGTCTACGAATATCCACAAGTTCTAGTTTTAACATATAAAGAGAATAATTATACAAACTATAATTGGGAGAATAAGGATCAACAAATTTAAGTAAATTCTGATATATCTTAATAAGTTTTAAAGTACCTTTTAATTGAAATTTTAGGTCACTCAAAAAAATCATCAATATATAGTTTATACTTAACTGAGTAATTTTAACTGTTCACAAATAGCTGCAATTTCGAAATTTAACTAAGACAGTTGGTAATTGTAATGACTAAATTCTAAAGTATTGGGGATTATAGTACTAAGCAAAGCCTTATAAATTCTAACAAGATTTAATCTATATTTTAATTGGATTTTGAGAGAATATAAACAAAACATAAAAAGTAAATAATCTATACAAAAACAAAATAAAAGAAAAGATAAGGCTCATTCCAAATGAGAAGGGGTGTCCTTTTGGAACTAATATTTGCATGACATTATATTACATTACAATTACAATAATATGGAAAAAGGAGTTTTGTTGTTGATTCTGGGTAGTCAGAGCCATTTGTGTCTACTCCCATATCAGCTTTGGTGCAAAGTAGAAGATAAGCATACAATTATGCCCAGGTAGAGTCCATGCAAAGGCGAATGGCTTGCTAGCGATGTAAGGGTATGTATTCTTTTTTTGAAGCTCTGTTATTTGCCATCTTCAAGCAACAACCTTTTTGATGGGCTGACCAGTAGAGTGTTTCCCTTCATTTCTCGACTGTATCGATGTATTTGAGGCCCAAAAGATAACCTTCTCCTCTATCTTAAACCCTAGAGGTTTTACATGTAATTTACATAAGCTTATGCATGTCATTTCTGTAAAATTTTTCCCTTTTTTGGTGGTTTCAAGGGTTGATCTATGTTGATTTTGTGTCAATTTTGTTCTGTTTTTATTTATTTTCTTTTCTGATTTGCTGCTTCTTATCTGTCGTAAAGTTATCTGATTTTTTTTTTCATCTGAACGTGAAGAGATACATTCATCATTCACCTGGATTTAGCTGACTTTCTTTACTTCAGGTATAGACCAATAGTCTATCTCTCTTCTCCTTCATATCTTACATAAATTCACTTGTTTATGCCCTTTTATAACTTTATTTGTATCAAGTTTTCATTTTCCTTCCTTTAGTCTTCCTGGAATCTGTTGTCACCATTCAATTTGGTGAGATCAACTGTTTTAGTAGAAATTTAAGATTTTCTTAAGACTTATGTTCTTTGGGTTTTCGTCCGTCCCTCAAAGTTATATTTTTTTTCCATTTGTTTCCCCTCTATGATGGTGTTTGGGGAGGGCTGGGGTGATCAAGGGAAGAGATGTTAACTTTCTTCAAATCCTTGTTTTCTTTAGTTCATTCTAGCGGGGTAATTTAATTGATGCGGAAGTCTTCTAAGCTAATTTGTTTTTGTTGGCATGTATGCCCTCTTAGACTAGATTTCTGATGTAATATTGATTTGTATTAATAAAATTTTTATTCTCAAAAGTTGTTTGTAAATTTTTCCATCACTTTTTGTGCACAAAATCACTGGAAAAGACCCATTGTATATAAGTAAATTGTTTATGGGAATGGAAGTCTTTCATAATAAGGTATGGACCATGGGTTATTTAACACATAAACTATTGTTCTTAACCGAATGGTGAGAATGGGAATCTCATCATGGTAAGGTTATTATGTTATAAATTCTAAATATGGAATGACTTACTTTTAGCCAACGAGTAGTCTTCTCATTTCATAACACAAGTGTATTTCGAATACATAGAATTGGACCTTTTGTAGTAGTTTCTAAAAAGACTATATGGTAGAAACCTAGACTGCTACTGCTACAGCGTTGACTTATACTCTATAACTTGAGTATGAGTTAATGGTCTGACAAAACTAAGAACATATGTTTTGATATACTATAGTTAAGGTTCTATTGTAGGACCAATATACTTATATGCTGGGTATATGTGATTAGTTAGTTAAAACAAACTTATACAAGATAACTTCTATACTATATCGGCTTTATGGCTGTCTGAATGATCTAAATATCCAGGGCTCTGGGGAACATGATTTGGATATTTGCTTTAGGGTAGCTCATTTGGAAAGTGAAAATATTCCAAGAAGCCGTGGATCATTGGACTAGAAGCCTAATGATGGTAGATGTCTTTTAGAGAGGTGTTAGTACACTTCTTCCTCTCTAGATGAACGGCGATGTGTAGAGATGCATTTTAGTCATTACACCTGTAGGATGGAGACATTGCTAATGCAACATTATCCTTAGAGTTAATATTTTCTTTTGGTGATATTAGAAAATATTTAAAATGAAAATTATAGCTATTTATATAATATGGGTATTTTGATCATTTTAGTAGCCAGGAGATATGTCTTTTTGGTCCTTAGAATAGCCTATAAGTCCAAATTATTTTTTAGATTGAGGAAATGGTCTCGATTAAAGAGGATTTTATTTTATTTAGGAAGTTGAATTTATTATTGGACTGGAATAAAATAATTAAATTTATTATCTGGTTTAACTGGTTAATTAATTATTCAGGGTTTGAGTCCAAATTGAATAATTGAAAAAATTAACCTAGGGCTAAACTAGATAAAGGCTTGAATAATTATCTTAGTCTATTTGAGCTTATTAATTATTTATTGAGTTATTTTTATAAGCTCAAAAAATAAATAATTAAGGTTTTGTTATAAAATTAGGGTAGTGTTAGAATAAAATCTACACACTACACACTAAGAAAATTCTAACTATTCTTTTCACAAGAATTTCTCTTCAAACTTCTCTCTTTCTTTCTCTCACAATTCTTTCTCCAATCTTTCTTTCACTAATATTTCTTTCACAAAATGATGGTGTATTACAAGCTTAGAGAATAGCTCTATTTATAGAGCTCTAATTAGTGAAATACATCATGGCATACATCATCTTCAATTAATGGTGTCTCCACTAAATGGTGGACATCCATAAAAATCTTCTAATAATTCACATAAATCCATAATTAGTGGAGCCTCCACTAATTAATGGAGATTCCAATAATTCATAACACTCCCCCTTGGATGTCCATCCATACATAAAGAATATGCCTCATTAAAACCTTACTAGATAAAAACCCCAGTGGGAAAAAAAATCTAGTGAAGGAAAAAGAGTACATTATTCTATATGTATGTTTATTACTCCCCCTGATGAGATGATTCCTTTAAATCTTTAAACCGACGCATACCGATTTTATATCTCAACTTTTCAAATGTTGCAGTCGGTAAAGTCTTCGTGAAAATATCTGCGAGGTTATCACATGACCGAATTTGTAGCACATCAATTTCACCTTTCTTCTGGAGTTCATGAGTAAAGAAGAATTTTGGTGAAATATGTTTTGTCCGATCTCCTTTAATATATCCTCCTCGTAATTGAGCTATGCAAGCTGCATTGTCTTCATAAAGAGGAGTTGGAATACCTTTGATTGATGATAATCCACAACTTTCTCGGATATAATGAATCATGGATCTTAGCCATACACATTCTCGACTTGCTTCATGAATGGCTATAATTTCAGCATGATTTGAAGAAGTAGCCGCTATAGATTGTTTCGTAGAACGCCATGATATAGCGAGTATTTCCACATGTAAATAGATAGCCCGTTTGAGAACGTGCTTTATGTGGATCGGATAAATAACCAGACATCTCGCATAACCTATCAATGTTGGACTGGTTTTATTTGAATAAAATAATCCGAGATCAATTGTACCTTGGAGATATCGAAGGACTTGTTTAATTCCATTCCAATGTCGTCGTGTTGGTGAAGAACTAAATCTTGCTAATAAATTGACAATGAAAGCAATATCAGGCCGTGTGTTATTAGCAAGATACATCAATGCACCAATTGCACTCGAGATATGGTACTTCAGGACCAAGGAGTTCTTCATCATTTTCTTGAGGTCGGAAAGGATCTTTATCCACATTTAATGATCGGACGATCATTGGAATACTCAATGGATGTGCTTTGTCCATGTAAAATCTTTTTAGCACTTTTGTCTGTATATGTTGATTGATGAATAAATGTTCCACTCTCCAAATGTTCAATTTGTAAACCAAGGCAAAATTTGGTTTTACCAAAATCCTTGATTTCGAATTCTCTTTTTAAATAATCAATTGTTTCTTGGAGCTCTTCGGGAGTTCCAATAAGATTAATATCATCAACATATATAGCTAATATCACAAATTTAGAACCAGATTTCTTAATAAAAACGCATGGACATACCTGGTCATTTTTAAATCCCGCTTTCAATAAATATTCACTAAGACGTGTGAACCACATGCGCCCGATTGCTTCGAGGCCATATAATGATTTCTGCAACTTGATGGAGTAATTTTCACGAGGATAATGTTTATATGCTTCAGGCATATGAAATCCTTCGGGGATTTTCATGTAAACATCATTTTCTAAATTTCCATACAAGTAAGCGAGTGACAACATCTAATAGGCGCATATCTATCTTTTCATGTACTTGCCAAACCGATAAGATATCGGAGTGTAATAGCATCAACAACAGGAGAATAAGTTTCATCATAATCAATACCTGGTCTTTGTGAAAAACCTTGAGCTACTAATCGCGCTTTATATCGAACGATTTCACTCTTTTCATTGCGCTTTCGCACAAATATCCATTTGTAGCCAACGGGTTTTATACCTTCCGGTGTTCGGACTGCAGTCCGAAGACTTCACGTTTTGCCATTGCATTTAACTCCGATTGAATCGCATCTTTCCATTGCAGCCAATCTTTTCTATGCCGACATTCATCAATCGATATTGGTTCGGGATCATCATTATCCTGTGTAACATCAAGAGATATATTGTATGCAAATATATTATCAATAACAGTTTCTATCCGATTCCAACTTCTACCGGAAGTGGTATAATTGATAGAAATTTCAGTGTTACTTTCATCAACTTCGGTTCTTTGTCATCGGTTCTCTCTTGGTCTTTATCATTCTTTTCTTCAATATGATCTTCGGATCATTTAATCCTCTTTTCTTTCGAGGATTTTTATCTTTAGAACCAAGAGGTCGGCCACGCTTACGGCGTGTTTTTGACTCAGTAGCTATAGGTATAATATTTTGTTCTCGCTGGAACTTCAATTCGAATAGGAGCATTTATAGTCTGGAATATGCGATTTTGTAACTCTTCCGGAGTCAACAAAAGCGTACGGCATTTGATTTGCAATGCTTTGCAAATGAATTATCTTTTGAACTTCAAGTTCACATGCGCTTGTGCGCGGATCAAGATAATTTAATGATGTTGTCCAATCAAGATCCTTTTTATACTTGTTTGGGTTCTCCCCTAATTTAGGGAATAATGATTCATCAAAATGACAATCGGCAAATCTTGCTTTGTGAATACATCTCCTGTCGGGGGTTCAACATACACGATAATAGAGGGAGAATCATATCCAACGTATATCCCCTTTCTTCTTTGAGGACCCATCTTTGTACGTTGGTTTGGTGCAATTGGAATATATACGACACACCCAAAAATTCTTAAATGAGCAATATTTGGTTCGACCCAAAAGCCAATTGCAAAGGAGAGAATTTATGATAACTAGCTGGTCTTATACGTACAAGTGTTGCGGCATGTAGAATAGCATGTCCCCGAGCGAGATGTTGGGAGATTTGTTTTCATTAATAATGGTCTAGCAATTAATTGTAATCGTTTAATCAAAGATTCGAGCAAGACCATTACGTGTGTGAACATGAGCTACGGGATGTTCAACATTAATCCCAATTGACATGCAATATGCATCAAAAGCATGTGATGAAAATTCACCGACATTATCCAAACGGATATTTTTAATGTGATGGTCCGGAAATTGTGCTCGTAATTTAATTATTTGAGCAAGTAATCTCGCAAACGCCAGGTTGCGAGTAGATAATAAACATACATGTGACCATCGGGATGATGCATCAATTAAGACCATAAAATATTTGAACGGTCCACATGGTGGATCAATAGGTCCACAAATATCTCCAGTGAATCCGTTCGAGAAATGTAGGACTTTCGGCTCCTACTTTTATCGAGTGATGGTTTAACAATTAATTTTCCTAGGGAACATGCGGTACATGCGAATTTTTCTGATGTTAATATCCTTTTATTTTTTAAAGGATGACCATGTGTATTCTCAATGATTCTTCTCATCATGGTAGATCCCGGATGACCCAACCGGTCATGCCAAATGCTAAAAGTAATAGGATCGGTAAACTTCGGTTTACTAGATGATGAATTTCAATTGTACGTATTTTTACAAAATATAGACCAGTAGAAAAAGACGGCAGTTTTTCTAATACCGATTTCTTACCCAAATGCATTTGAGTAATAAAAAGATGCTCAATCCCATTTTCCTCATTTGTTTCAACATGATACCCATTTACGCGGATATCTTTAAAACTCAATAAATTTCTTACGGATTTTGAGGAAAATAGTGCCTTATCAATAATAATTGTTGTTCCTTTAGGCAACAATATACTAGCTCTTCAGGAGCCCTCAATTACATTTGCACTACCGTTTATCGTATAAATATTTATTTCTCCCATTTTGAGATCGAGAAAAATATTTCTCATTTTTTAGTATGGTGTGTGTAGTTCCACTATCAATAATGCATATATCATCATTAACAACAGCCATCCGAACACAAATATATATATGTAAACGTAAATATTATTAAAATAGAATGAAAATGAAAATACAAAAATATCGGGGTGAGGCTTTAGTTCTTTTGGACACTTTGCCATCACCAATTAAATGGTCTATCCTACCGTACGGGTGTTCAAAAAAATCCGATACATCCATATGGGTAATATTGATATTAAGATCTTCGGGATCACTATCGTCATCCTCAACATTATTTATTGGATGTTGAGAAAAATTTGCTTCCACATTTTTATTTTTCAATGAAGCTTGATACAATTCAACTAAATGCTTAGCCGTACGACAGTTTCGTGACCAATGACCTTTCATGCCACATCTATAACATATATCCTCATGCTTTTCTTCAATTTCTTTTTCTTTTCCCTTTTGATCTTTTACTGTTCCACTTGGGTGGCGGTATTTCTCACGGTTTGATTATAATTGTGATAAGGGAAATATCGAGCGTGACTACGACCATAACCACGACCACGGCCACGGCCACGGCCACGACCACGACTATAACGATGGCTTCTGCTGGAGCCAACGGCATTCACTTGCAGGAGTCTTTGTAGAGCCGATTGAGTGCGGCTTCATGATTTCTCAATAATAACTCATTATTTTTCTACTGCAATGAGGAGGGCGGTAATTAAATCTGTAAATTTTGTATACCCCTTTTCTCGATATTGTTGCTTTGCGGGACAATATTCGAGGCATGAAAGGTGGAGAATGTCTTCTCCAACATATCTTCATCGATCACTTTTTCTCCGCATAATTTTAATTGAGATGTAATTTTATACATTGCGGAGCTATATTCATTCACGGTTTTAAAATCTTGCAACCTCAGGTGCAACCATTCATACCGTGCAGTAGGTAGTACGACCATCTTCAGGTGGTCAAATCTTTCTTTTAAATTTACCCACAGGCCATATGGATCTTTTTCGGTAAGATATTCCATTTTCAAATTTTCATCGAGATGACGACGAATAAAAATCAAAGCTTTAGCCTTGTGTTGTGCAGATGCACTATTATGTGCTTGAATAGTTTCACTAAGGCCTTCAGCATTTAGATGCATTTCTGCATCGAGAACCCATGACATATAATTTGTTCCAGAAATATCAAGGGCTACAAATTCGAGTTTCGCGATGTTAGCCATAGAGATCAATAAATGCGTACCTGTCTTACGGCTTTGGTAACGCGAGAAACTCGTGCTTAGTCTTCTGGCTTTTGTACCGGTAGAGACTCGTGCTGATAACGTGTTATAAAATTAGGGTAGTGTTAGAATAAAATCTACACACTACACACTAAGAAAATTCTAACTATTCTTTTCACAAGAATTTCTCTTCAAACTTCTCTCTTTCTTTCTCTCACAATTCTTTCTCCAATCTTTCTTTCACTAATATTTCTTTCACAAAATGATGGTGTATTACAAGCTTAGAGAATAGCTCTATTTATAGAGCTCTAATTAGTGAAATACATCATGGCATACATCATCTTCAATTAATGGTGTCTCCACTAAATGGTGGACATCCATAAAAATCTTCTAATAATTCACATAAATCCATAATTAGTGGAGCCTCCACTAATTAATGGAGATTCCAATAATTCATAACAGGTTTATTATTTATGGGCTTATTGAGTCCAAGGAAAATAATAAAAATATTTTATGGTCCAATAGCTTGGACCAAAGCGTTTTTTATTCACAGAACTGAAAAGTTTGGGACTAGCTAAACATCTTCTGTTGATAGCATCCAGTTGATTTTAAAATACTGGAATCCCGGGAGTTTATGTTATCAAGAGAAGCCGTGTATATTGTGAGATACACGACTGTAAAAAAAACTTTGGTTTTTATTTTTCTCTCTCGATTCTTCTTTCTTCTTCCTTGATACTGTTAATTGATAGCAGAGGGTCACGAAAAGGATAGACTGTTTCATTGCCTAAATTATTTTCACCAACAACGTTTAGGCAGAGGAATATTCTGAGAATTGAAAAGCTTGTGCGTTCATGCCAAGGAGAAGTAGACGGATTGCTAGTTTGATCCAGAAGCTTCAACAAGTAGAGAAGAAAATGTCCCTGTAGTTCAGTTGTCTTTCTCAGAACTAAAGAAAATTTTAAAGCGCAGAGGTCTAACGAAAAAAACTCCCACCGTGTTATTTACTGTGTTTTTCTAGTTTCTGTGTTCTCTGGCATGCATGCTTCTCATTTTTAAGCTTCAGTTTTGTTCCTATTAATTTATAGAGATAAACTTGGATACATTTCTACTTTTAATTTTGGGTTCATTTTGTAATTTTTGTTGTATATAGATCTTGACAGAGCTGTAGAAATTTCACCAACTTAAAACTTTCTCGGCAGGTGAGTTTATTCCAAGCAGCCTTATACAATCAGGGATGGGTTTGAACCTCTAAGAATTTCTGGTAAATATTTCCATCATTAAAGTATGACTTTTGGAAAAAAGAAAGCTTTGTGAAAAAAATGTCTAATATCTCTAGACATATAGAAGACAAATGAAACCCATACTTGACTTTGCTTTAAACTCGAAGTTTCTCAGTGAGTGGTTTTGCTATGATGTACCAAACTACAAGGTTGTTTAGAATCCCATATGTTAATGGATCTTTCTAATACTTTCTTTAGATTCTTTGTTGAAAATGTTGGCTCTGCATTGATTTTTCTTGAAGAATTGTTCTCGTTTTATGCTAACATTTTCAACTGAGAAGATCCTTGAATTATTTCCCTTTTATAGAGGAGTTGCTAAAACCTTCCCAAAATGCACTTGTAGGAGAAAACTTGAGTTATGTTTCTCACCTATTGATTTGACCTTAGGTGGCTGGATCTCCAATTTTTCTCTGGGGGTGACTACAAGAGAATTTCTAAATTCTAGGATTAGCTCGTGTTAGTTTTATCTTGTAGTTGTTGATTATTAATAGATGACCCAAGTGATCTAATAGAACAAGCTTTGACAATAATGTAATTTATCATTTTCAACACTAGTGTTTATTGGATGATTTTTCTTCACCAACATTAGTTGCAACACTAGAAGTCACAGATTCTCACTTTGTTGAATTCTTTAGGGTGAGGTATTGACATAAACTTTTAGTATCCAAAATGCAACAAATTGCTTTGATTTCGGATTATCATTCTAGTCTAGAAGTATCTTTTGGTTTAATACTTAGGTCCAATATATGAAATCCTTCACATTATTTTGATTCTTTTTAGACTAAAATTTTCTATACTCAACTAAAAATTGGACATGAAAAAATTAAATAAAAATAGTGTACTAAGCTTGATTGTTGTGAAAAGGTGGTAACACTATTAAGTTAGAAGTTCTTCCTAGTCATAGATCCTTTCTTAGATTCACAACCTTGTGCCCCTTAATGTGTTTTTTTTGAAAAAAAAAATTGCATAATGATGGTAAAACCTTTTTCCCCCCTTTTTAAAAAGGGAAAAACCTATCCATATTTCTTTCCTTTTAACAGCCTATGATTTTCTCAGGAGTATAAAAAATTATCCCTAGGTCTAAACTCCAGTTCTAAAAGAGAACTAAAAGCTTCACTGCTACCTAAAGCTTGTGAAAAATCTTAGGAGGAGGGGGGTTGAATAAGGGTTTTGACAAATTTAAAATACTTTTCAAAAATTCTATTTTTTGAAGTCCTCTTATTATTTTTCGGATCGAGAAATTTGCTGAATATGCATAAAGGAGTTTTTGAGTAGTTATAGGGAACCAACAACTATCTGAATGAAGAGTTTGAATGAGATGAGACAAGAGATGTGCAATTAATACAAGAATGAAGATGGGTTGGTGAGATTCATACAGATTTCTTTTGAATGATTAAAAACATTTAACCAAGGGAGTTCTCTACCAGTCAAAATCAAATGCAAAGAGAATGAACACAAGATTTATAGTGGTTCAATCTACCAAGATCTAAATCAACTACCTTAAGCTCACATTTAAGGATTTTAAATAGATTTTTCATAAATTCAACCAACTCAATGGTATCTATCTACTCCAATTATATAAGAGGATCACCACACTTAGTTTTACCTAAATCTCTCAATCAACAACAAATCAAGACTCACTCCAAATGAGTTTTACACCACAACCTTGATGTATAAGAGGGATTATGGAAATGAATTTGAAATAGCTCACATTATTGAGCAATTGTACAAACAAATGAGCACCAACAACCTTTACCTTTGTGAAGCAATTTGATTTCACTTTGAAGCACTATGAAAAGGGAGATTTTTGTATTCTAGAGAATAAGAGTGTTTCTTAGAAAGATAGAATAAAAATCTGCTTTAAAATTAAGTTTTGAAACCTTTTATAAGAGGGCTCCAACAGCTAGAAATGGCTAGTTTCATACTGTCAGATTTTTCAGAGTTTTAGACTCAAGGATCGAACGAGAGTGCATCCAAAAGTGAGTTCAAAATGACATTTTTCTAGGTAGAAATATTTTGACACTGTTCATAGAGTTTTTGATGAAGCGTTTGGATATAGAGCTATCTAAATTAGTCAAACCAAAATTCTGAAGACTTAATACTTTAAAATCTTTTTACTTATGTGCTTCAAGATATAAATAAATTGAATCATAAGGTAAGAAAGACATAGAAATTTACACACAATACCTTAAGAAAAAGATCCCTAGTCTAAAGTTCTTTCTCAAGGACTTCATGATCTTGTAAGCTCTGAGGTTGAGGTTGTTCTTGTTCAATCACTACTTTGGATTCCATTTCCTTAAGAGCTGCTTAGCATCCTTATATGCATGCGTTGAAAGAATTGAGTTAAACATGTCCTATCATATGTAAGTCACACAAGTTAGTCCTCATCAATGTTTGTCATAAGTCAAAACACAGGAGAATGCCCTTAGGGCTAATAATCTCCCTATTTTTTGAGTGATGACAAATTTGATGGGATTGTGATATAAAAATAATAATATAAACAGTATGGACATGTTAGACCGAGAGAAGTAAGAATGAATTTAAACTGAAATGCAATATCTCATTATAAGACTCAAAGAGTGCTTATGAGATTAAGATAGAAAATGTAAAGCATGTACTCATAAACATGGATCAATGAGCCTATAGCCTAACCAATCTTCTTATCCTCCTTCCTGACCACTTTCCAAATCACGTTTTCAAACTCTTAAACGCCCTCTATGGTTTAAAATAAGCCCCACGAGCTTGGTATGAAAGGCTTAGTGGATTCTTACTCTCAAAAGGTTTTTCAAGAGGCTTGATTGATACTACACTGTTTATTAAGTCAGAAAATGTAGATGATCTTCTCATTGTCCAAATTTATATTGATGATATCATTTTTTGTGCCACTAATGAATCCTTGTGTAAGATGTTTGCTAAGACTATGCAGCAAGAATTCAAGATGAGCATGATGGGAGAACTCAACTTTTTCCTCGGATTGCAAATTAAACATACTAAGGATGGAATTTTTCTAAATCAAGATAAATAAAATTTTAAATCCATTTTTTCTCTCAAATCACATTTTGTGGTCTCATATCCTATATTCATATATACACATATTAAGGGGGGGGCGTTTCATCTTATGATTCATATTATATACCTCATTGTGTACATATTTATACATTTTTTTTAAATTAATTACCGCTATTATCTTAAGGAATAGCCATATAATGGAAGGAAGAAGGATAAGGAGGTTGGTTGGGCCAAAAGCTCATTGAGCCACATTTATAAGTACATGTTTTACATTTTCTATCTTAATCTCATAAGCACTCTTTGAGACTAATCTGGAAGCAGTTATTCTTGAAGGACATACGAAGCATCAAGTTGCTTTCGTTTTAGATTCAGGCTTCATCCAAACTGTTCATCCAAAAAGGAACTCCTTAAAGTGAGAGTTTTGGAAGATGAGTTTTCGATTTACTCTTCGAAATGTTGCATCTAACCAAAATCTCTCTCTGAAATTATGTTTCTTTAGAGACCTGCAAAAATAGATGGTAAAATCTTTCTCAACAAAAATTTTAGTTATGCAATTTTTGTTATGCCTAATCCTCTTTTCAAAAAGAAAAATTTTTCTTTAGCCAGAGGTTTTGTAAATATATCTACAAGTTGTTTATTTGTAGGGATATATTCTACAAAAACATCACCTTTAAGCACATAATCTCTAATAAAATAATGCTTAACCTCAATATGCTTGGTCTTAAAATGTTGAATAGGATTTTTTATTAAATTGATTACACTTGTATTATCACATAGTATAGGTAGACAATCAAAATTGAGATCAAAATCAAGCAATGTATTTTTCATCCACAAAATTTATGCGCAACAGCTTCCTACTACAATGTATTCAGCCTTGATTGTAGATAAGAATACACAAGCCTGTTTCTTGCTATGCCATAACACTTGAGAGTGTCCGAGAAATTGGCAGTACCCACTAGTGCTTTTTCGTTCAACTTTACAGCCTGCATAATCTGTATCAGTGTAGCCTATAAGATCAAATGTGTTAGTACAAGGGTACCATAAACTATAATCATATATTTCAACCAAGTATCTAAGGATGTATTTTATGGCACATAAGTGAAATTCCTTTGGGCAAGATTGAAATCTGGCACAAAGACAAACTGAAAACATAATATCTGGTCGGTTAGCTATAAGACATAACAAACTTCTAATCATACCTCTTTATTTTGATTCGTCCACTTTCTTTCCCTTTTTATCCTTGTCAAGCTTTAAACAAGTGCTCATAGGTGTATTAATTTCTTTGGCTTCGTTCACGCTGAACCTTTTGAGCAATTCATTACCTTACTTAGCTTAGTCCAAAATAATTTGGCCATGCATGCACAATAATTTGGTCTTTTGGATAACCAATTTTGAAGTACTATGAAAAGGGAGATTTTTTAACTATATACCTCATCTTCAATAAAACCATTCAAAAATACACTTTTAACATCCATTTGATAAAGTATGAAATTTTTGAAAGATGCAAAGGCAAGAAGCATTGTTATGGACTCTAATCTAGTAATGGGAGCAAATGTCTCGTCATAGTTAATGCCCTCTTCTTGATTCAATTCTTAGGCAACAAGTCTAGCTTTATTTCTAATCACCACTCCATATTCATTAAGTTTGTTTCTGAAAACCCACTTGGTACCAATAACTGGATGATCAAGTGGTCTAGAAACGAGTTTCCAAACTTGGTTTCTCTCAAATTGGTTCAGCTCTTCTTGCATAGCTAGTATCCAAAAATCGTCATGCAAGACTACATCAATACAGTTAGGTTCAATACTAGAGAGTAAAGTAAAATTGTCCACAAAATACCATCTAGTTTTGACTCCATAGCTAGGATCACAAATAATTAACTTTTTGGGATGACCAATTTTGTACTTCCAATCTCTTGATAGTCCTTGATCAGTGAGCTCTTCAGTTTCTTACTTACTTTGTTCAGCTTGTTGCTCTTCAAATTCCTTTTCTTTAGCATGAATGTCTAGTGATGATGCTTTGAGCTATTCTTTGCCTATTTCTTTTGATATCCCTACATCATCATCATATTTTCTTGATGTATAAATGTTAGATTCATCAAAGACAACATGTACGAATTCTTCCACACATAGAGTTCTCTTATTGTATACTCTATATGCCTTTTTATTGGAAGAGTATCCAAGGAATGTAGCCTCATCGAATTTTCTATCAAAATTTTCAAGATTGTCTCGGGTATTAAGAACAACACATTTGCAGCTAAATACTTTAAAATATGAAATTGATGGTGTTTTATCAAACATAAGTTCAAATGGTATTTTTCTTAGAAAGAGTCTTAACATTACTCGATTAACAATATAACACGTTGTATTGACAGTTTCAGCCCAAAAGTATTTTGGAAGAGAGTTATCACAAATCATGGATCTAGCCATTTCTCGCAAGGTTCTATTTTTTCTTTCAATAAAAATGTTTTGTTGAGGGGTTTTAACAGTTAAAAAGTTGTAAAAAACTCCATTTTTATCACTAAAATGTGTAAACTCATTGTTGCAAAATTCTCTACCATTATCACTCCTAATAGAAATCAATTTGCATCCAATAGAGTTTTGGATGCACTTGAATAGTTTGAAAAATTCAGAAAATGCCTCATGTTTTTGTCCAAGAAATAAAGTCCAAGTAAATCTTGAGAAATTATCTACTAGAACATAAGCATACCTCTTACCACCAAAGTTAGTGGTCCTCATCGGTCCAAACAAATTCATATGTATTAATTCAAAAGGTTTTGATGAGGAAATCATTTTCTTGGGCTTACAAGAGGTTTTGAACTGTTTTTCAAATTGGCATGCATAACATATTTTGCTTTTATCAAACTTTTTTTTGGACAGTCCCCTAATAAGCTCTTTTGAAGACAATTTGTTTAGCAAATCAAATGAGACATGGCCTAATCTTCTATGTCAAAGATAGCTATCATTATCGTGCACGGGGAGGCATCTAATATCATGAACCATAAGATCATCAGGATTAAAGTACATATACATTCCAAACACGGTTAGCAACAAAAATAGTTTCATTTTTTGAGCTGTGCATGATATATCAAGAATTTTTCTCAAAAATAACTTTGCAACCATTGTCGCATAGTTGACAATGCTAAGCAGGTTGTATTTTAGTTCATCAATCAATAATGCTTATGTGATAATGATTGAAGATCCTTTACCAATATTACCTATGCCAAGTATCTTTCTTTTCTTTTCGTCTCCAAAGGTAATAAACCCATCATTTGTAGCTCGAACATCTTCTAATAGGGTTGCATTTTCGGTCATATGTATTGAGCATCCATTATCCAAGAACTAATTTGTGAATCTCATTTTCTCCAGTGAATGTACCTTATCCTCCACTGCCATAAAGCATATATTAGCAGTTTCATTTTCAAAATCTCCAGTTTCCTCAGATTCGGACTCATTTTGATCTCAAGTTCTTATTAGTCATTTTCCCTTCTTTGTTTTTAGATCCTTCTTTTTCTTCTAGAACATTTTGCCTTGTTTCTCTTTGGCTATTGGGCAGTCAGCAATGAAGTGTTCCATACTCTTACATTCACAACATTGAGGCTTAAAAGATGAGATCTGTCCCTTCTTTTTACGATTTTTTTTCCTCTTTTGAAATTTTCTTTTTTGAACATTCTTCTGAATTTCTTTGCGATCATGGCCAGCTCTTTGGTATCAACTTCAGTTCCATCATCACTATCAAATTAGCTACTATTAGTGTCTTCATCAATAACTTTCAGTATTGTTCCTCTTTTGCCTTTGTAATGGTCATCAGACTCTTGAAACCTTTTGATTTTTATTTCATGAGTCAAGAAAGAGCCAATTAACTCTTCAGTTAGTAAGGTTTTTAAATCTTTTGATTCCTCCACAGCTAGAGCTTTAGGTTGCCAGCTTTTTGGCAAGGCATCCAATTTTTTTTTTTTTTTTTTTGTTCACCAAGAGAATAGATTTTCCCATAAGGTTTAAGTCTATTTGCAATGTTTGTGAATCTAGTAAATATATCAGTTATACTCTCATTTGGCTTCATAGTGAATAATTCATAGTCATGAATCAAAAGTCCCAACTTAGACTCCTTCACTTGATTTGTCCTTTCATGGGTGACTTCAAGCAATCTCCACATGTCATAAGCTAAATCACAACCACTTACTCGGTTATATTCAGTGGTATCAAGGGCATAACATAGAATATTCATAACTTGAAAATTCAATGTCATTTTGGCATTGTCTTCAGTATCATATTCATCATTCTGTTTTGGAACTATTCGACCTTTAATACTTCTAGAAGGAATATATGGTCCTTTTTCAATTAAGTTCCACAGCTCAAAATTAATTGAACAAACATAGATCTTCATCTAATTTTTTTAGAAAGTATAATTACTTCCAGTGAACAAATGAGGTCTATTTGTCAAGGATCCTTCGACATAGGAAAGAGAGGAGATATTTGCTATAATGATCTTTTCTACAAGGCTGTTTAGTCGAAGAGGAATAGACCAAGGCTCTGATACCAAATGAAAAATCTATTGATCTTGTGAGCTCTTAGGTTGAGGTTATTCTTGTTCAATCACCACTTTAGATTCCATTTCCTCAAGAGCTGCTTAGCATCCTTATATGCATGCCTTGAAAGAACTGAGTCAAACATGTCCTATCACATGTAAGTCACATAAGTTAGTTCTCAATAATGTTTGTCATAAGTCAAAATACAAGAGAATGCCCTTAGAGCTAACAGCTTGTGTGAGTAGCAGAAAAATTTAGCACATCTAATTGCGCTTCCTAGTGTCTAATGATCATTGGTAGCGTTTACTACAATCAATGGACTGCCATCCTCAGCTTTCAACTATAGAGCATTCTGTCCTTAGAAGAGTCGGAGTATTAAATGAACATGAAGCTTTGCCTTTGATTCCTAATCTTCCTAAAACTTTTCCTCTTGATACCCTCACTCGCCTCTTCTCCCATTATGGTGCCTCTGCTGTCCGTCCCTGCACTCACTTCAGGTATCTCTCTTTCTTAAAGCCCTATTCCTTACCATGCTTATGACTTCACTCTGTGTTGCCTTGTGTTACAAAAAAGCTCTATAATTCTATGTATATTATTGATGAAAAAAATAAGAGTATAAATAGTTGTATAAAAATTCTAAAGTAGGAAATATTGCACTAGTCATTCCTAAGATTAAACCCTTAATATTCTACTTGAGATTAGGATATTTACAGCTAGCTAATTATAGATTCCTAATATATTTACAGAATCATAATAGATTCCTAATATATTTATAGAATCATAACATTCTCCCTCAAGTTGGAATCTAGATATCAATCATGCCCAACTTGTTACAAAGATAATTTACTCGATTCCTATTTAGAACTTCTGTAAAGATATCTCATAATCGCTCTCCTATCTTCACACACTTTGTAGAGATTAATCCTTATTATATCTTTTCTTGAACAAAGTGACAGTCAATCTCTGTGTGTTTAGTCCATTTAGGAAAAAATGGATTAGAAGCAACATGGAGGGCGGCCTGATTTTCACACTATAACTTTGTTGGCACACAAGGTTTAAGACCAACCTTAGTTAAAAGTTTACTTAACCACATAATTTCACAAGTAGATTATGCCATAACTCTATATTCTGATTCTACACTTGATCTTGAAACCACATGCTGCTTCTTACTCCTCCATGAGACCAAATTCCCACCAGCAAAGATGAAATATCCTGAAGTTGACCTTCATCAATCTTAGATCCTACCCAATCTGCATCTGAATAAAATCAATACAAGTATGTCCATGATTCTTATATACAATTCCATGTCCAGATGCTCCATTCAAGTAACATAGAATTTGCTCTAAGGCTGCCCAATGTTTAACTGTTGGATAAGATATAAATTGACTCACAATACTAACAGAGTATGCAATATCTGGACGTGTTACTGTGAGCTAATTCAATACCAATCTTCTATATCTCTCAGGATCTTCAAATAACTCTTCTTTCTTAGAAAGCTATAAATTTGGAGCCATCGAAGTATTTCTTGGTTTGGCTCCCATCGCCCCTACATACTTTCTTTGAGACAAGAAGATACCTTACTTACTTCTTATAACTTCAACTCCCAAAAAATATTTTAATGCCCCTATATCTTTCATCTGAAATTGAGTGAATAGAAATGATTTAAGAGATGAGATCCTTGAAGTGTCACTTCCAGCAGTGACAATATCATCTACATACACTACTAACAAAATGATGCCACTATCAAATTGTCGATAGAAGATAGAATGATCAAACTTACTTTTCTTCAACCCAAAAGCTTCAATTGCTTAACTAAATTTACCAAACCAAGCTCGAAGCCATAAAGAGATTTCTGAAGATGATAGACTTTCCCATTCTTCCCATGAGCAACAAATCCAGGAGGTTGCTCCATATATACATCTTCTTGAAGATTATCATACCAAAAAGCATTCTTGATATCCAACTGGTGTAGGGACTGTTGGAATGTATACCCATTAAAATTATATTTCTAATGTAATTTTAATTAAATTAATAAAAATTTTATTCTCGTTAATTTTTGTATTTTGGCATTTTATTTTGTGCACGATTTTGCTGGAAAAGATCCATTGTATTTAAGTAAGTGATCTATGTGAATGGAGGTATTTCACAGTAAGGTATGGATCATGAATTACTTAATATATAAACTATTATTCTTAACCGGATAATAAGAATTGGAATCTCATCATAACAAGATTATTATGTTAAGAATTCTAAATGGGAAACAGCTTACATTTAACCAGTGAATAGTTGATGAGTTTGAATTTGGGTATAACAATCATATAAAAATAAGCACATTTCCAATCAAGTTTAAATTAAAATGTTAACCCCAAATTACACATATGAGCAAGAGTACTCATCATTAAGCATAACATAGGGCTTAAAACGAGTGTTGATCCTCAAGGAATAAGTATGCATTAATCACTTTTCTTTTATTGTTTAACCGACTCAATAAAGTGAAAAAAGACTAAAAAAAAGGAAGACTAAAATAAAATAAAATAATATATACATGTCAAGGATGGAGAATTATGTAACTCAAACTATTATTTTGACAAACATGATCTTAAAGTATCTAATCATTATCATAACTAACCATTCTCTTGGTATCATGAAGGATTAAGATATATTCACTTCTTTTTCAATCCATGAAATCACTATCTTCTACACAAATTAGCACCACATATTCTGTTTCAACTAATTCACCCAAAGATGTATTAAACACAATCCTTGATTAAATTTCCATATTCAGGCAAACTTAAAACATGAAATTAACCAATGAATTCATATTCTGGCGGATATCAATTAACCTTTAATTACCCAATTCTTTAGCAATTAATCCCCTTTTCAAGAAAGTTAATAGACAATAAATATAAAATTAATGAATTGAAACCATCATCAATCCCTTTTTCAAGCAAGTCAATAGAAAGAAACAATAAATTATTCTCGTAATCAGCATAAGTAATTAAATACCAATAATAACAATCAATTAATCACAAGATCAAAGTAACTCTAAAAATCATGAATACCTAAAATAATGTCAAATTACAATAAAACAATTAATACATCATTGTTCAAGAAAAAGAAAACAAAGTTAAAAGAAAGCACTCATAGACAATCCTCCTTCTTCCTCCTTTGTAGATCTTCTTGTACAATCCTCCTTGATCTAATGAATTTCTCCTTAAATTTGAGTGATTTTCTATTTTGATCTGCGAATTTTCCCTTTTTCCTTGTGTTTTCCCTCTATTTATAGGCTTTAGAAGTGCCTAAAATTGTTCCTTTAGGGTTTGTGCCCGACTAGAAGTAGGAAAATACTAAAACTCTGCAAATTGCCAAAAAAAAATGTGTATGAAAATAGAGGCACCGCCCCAGCACTAGTGCACAGCTAGCACCGCATGTCCTGCCTAGGGCCGGCGCCGGTTGTGGTTTGTTTTTCCATCCGTTCGTCGATTTTTATTGATTTTCGTGGCACCTCTTCTAGAGTGCAGCCGGCGCCGCCCCTGGCCTCCTAACTGGTGCTAGTTTAGTTCTGTTCAGCTCTGTTTCATTGATTTTTTATCGCTTCGAAGTGCGTTCCACAACACGTGGCCAGTGCCTGTTCCCTTATCCTAGTCGGCGTCATCTCTACTCTGTTTAGCGACGTTGTTATTTTATTTTACTCCTAAAATCTGAAATAATATACAAAATACCTTTCCAAGGATAAAATCTCAAATATGAAGGAATATAACCAGTTATTGAACAAAATGTATCACAAAATAGTCTCAAATAACTAGAAAATATATGACTAATTTAGGCCCTGTCACATTCCCTCACAGAAGCCGGCACTGGTTGCATTTTTTTTTTTTAATGAAACAATGAAATAATAAACACACAACAGTGATGAATAATACAATTTAATTCATGAAGCAATAAATAAAAATGAAACAAAACGACGAAAATAAAAATTGTTCCAAATTACAAAAACTTAAAGCAAAACGACTTCAATACTTTCCATGACCTTGATCCCGTGGATTTTCTTCGGTATTCCCTGGTAATGCCCCTGCTTGACGATCCCCAAGTAATTTAGCTAGTTGGCCAATTTAGCTTTCCAAGTTGCGCATGAAGGCCTCTAAGTTCCTTGTTGTAGCATCAACCTCTTGGAACTTAGTCTCCATTGTACTTACCAATTGGCCAATCAATTCCTCCAATGGTGGTTTAGAAGGTGTTGAATTGTTGTTCAAAGGGGGTTGGTTCCTTTGATTTCCCCCAAAGTTAAAAGAACCTTGCCTAGATTAGTTTCCATTGCTCCACGCGAAGTTAGAGTGATTTCTCCAACCAGAATTATAAATAGAGCTATACGGATTGTTACCTGGATGGACATTACCTGCAAAGGCTGCTTGTTTCGTGGTTTCTTGGAGTGAACCCATATTTTGGCACTCATGATTTGGGTGCCCTTCTCCACAGAAATCACAACTTACATTTAACACTTGGCCTTGAGGTATCACTATTTGTTCCATCTTTTGAGTCAAAGCTTCCACCTTAGCTTCCAAAGCTGCCACAGCATCCACTTTGTGCACTCCATACGCACGAGCTTTAGACCTTACACTTCCCCAAGAATTGTTATTAGAATCCAAGTTTTCAATGAGATCGAATACCTATTCCGGGGTCTTATGATTGATAGAACCCCCTGCAAAAGAGTCCACCACTTATCGTGTTGCAAGCGTAAGGCCATTCAGAAAGATGAGCATCTGTATTCCTAGCTCAAATCCGTGGTGTGGGCACTTTCTCAACATCTCCTTGAAACTCTCCCAACTTTCATACAAATGTTCAGAATCTAATTGTTAGAAGGCGAAAATTTCATTTCTGAGTTTGGATATCCTAGCTGGAGGAAAATATTTGGCAAGGAATTTTTCAGTTAGGGCATTCCAAGTAGTGATGGAACCTGTGGGTAAGGACTTTAACCAAGATTTGGCTCTATCTCTTAAAGAAAAAGGAAAAAGTCTTAGTTTTATGGCATCTTCAAAAATACTATTCATCTTAAAGGTAAAACAAATTTCAAGGAAACTAGTTAGGTAGGCATTGGGATCTTCTTCAGGTAGCCCATCAAATTGGACCATCTGGATGATATTGGGCTTTACTTCAAAATTGTTCGCATCCACCCTAAGTCTAGTGATACTTGAGCCCATGCCCGAGATTGCAGGTTTCACAAAGTCATCCATGACCCTCCTATTGTTGCCAGTATTGTTATTGTGGGCACCGTCCATATCACGATTAAGTTCTTTTTTATTGTCCGGCGGATTTTTGATAATGTTCTTTCGATTTCAGGATCAAAATATATTATCTCGCCTTCAGATTGTCGGGTTATGTACCAAAGCTAACACCTAAAAAAGACAAGACGAAAGTTAGATAAAGGAATTCATAATTCAAACAAAATTAAAAGAACAAATTAGTCAATTAACATCAGTCAAAGTTAGTAAATTAGATTACAAAGATACTCAAGATACAAAAGATGGCACGTTTCTGCAAAAAAAGAACAATTGTACAAATTTACATATTTACATATTGGCATATTTACATATTTACATGGTTAAATCAACAAAATTCATACTTTCATGATATTGTTCCCTGGCAACGGCGCCAAAAACTTGATATGATTGAAGTTTGGTATAAAAATTATATAAAAATAAGCACATTCCCAATTAAGTTTAAATTGAAACAATAATCCCAAATTACACATAGGAACAAGCGTACTCATCATTAAGCATAGCATAGGGTTTAAAACGAGTGTCGATCCTCAAGGAACAAGTATTCATTAATCACTTTTCTTTCATTTTTAACCAACTCAATAAAGTGAAAAAGACTAAAAAAAGGAAGAATAAAATAAAATGAAATAAAATAAAAGAATATATGCATGTCAAGGATAGAGAATTATGTAACTTAAACCATTATTTTGACAAACATGATCTTAAAGTACCTAATCATTATCATAACTAATCATTCTCTTGGCATCATGAAGGATTAAGATAGATTCACTTCTTTTTCAATCTATGAAATCACTATCTTCTAGATAAACTAGCATTACATATTCTGTCTCAACTAATTCACCCAAAAGAAGCATTTAACACAATCCTTGATTAAATTTTCATATTCTGGCAACCTTAAAATATGAAATTAACCAATGAATCTATATTCTGGCAGACATCAATTAACCTTTAATTACCCAGTTCTTTAGTAATTAACCCATTTTTCAAGCAAGTTAATAGATAACAAATATGAAATTAATGAATTGAAACCACTATCAATCCCTTTTTCAAGCAAGTCAATACAAAGAAACAACAAATTATTCTCGTAATCAGCATAAGTAATTAAATACCAAGAATAACAATCAATTAATCAAAAGATCAAAGTAACTCTAAAAATCATGAATACCTAAAATAATGTCAAATTATAATAAAACAATTAATACATCATTGTTCAAGAAAAAGAAAACAAAGTTAAAAGAAAGCACTCATAAACAAGCCTCATTCTTCCTCCTTTGTAGATCTTCTTGTACAATCCTCTTTGATCTGATGAATTTCTCCTTGAATTTGAGTGATTTTTTGTTTTAATCTGTGAATTCTCCCCTTTTCCTTGTGTTTTTCCTCTATTTATAGGCTTTAGAAGTACCTAAAATCGTTTCTCTAGGGTTTGTGCCCGACTAGAAGTAGGAAAATACTAAAACTCTGCAAATTGCCAAAAAATGCACACGAAAATCGAGGCACCGCCTCAACACCAGTGCACAGCCGATGCTGCCTGTCCTGCCTAGGGCCAGCATCAGTTGTGGTCTGTTTCTCCATTCGTTCACCGATTTTTCTTAATTTTCACGCCACCTCTTCTAGAGTACAGCCGGCGTCACCTCTGGCCTCCTAACCGGCATCGGTTCGGTTCTATTCAGCTCTGTTTGATCGACTTTTTATCGATTCGAAATATGTGCCAGTAGCACATGGTCGACGCCGGTTCCCCTGTCCTGGCTGGCGCCGCCTCTACTCTATTTAGCGATGTTTTTGTCTTATTTTACCCTTAAAATCTGAAATAATGCACAAAATACCTTTCCAAGGGTAAAATCTCAAATATGAAGGAATTTGACCAGTTATTGAACAAAATATATCACAAAATAGCTTTAAATAACTAGAAAATATATGACTAATTTAGGCCCTATCAGTAGTCCTCTCACTTTATAACATAAGCGTATTTTGAATACGTAAAACTAGACATGTAGTAGTGGTTTCTAAAAGTACTATATAGCAGAAATCCAGACTCCTATAGTTACAATGTGGACTTATACCCTACAGTTTGAGTATAAGTTGGTGGTCTAGCGAAGCTGGAAGCATGTATTTTGCTATCTTATAGTTGAGGTTCTATCGTAGAACCAATATACTTGTATGTTGGGTATACATGACTATTTAATTAAGACAGACTTATATAAGATAGTCTCTATACTATATCGCCCTTTGTGACTATTCGAATGATCTAAATATCTAGAACCCTAGAGAACATGACTTAGATATTTATTTTAAAGTAGCTCCCTTGAAAAGCGAAAACATTCCAAGAAGTTATGAATCATTATATTAGAGGTCAAAGAATGGTAGATGCCATTTAGAGAAATATTAGTACACTTTTTCCTCTCTATATGGACAGCATTACGTAGAGGGGTATTTTTGTCATTACACCTGTAGATCGAAGACTTTGCTAATGCAACATTGTCCTTGGAGTTAATATTTTCTTATAGTGATATTAGAAAATATTTAAAATCTAAGATAGTTATTTCTATAGCATGGGTATTTTGGTCATTTTAGTAGTTAAGGCGATGTGTCTTTTGGTCCTCAGAATAACCTATAAGTCCTTATGGTTTTTGGGTTAAGCAATTAATCTTGGGAAATAATAGGTTTTGTTTTATTCTAGCAGCCTGATTTATTATTGGGTTAGAATAAAATAAAAGGCCCAAAGAGAGAATTAACTTTTGGCCTAGTTTGGTTGGTTAATTATTTATTCAGGGCTTCAACCCAGGTTGAATAATTAAAGTTGACCTGGTCTAAACTAGAACAAGACTTAAGAATTGAGCCTGGTACATGTTTTGATTAATTTATTATTTATTGATATTTAATTAGTCTTGGGCTAAATAATTAGTTTATACTAAGTTAAATGGACCGGTGATATGGCATAAATTAGTCATATTTTTCTTAGTTATTTGAGATTATTTTGTGATACATTTTGTGAAATAACTAATCATATTCCTTCCTATTTAATATTTCCTTTATAAAAATAATTTTCTGTAATTTTATGCAAAAATAAAGGAAAATTAGAGCTAATTATGAGATTTTTCAAAACAGAACCGGCACCAACCCAAGAAGGGGAGCCAACACCAGTCAGTCATTGGAAAAGCAGAGAAAAACAAAGGAACAAAGGAATGAATGGCAATTGAGAAAAAGAAAAGAAAAAGGCTTCATGGCTCAATTGAGCCGACGGATAGCAAGAAAAGGGCAAAAACAAATCAAAGAAAGGAAAGAAATGGAGCAATCGATCAGTAGCCAAGGCAACAGAAATTTGGTGGACCCAAGCACAAGAAGGAAGTCAACAAAAACGGCAACAAAGAGAGCTTATTGCAACAGAAAGAAAAAGGAAAGCAGCTCGGTCAGCAATAAGACACAGCCGGTAGCAATTTTAGGTGGCTTGGTGGCGGCTCAATTGAGCCAATGTAAGAAAGAAGAGGAAATCAACAGCAGACTCTCGGTGGCTTTAAGCAATTTCACATGGCTCAAAATTGGAAGCCAATTTGCAGATTTCACAATTCCAAATTTAACATCAATTTGTTCAGCACAAAACGACAAGGAGACAACATCAAGAAATCCGAATTGAAGTAAACATTGAATTTCACTTAATTTCCAATTTGACAAAGTCAAAGACGGTTTCCTTAGTTTGTTTTATTTAGTTATTTAGTATTTTATTTTAGACTTTTATTAATCCTTTTTGGTTGTGGAGATTTTTAGGTAATTACTTCTTCTTTATTTAGGACTCTTTTAGGAATTTTGTAAGCCTATAAATAAAGGCCAATTTACCCTAGGAAAGGGAGGTACATAATGTAGAGACTTAGATTTATTTTAGAGTGTATCACCAATATTTTTCGAAAATAAAGAGTTCAAGGAGGGTTGTACAAGAGAGTCTTCAAAGAAAGAAGAAGAAGGCTTGTCTATGAGTATCTATTTCTTTCATTTGTTTTCTTTTTCTTGAACAATGATATGATAATCGCTTTATTGTAATTTGACATTATTTTAGGTATCCATGATATTTAGAGTACTTGATCTTTTGATTAATTGATTGTTTTTCTTGATATTTAATTACTTGAGCTTATTACGAGATTAATTGATTGGTTCTTCCCATTAATTCGCTGAGACCAAAGGGATTGATGGTGGTTTCACTTGATTAATTTCATATTTGTTGTCTATTAACTCGCCGAGACCAAAGGAGTTAATTGATGAGGACTAGGTAATTAAAGGTTAATTGATGTTTGCCGAGACCAATGATTCATTAATTAATTTCATGTTTTAAATTTGCCAAGATCAAGGGAATTTAATTAAGGATTATGTTTAATGCATCTTTTAGGTGAATTAGTTGAGACGAGACCAAGTGATTCTAATTTAGTAAATATATAAATATGTACAATTGTCCGTCTTGCAAAACGATGTCATCTTTTGTTGTGTGTATAATTTTATTTTAATTTCACTATATGTTGTAAATATGTAAATAGGTAGATACATATTCATAATAACTAACTTATCTTTGTATGTTTGTATAAATTGTATATTTAGTTATTTAATTTTACTAGTCCAATGTTAATATAGAATATGTGCAATAATGATATTTTTAATTTGTTGATTTTTACATCTATAATTTTAAGTCAATACTAACTCTTTTTATTTTCAGGTTTGGACTTAAGCTAACACGATATTAGAAACGAACTATTTTATTTTTTTAGTTGTTTCTTTATTTACAATTTTTACTTTTAGTTTAATTTAGGAATTCTTATTTTAAATGTATTGTGGTCATGCATTCAATTAGGATAGTTTTAGCACAAAAAAAAAAAAAAAAAAACAACAACAACAAATAAATTAATTAATTAAAAATGGGGCCCGGACAGAATGTAACCAACACCGGCCTGGGCCTGGAACCAGTGCCAGCTCCAGTCTGGAAGGCTATTCAAAAAAAAAATTATTGTTATTTGTCATTTGTTCCCTTACCCTATTTCTTTTCTTCCCAAATTTTTCTTATTTTGTCTTTTCTTCTTGATTTATTTTTCTTTGATTTTCTTATTTGTTTCTCTTATTTGTCTTGTTCTTCTATTTTTCATTCTTTTATTTCTTTCTCCCGATTCCCCTAGAATGATCCTTTTTCATCATCATCATCTCCTTCATCTTCTTCTTCTTCACATTACGTTTCTTCTTCTAATTATCCCCCATGGATTAAAATTTTTTTTAAAACTTATACATTGGGGGAATACATTGGTGGAGAAATTCTCTTCATGTTAAGCTAGATTTCATCCTCTAAACTTTCTTGACATTGTGGATATGTATTTTTGAGGAAAATTTTATTGGACATGGATATATCTTTGTTGAGTTTATTTGATGATAGAAGAATGCATATAATGAATTGTACGTCTTAAGCTTGCTTCTAAACATTAGCTACGCATTTTTCTGAACTTTGTGCAAATCTGGAAATCTTAGCCTCTTTGGGATATGTTGATTAAAGATGGGTTGACATTATACTTTTGCTATCTACATTGGATATTCTTCTTGTTTTTCTTAAGAATTAAACGTTTGGAAAATTCTTCACTGAAAAGAGAACAAATTGCAAAGTGTATTTGGTTGCGACAAAGAGGACCTCGAGATCTATTTGGAGGTCATGGCGGTGCTATTGGATAATTTGGAGATAATGAGGACTCTACTTCGAGGGGAACCTAAAAGATTTGACTTTCTATTTTTCATCTCCCTTAATTTTTATTTTTTATTTCAATTCCTCATTCTGTTGTTACCTGTGTGTCAATTTATCTATCTGTAGGTTGAAGTTCGCAGGCGATTATCCTTCCAACTTCATGAAGCATGAACTTCACATATCTTGGAGCTAATCTACACTTAGGGAGTATTGCTTAAACTTTCTACCCCTTTTTAATTCTGGTCCCTTTGGAGATGCTTTATTGTGTTTATTTTTTGTCCATGAGGACATGGTACAGTTTAAGTGTGGGGGAGTAGTTTGTGCTATTCTTGGTCCAAGTTTTTATCAATTATCTTGATTTTTTCTTGTTGTTGAGTTACTTTGGAATTTGACTTTTCATGAAGCTAATCTGCTTTGGGGAGTATTATTTTCTTTTCCCTCTTTACATTCTTGGTCCCTTGGTTATGCTTTAGTGTACTATTTTAGGCCATTAAGGACAATGTCCAATTTAAGTGTGGGGGAGAGATTTAACATTTTCTCAAGTGCATCTTTGTGATTTTCAATGGATTTCCAAGTATATATGTTTGACGGATTTTCAATGATATATGTTTGAATTGTTTTGAATTGTTAAAATTGTTGGAAAAAAAAGTTTTGGAGCTAAATTGATTTTATTTGTGTATAATGAAGATATGATTTCCTTTTTAAATTTGGATATGAATTTGTCAATCAATTTGGAAGGATTTTATTAAAATGGGAAACTTGTGTATTAAGTTAGATTTTTCTAAGTCTTGAGAATTTAAGTTAACCTTGGTTATATTTGGTAGTTGAGTTTTATTTTATTCTTTGAGTTTGAATATGGAGGATATGATGAAATATGGGAAGAGTTGTTGATTAATTCTTGTATTATGGATTTAAAATTTGCTTAACTTTGAGTTTTGAATAAGGAATGAGAGAAAAATATTTAGTTGGAAAAAAATATATGAAAAAAAAATTTTGAGTGAAAAAATATGAGATAAAAAAAATGAGTTGAGAAAAAATGTCTTATTGTTTTTATTTTTGAAGACCTTTTACTAAAAAGGGGGTTAATATGGGGAGAAGTAGCAAGTGTATTCGGTGCACTCTCTTGAGGCTATCCCAAAGGCAAAAAGGCAAGAAAAGAAAAAAAAATTGTTGAAAAAGTATGAGAGAAAAAATGATGAGTGATGATTATAAAAGGGGTCAATACGGTGTGTGAAGAGAAATCCATGCACTTGAGGCTATTAATTCCCAAAGTCATAGACACAGAAAAAAAAAACAAAGAGTGGAGTGTTTTCCTTATTTCACTAACTCGAGTTTTGTAAATTTAAGTTTATAATGCTTGAATTGATTAAATGATTTGACTTGTATGATTTATGTTATCTATGTTTTGGCTTGAGGAGTGGAATAATTTTCATGTACTAGATATAAGCTTGTTTAACTTAACTTTGATGGCCTTGAGATTATTTGATTTAATGTATGAGTTTACAAAGGTTTTTAAAGGGTGAATGAATGACAATTTTGTATCTAAGGTTGGAATTATGCCTTTGTTATGGATGAATATAAAGGAAATAAATTGTTTTGAATGCTTGGTTTAAGTATTTACTTAAGGACAAGTAAAGATTCAAGTGTGGGGGAGTATGATAGGGCTTAAATTAGTCATATTTTTCTTAGTTATTTGAGGTTATTTTGTGATACATTTTGTGAAATAACTAGTTATATTCCTTCTTATTTGATATTTCCTTTATAAAAATACTTTTTTGTAATTTTATTCAAAAATAAAGAAAAATTAGAGCTAACTGTGGGATTTTTCATAACAGAACCGGCACCATCCCAGGAAAGGGAGCCGGCGCCGGTCAGTTACTGGAAAAGCAAAAAAAAAAACAGAGGAACAAAGGAATGAATGGCAATTGAGAAAAAGAAAAGAAAAGGGCTTCACGACTCAATTGAGCCAACGGACCGCAAGAAAAGGGCAAAAACAAATCAAAGAAAGGAAAGAAAGGGAGCAATCGGTTAGTAGCCAAGGCAACAAAATTCCCAAGCGCAAGAAGGAAGTCAACAAAAACGGCAGCAAAGAGAGCTTATTGCAACAGAAAGAAAAAAGGAAAGCAGCTCGGTCAGCAATAAGACAAAGTCGGCAGCAATTTTAGGTGGTTTGGTGGCGGCTCAATTGAGCCAATGTAAGAAAGAAGAGGAAATCAACAGCAAACTTTCGGTGGCTTTAAGCAATTTCACACAGCTCAAAATTGGAAGCCAAATTGCAGATTTCACAATTCCAAATTCAACATCAATTTGTTCAATACAAAACGACAAGGAGACAACATCAAGAAATCCGAATTGAAGTAAACATTGAATTTCACTTAATTTCCAATTTGACAAAGTCAAAGACGGTTTCCTTAGTTTGTTTTATTTAGTTATTTAGTATTTTATTTTAGACTTTATTAATCCTTTTTAGTTTTGGAGATTTTCAGGTAATTACTTCTTCTTTATTTAGGACTCTTTTAGGAATTTTGTAAGCCTATAAATAAAGGCCAATTTACCCTAGGAAAGGGAGGTGCACAATGTAGAGACTTAGATTTATTTTAAAGTGCATCACCAATATTTTTCGGAAATAAAGAGTTCAATGAGGGTCGTACAAGAGAGTCTTCAAAGGAAGAAGAAGAAGGCTTGTCTATAAGTATCTATTTCTTTCATTTGTTTTCTTTTTCTTGAACAATGATATGATAATCGCTTTATTGTAATTTGACATTATTTTAGATATCCATGATATTTAGAGTACTTGATCTTTTGATTAATTGATTATTTTTCTTAGTATTTAATTACTTGAGCTTATTACGAGATTAATTGGTTGGGTCTTTTACTCAATTCAAGTTGAATTACAACATGAACAAATTAAATATGACTTTAATGGAATTTATGAAAGAGCTCCAGGTAACAAAAAATGTCATGAAGCCACAGTTAAAGGCTACGATAGCTAAAGCTTCTTCTTTTTCAAGAATTGGGCCCAAGCATAAAAAACTCAAGAAGAAGAAAGAAATGCAGCGGCCCAACCCCAGTCCCAGCCCAAAGATAAAACCAAGTGCAAGTGCTTCAAATGTAGGAAGAAGTGACACTGAAAAAATGAGTGTCAGGTCAAGAAAAACCCCACAAGTATTGTTTACTATCTAGAGTCTATATTAATGGTTGGATGAACGTCCACTTAAATTGTTAATTTTGGAACCACTGATCATATCTGTAACTTCTTGTATAGGAAGATAAGAAGACTCCAGAAGGACGAATATGGACTACGCGTGAGGATTTGAGTACAAATATGGGCCAAAGCAATGGAAAAGCTGGACCTTCTTTTTTATTGTAATAGAATAATTATTTTGAAGGATATTTTATATGTACTTGGGTTTAGACAGAATTTGATTTTAGTTGCAAAACTAATAAATCATGGCTATTCCGTTTTTTTCTATTCTGGTATTACTATCAGTAGAAATGGAGAAGTTTTATGTACTGGGCACATGTATGGAAATTTGTTCTTCATAACCCCTATAAACAATCAATTAAATAACGTTCAAAATGAACCTTTAAGTAAAAAGAGAAAGAATAATGTCAATGATTTATATCTTTGGCATTTAAGGTTGGGTCACATTAACTCAACCAGGATTCGGAGGTTAATCTATGATGAGCCTTTGGGCTCATTTAAATTGGAAAGTTAGCCTTAGTATGAATTATACCTTATAGGAAAGATGACCAAAATGTCTTTTACCCAAAATGTGGATAGAGCCAATAAGATATTGAGCTTTATTCACACTGATGTGTATGGTTCATTATCTACACCAACAGAGGAAGGTTTGAGTATTTCATTACTTTTACAAATTATTGTATAAGGTATGGTTACATTTACTTGATGAGGCACAAATCTGACTCTTTTGACAAGTTTACAGAGTTTAAAACTAAAGTAGAGCGTCAAATAGGTAAACTAATCAAAACCTTACGATCAGATTGTGGTGGAGAGTACTTCCTCAGTGAATTCAATGACTACATGGTACATTATGGGATAGTATTCTAACTCTCTACACTGGAAACACCCCAACAGAACAAAGTAGCTAAGAGGAGGAATAGGACGTTGATGAAAATAGTCCGTAGTATGATGTCTCATACTACTCTTCCACTTTCTTTTTGGGGATATGCTTTAGAAACAACGGCATATATTTTAAACTTGATGCCTTCTAAGTCAGTACCTAAGACGCCCTATAAGATGTGAATTGGGCGTAAGCCAAGTCTGAACCATCTCAGGATATAGGGCAGTCCAACTTATGTACTAATCAAGAAAGACAAATTAAAACTAAGATCAGAATTATGCTACTTTTTTAGGTATCTAAAAAGAATAAAGGGTGGTTACTTTTATCATCTCAAGGAGCAAAAAGTGCTTGTAAGTACTAATGCTAGATACTTGGAAGATGATCAAAACATCTACAAAAAATTCAACTAGGTTGGAACTTGAAGAGAAGTTATCTTCTGAATAAACTTCTTATAATCCTATTATAGAACAAGAAGAGGCACAACCTCTGGAATCTGTACAAAGGGAGTCCCGTCGTAGTGGGAAGGTATCTAGGGTTCCAGAAAAGTGGACTTAAGTGGATTTTTACCTAATCTTTGATTATCAAGAACTAGATCTCACTAGATAAGAAGAGGCTATTGCTGATACTGATGCAAACCTATGGTATAAAGCAATAAAAGCCGAGCTTGAGTCTATGTACTTCAATCAGGTTTGGGATCTTGTAACTTCACCTGAAGGGATAAAACCCATTGGGTATAAGTGGGTATACAAGAGAAAAAATGTGCAGATGGGAAGTTAGAAACTTTCAAAGATAGATTTGTGGCGAAAAGGTATATTCAGAAAGAGGATATCGATTATGAGAAAATATTTTCCCTAGTAGCCATACTTAAGTCCATCTGTAACCTCCTTCCCATCGCATGTCACTATAACTACGAGATATGGTATATAGATGTCAAGACGGCCTTTCTTAATAGCCATCTTAATGAATACATCTATATATCCCAATTGGAGGACTTCATTACTAAAGGCCATGAATATATGATTTGTAAGTTTAAGAAATCTATTTATGAACTTAAGCAGGCATCGAGAGTATGGAATATTCGTTTTGATGAGACTATAAAGTCTTATAGTTTCACTCAAAACGAGGATGAATTATGCGTATACAAGCAAATAGAAGGCATTAATGTGGTTTTTCCTATGCTTTATATGGATGACATTATACTCATTGAGAATAATGTAGGGACATTGTCATCTACTAAAGTTTGGTTGTCTAGTCAATTCAGTATAAAAAATTTGAGAGAAGCCAGCTACATTCTCGACATTAAGCTTCTTAGAAATAATAGGAAGTAGAGAATATTAAGTTTATCCCAAGCCACATATATTGACAAGATATTGGCTAAGTTCAACATGGACTCATGCAAGGGAGCTTTATTCCCTTATAGACATAGGTTGTCTCTTTCTTTAAAGAACTGTCCTAAATCTCAAGAAGAATAAGACAGGATGAATAGGATTTCTTACGCTTTGGCTATAAGAAGTCTCATATACGCCATGCTGTGTACTAGGTTAGATATCTGTTTTGTTGTAGGCTTAGTCAGAAAATATCAGTCAAATCCTGGGGAGGTTTATTGGTAAGCTGTAAGGCATATTCTCAAGTGCCTCAAGGGAATGAGAGATTATATGTTGGTCTACAAGGCTGATGACTTAGTTCCTACAGGATACACAGACTCATACTTTCAGATGGATAAGAATGAGAGAAAATTCACTAGTAGATATGTCTTTACATTGTTTGGAGGAACTATTTCATGGAGAAATATCAAGTAATATATCTTCAGGTGAATGGACGGCGTTATGTAGAGGGGTATTTTTATCATTATACCTATAGATGGGAGACTTTGCTAACGCAACATTATCCTTAGGGCTAATATTTTCTTATGGTGATATTAAAAAATATTTAAGATGCAAAATAACTATTTCTATAGTTGGGATATTTTGGTCATTTTAATAACCAAGGCAATGTATCTTTTGATCCTCGGAGTAGCCTATAAGTCTTTATAGTTTTTGGGTTAAGAAATTAGTCTTGAAAATAATAGGTTTTATTTTATTCTGGTAGCCTGATTTATTATTGGGTTAGAATAAAATAAAAGGCCCAAAGAGAGAATTACCTTTTGGCCTAGTTTGGTTAGTTAATTATTTATTCAGGACTTGAGCCCAAGTTGAATAATTAAATTTGATCTCGTCTAAACTAGAATAAGGCTTGAGAATTGAGCCTGGTACATATTTGGGTTAATTAATTATTTATTGGGCTTTAATAAGTTCTGGGCTAAATAATTAATTTATACCAAGTTGATTGGACCGGCAGGCTACAGATTTTTAGGATTGAAGGGCTTCATTGGTTCTATTTTTGAAATCACGATATTGGCTCTTGGATAACCGAAGATATCTTCTGGTGAGGTTTTATACCTTATCAAGGAGATTGGTTTTGGTGCTATCAGATGAAAAAAAAAAACTAAGAAACCTAGATACCCTATCTATCATTTTTCTCTGCAAGTTATAGAGTTCTCTTGTTTTTGTTTTCTTCACTCTGACGGTAGAGCAGAAAGAAAACTCGAAATACTCCTCTGATAATTGCTCAGTAGCAATTGATCTAGGAAGAGACCTTTTCTTCTTTCTATAATAGCTTTTCACTGAGCTTCAAGCATCGGTTTTATTTCGAAAGACTAAGAGCTAAAAGTGAATGAGAATGAGCCAGAGGCTTGTTGGACAAGAACTCGAGTTGTTGGGCAAGAGCCTGAGACTTCAACAAATCATCCAGAGGTGTTGACAAGTGCACTAGTGTCTGTTTAACAAAATCCTATGCAACCAAAACAGACAGTTTTACAAAAACATAAAGTTATAACCTCTTTCGCTACGTTGTTTTTACTGTTTCTGGTTTTTATGTTTGCTGCATGTAACCTTCAGGGGCCAGTTCTGAATAGCAGCCATAGAGATATGATAGGGGCTAAATTAGTTATAGCTTTTCACTGAGCTTCAAGCATCGGTTTTATTTCGAAAGACTAAGAGCTAAAAGTGAATGAGAATGAGCCAGAGGCTTGTTGGACAAGAACTCGAGTTGTTGGGCAAGAGCCTGAGACTTCAACAAATCATCCAGAGGTGTTGACAAGTGCACTAGTGTCTGTTTAACAAAATCCTATGCAACCAAAACAGACAGTTTTACAAAAACATAAAGTTATAACCTCTTTCGCTACGTTGTTTTTACTGTTTCTGGTTTTTATGTTTGCTGCATGTAACCTTCAGGGGCCAGTTCTGAATAGCAGCCATAGAGATATGATAGGGGCTAAATTAGTTATATTTTTTCTAGTTATTTAAGGTTCTTTTGTGATACATTTTGTTTAATAACTAGTCATATTTCTTCATATTTGAGATTTTACCCTTAGAAAGGTATTTTGTTCATTATTACATGTTTTTGAGGTAAAACGAAGTAAGAACACCGGCTAGGATAGAGGAATTGGCGCTGGCCATGCACTGTTTGTATGAACTTCGAGATAACAAAAAATTGGTGAAACAGGACGGAATAGAGTGGAACCGGCGCCGACTCCAGTAGCCAAGGTGGTGCCGGCTGCATTTTGGAACACACTGTGTGAAGTTCAGAAAAAATCGGCGAACAAATGGAGAACCAGAACATAACCGGCGCCGGCTCTGAGAGCCAAGGCGGCGCCGGCTGTGCCCTGAAGTTAAGACGGTGCTTGATTTTTTCTACGCGATTTTTGATAATCTGTGGAGTTTTAGTACTTTTCAACTTCTACTCGGCCAAGAACATTACACCAACAAGTTTAGGCACTTCCCAAGCCTATAAATAGATGAAAAACACAAAGGAAAGGGGGGAATTCATTGATCATCATAGAAAATTACTCAAATCAAAGGAGAAAATTTTCAATTCAAGGAAGATTGTACAAGAAGATCTTCAAAGGAAGAAGAAGGAGGCTTGTCTATGAGTGCTTTTTTTTTTACTTTGTTTTCTTTTTCTTGAACAATAATATATTAATTGTTTTATTGTAATTTGACATTGTTTTAGATATTCATGATTTTTAGAGTTATTTGATCTTTTGATTAATTGGTTGTTTTTCTTGGTATTTAATTACTTAGGTGTATTGCGAGATTAATTGATTGATTGTTTCTTTCTATTGACTTGCTTGGAAAAGGGATTGATAGAGGTTTCAATTTGATTAATTTCATATTTGTTGTCTCTTAACTTTCTTGAAAAAGGGGTTAATTGCTAAAAACAAGGTAGTTAAAGGTTAATTGATGTCTGTCAGGAATGGATTCATTGGTTAATTTCATGTTTTAAGTTTGCCATGAATGGAAATTTAATCAAAGGATTGTGTTTAATGCATCTTTTGGGTAAGACTGGTTGAGGCAGGAATGTGATACTAAGTTATCTAGAAGATAGGGATTCATGGATTGGAAAAGAAGTGAGTCTACTTTAATCCTTCACGATGCCAAGAGAATGATTAGTTATGATAATGATTAGGTACTTTAAGATTATGTTTGTCGGAACAATGGTTTGAGTTGCATACTTCTCCATCCTTGACATGTATATATTTTTATTTTCTTTTATTTTATTTCTTTTTCACTTTATCGAGTTGGTTAAACAATGAAAGAAAGGTGATTAGTGTATAGTTTTTCCTTGAGGATCGACACGCGTTTGAATCCTATGCTATGTTAATGATGAGTATGCTTGCTCATATGTATAATTTGGGGTTAACGTTTTAATATAAACTTGATTGGGAATATACTTATTTTTATATAATTTTTATATCCAAATCCATACACATTAAATTTTTGGCACCTTTGCCAGGGGAACAATATCATGAAAACTTGAATTTTGTTGATTTAACCATGTAAATATGTAAATTATATATAATTGTTCTTTTCGCAAAAAGGTGCTATCTTTTGTATTTCATGTATTCTTGTACACCCTTGTAACCTAACCTGACCTACTAACTTTGACTATGTTTAATATACTAACTTTGTAACCTTCTAATTTTGTACAAAAGAGTGCCAGAAATTTTATGATTTTTCTTAAAAAATCAAACTTCCATATCTCTTAATGTTTGTTTGTTTTTTTCTTTTCTTTTCTGTAGTTTTTGCTTTCTTCCTTTTTTTGTACTATTTTCTTTCTTTTATTTTTTATTTATTTTCCTTTCTAGTTTTTATACTTTGGTGTACTCTTTTGTATTTTTCTTTTTTTTTTAGGTACTTTGCCAATGCCTCGTTCTTCAAGCATTCAACTCTTGTACAGCACAATGCCCAATGAATGGGAGTTTGTTTTTCTTATCTCTTCTCCTTTATATTTTTGGTCCCATGGTATGGTTTATTCTTTGTTATATTTATTTGGTCATTGAGGACAATATCCAGTTTAAGTGTGGGGGAGTGATTTAATTGAGAAGTCTTCTATACATATACCTTAGCCTTCTTTGGAGCAAAAATTTTGAGCGAAAATCTTTCAAAATTTTTCTGACTTTCTTTGAGATTTCAAACTGTATTTTTAATGCATGTCTTTATGATGGATTATAGAACATATGTTTTAGTTCATTTATGGCTTATGCATGGCTTTTTGCACATACTTGAACGAAGTAGTTCTTGATCTAATGCTTTGCATTGTTCTTAAACCTGTTTTTCTACTAAAATTTATGAAGCATTCTATAACTTGCTTGAATACCTCTCGAGGCGAAATAAGAAAAACAATCATAATTTAACTTAGGAATAACGGTAATAGGCCTTCTTTGGATAGTTTGAGATTTTCAAGCCTACCTATTTTCATATTATCCCTAGTGCTTATTTTGAGCCTAAATTGTTGATTTCTTTCTTTAAAACCCATCACAATACTTTGTCCATTGCTTGTTTTTTAGAGTTTGAATATTTTTTCAAATCTTTATACTCTTGATGGATGAAAGTACATGAATGAGAATTTGAGGGGGGAGTACGTGGAGAAAGATCATGACTTGTTACTTTCAGTCATGTATCAATACTGAGTTGAGCTGAAAAGAGAAAAGAAATAGAAGAAAGAGACAAGAGAGATTGAAAACAAGAAAAGAAAACAAAAAGTTGCTAGAAAAGATGAAAAGAAAGAAAAGAACGGCAGCAGTGAAAGACAAAAGAAGAGTGAAAAGAAAGAAAAGAGAAAGAAAAATTTTTTGAAAAAAAAAGAAAAGAAAGATCACAAGAGGAATGGTGATTGAGCTGTAAAAGTTGAGTTCATATCAAATCCTTAACATCATTTCTGAAAATTTGAGTGATCTTGTGGGAAAAAAAATAGAGAAGAGTTGATGAAAAGAGACAAAAAAAAGAAAATGCAAGATTTGCTTGAGCTGAACTGTAATTGCTAAATAAGGTTATGGGTATTGATTTATTTTGGAATAGGAAAGCAAGAAGAGTTGGAAATTATTGATACATTTTGTTTATCCTTTTCTTGCGAACTCTCATCTTCTTTGATATTTGAATTTCCTATATCCTTCGTTTGATAAGCTATATTACAAACCTTTAGCCTTACATTACAAGCTTAAAAGTCCTACTTGATTTAAGTAGAATCATGACATGTCTTGGATTAGTGGAGAGAGTTATGAAAAGTAAGCTTATGGAATGCATAATCTTTTTTAGCTAAATTCTTTCCAATGGTTTGAGAATATTGTAAAGTATTGGGATGGTTCTACTAAGTCATTATTCACTTACACAAGTCTTGCATTGGTTGTGAAAGATGTAGTAGCATGTGTTTTATATTCTTGAATGAAGAAAGCATTATAAATATCGTTTTGAAATTGATTGAGTGATTAATTAAACCTTGTATTTTCTCACTTGTTCTTGATACTTTGCTTGAGGACAAGCAAAGAACTAAGTGTGGGGGAATTGATAGGGCTAAATTAGTCATATTTTTTCTAATTATTTAAGGTTCTTTTGTGATATATTTTGTTCAATAACTAGTCATACTCCTTCATATTTGAGATTTTATCCTTGGAAAGGTATTTTGTTCATTATTACAGGCTATTGGGGTAAAACGAAGCAAGAACGCCGACTAGGATAGAGGAACTGGCACCGGCTATGCACTGTTTTCACAAACTTCGAGGCGATAAAAATTGGTGAAACAGGATGGAACAGAGTGGAACTGGCGTCGACTCCAATAGCCAAGGCGGTGCCAGCTGCATTCTGGAATACATTGTGTGAAGTTCAGAAAAAAATCGGCGAACAAGTGGAGAACCAGAACATAACCGGCGCCGGCTCCGAGGGCCAAGGCGGTGCTGGCTGTGCCCTGAAGTTAAGGCAGTGCTTGATTTGTTCTACGCAATTTTTGGTAATCTGTGGAGTTTTAGTACTTTCCAACTTCTACTCGGCCAAGAACGATACACCAACAAGTTTAGGCACTTCCCAAGCCTATAAATAGATGGAAAACACAAAGGAAATGGGGAGAATTCATTGATCATCATAGAAAGTTACTCAAATCAAATGAGAAATTCTTCAATTCAATGAGAGTTGTGCAAGAAGGTCTTCAAAGGAAGAAGAATGAGGCTTGTCTATGAGTGCTTTCATTTACTTTGTTTTCTTTTGCTTGAACAATGAGATGTTAATTGTTTTATTGTAATTTGACATTATTTTAGATATTCATGGTTTTTAAAGTTATTTGATCTTTTGATTAAGTAGTTGTTTTTCTTGGTATTTAATTACTTAGGTGTATTACGAGATTGATTGATTGTTTCTTTCTATTGATTTGCTTGAAAAGGGGGTTGATGGAGGTTTCAATTTGATTAATTTCATATTTGTTATCTCTTAACTTGCTTGGAAAATGGGTTAATTGCTAAGAACAATGTCTGTCAGGAATGGATTCATTAGTTAATTTCATATTTTAAGTTTGCTAGGAATGGAAATTTAATCAAAAGATTGTATTTAATGCATCTTTTGGGTAAGACTGGTTGAGGCAGGAATGTGATGCTAAGTTATCTAGAAGATAGGGATTCATAGATTGGAAAAGAATTGAATCTACTTTAATCCTTCATGATGCCAAAAGAATGATTAGTTATGATGATGATTAGGTACTTTAAGATTATATTTGTTGGAACAATGGTTTGAGTTGCATACTTCTCCATCCTTGACATGTATATATTTTTATTTTATTTTATTTTATTTCTTTTTCACTTTATCGAGTCGGTTAAACAATGAAAGAAAGGTGATTAGTCTATACTTATTCTTTGAGGACCGACACTCGTTTAAACACTATGATATGTTAATGATGAGTACGCTTGCTCATATGTGTAATTTGGGGTTAATGTTTTAATATAAACTTGAATGGGAATATGCTTATTTTTATATGATTTTTATACCCAAATTCATACTCATCAAAATAAATAACCTGACAGATGATAATTTAGCAATAGGAGAAAAGGTGTCAGAATAATCTACTCCATATGTTTGGGCATAGCCCTTGACAACAAGGCGAGCTTTCAAACAAGCAACTGATCTATCAAGGTTCACCGTCACTGCAAACACATATTTACACCCAATAGCCTTTTTTTCCTAGAGGTAAGTTTACCAAGTTCCAAGTGCCATTGTCATCTAAAACATTCATTTCCTCTATCATAGCAACACGCTAACCAGAACGACATAAGGCTTTATGACACTCTTAGGAAGGGAAATAGAGTCAAGAGATGCAAGGAAGGAACAAGAAGATGATGACAAATGATCATGACAAACAACAGAAGAAACAGGATAAGTACATTGACGTCTATCTTTGCGAAGAACAATAGGAAGGTCATTACTAGAGATTGGATTAGATGACAAAGGAGCCGGTATATGACATGCTTAGCAATAGCATATGGGCCGGTTTGACTTGTCGGGCCCTGCCAGTCCCGGCCCATGAGCCGAACTGGCCACACTATTTTGGGCCGGTCCGCTTAGGCCCACGGACAGGTAGGCCGGCCCGTCCGGAGATTCGTTACATGATTGCTCTCTAACTTTTTTTTTCTTTTATTTTGACCCCCGACAGTCAAAATAACTTTTTTTATATATATTGTTTGACCCCTCAACGTTCAAAATAGCTTCTTTTTTTACACTTTGACCCCAAACAGTCAAATAAATTTTTTATTTTGGCCCCAACGACTATATTCTCTCATCTAACCCCCAAAACTCTATAAATACCCCCCAATTCACCCCAAAACTCATCAAACACTCTCTAACTCTCTCAATTCTCTCCAACTCTCTTATTTTCATTCCTCTTTCTCTTATAATCCTCAAAACTCTTCATTTTCTCTACAAAAAGTGTTAGAATAGAATTTATTTTTTAATACTTTTTCAATTCTTTAAGCAAAGTTTTCATATTTTAGAAAATTATTAAGTGACGAAACAGTGGATAGTTCAAGTCTTGAAGAAGACAAGAAATAAAGCTCCACAAGTGTTATTGTTCTTGGCCATCAACTAGTTAGTGTTTCTTAATCTTACATTCTTATTTTTTTAGCTTTATTAATTGCTTATTTATTTAATTGTTAAGTTAGTTTACAAGTTGTTTATATATTTCGATTCTCTTATTTAATTATTTATTAATAGTTTATTTTATTTTTTAAAACTTTTATTTGAATTTTAACTGATTATTTTTTTTTTTAAAAATAATGGATCCAAATCAATATCATTATTTCCTTTATCACAATCATCTACTCATTTTGATTTCAATATAGATCTAGTCTTGAATTTAATAAATAATAAAATAGGTAACAAAAATAAAGGCCCTAGTAGGTCTAGTGTTAGTGTTTCATAATCACAACCAACTCCAATTATTAATCCTGATAAAACTAATATGGGTCAGAATGATGGTGAAACTTCAGAAGTTATAGCTAAAGAAAAAATATCTATGATTTAGAATTTTTTTGAAAAGGATAATGATAATGATAGGGTAACATGTAAAATTTATAAGGCAGTATATACACATAAGAAAGAATGAGGGATAGGAACGTTAGTTAGACATATGAAAAGATCACATAATGATTAGTTAAAAAACTTACTTAATCAACAACAAATCCACACTACAGGAGGATGATTATTCAAACTAAATTATCTTTTAATTTTGTAGAAAATTCACATTATGAACAATACACGCAATACAATTGCCAACTTTCATGGAAAAGGATTCCTAGAACAACATTAAAAAATAATATAATAAAGAAATGAAAGAGTGTCTTATTGATATATTTGATTCTTGTAATTGAAAATTTGCTCTTACTTGTGATTGTTGGACTACAATTACTTATGAGTCTGATTTGTGCATTACATGTCATTAGATAAATCATGATTGGTTAGTACAAAAAAGAACTATTTATTTTAAATTTTTGAATGTCCTCATGTAGATACTAGTATTGCTAAAATAATTACTCAAACATGTCATAAATATAGGATTTTAAATAAAATTATTTCTATTTCTTTAGATAGCTCTTTAAATAATGATTCTACCATAGCAATTCTGAAAAATGCTATGAATCCTATGTTAGATGGTATTTTATTTCATACTAGGTGTGCTTGTCATATACTTAATTTGTGTGTTAATGAATGATATAAATTTGTTGATGATATTATTAATATAATTAGAGATGTTGTTTTATTTATTAAAACTTCTCCAACTAGGCAATAAAATTTTAAAGCGTTATACTGAGAACAATGTGTATTTTTTAAAAAAATTTATATTAGACTGTAAAATTAGATGAAACTCAACTTTGGATATATTTGAAAGTGTTACACCTTTTAAAAATCAACTTATTGAATTTTGTAATAGTAACAATTTTCAACCTCAACTCACTGAAACTCATTTTGAAAATTGTATTGCGCTTTTAACATTTTTATTTATTTTTAAGGAAGTAACTGAACTTTTATCGTGATCTTATTATCCTACTACTCATCATATTCTTCCAACACTTGCTAAGGTAGCATATATTTTTTGTGAGTAAACAGAGAATCCCCAATATGGTTATTTTATGAGAAGTATGTTTGAAAAATATAAAAATATTATGAAGATATTCCTATTTTATATTGTATAGCATTGTATGTAAATTCTCGAGTAAAAACTGCTGGATTTCATAGGATTATTGAATATTTTAACGAAACATTAGATTTTGATGAATTTCAAATACTTAGATAATGCATGATAAAAGATATAAAAGATAAAATAAGTAAAACTCTATCTAACATGTATAATTTGTATGAATTTAAATCTTCTTGTTCTAGTTCTGCTACTTTAAGTAGGCATAGTTCATCATCATCATCGTCATATCATTATCTAGCAGTCAATTTCAATCACCACGAAAATCTACCTCTTCGATTTCATTAGCATTTAATCCATGTGGTATCATAAAACGTAAAAAAAAGATCATCTACCACCTATAATGCGATAGCAATTTATGAGATGCAAACTCTAGTAGAAGATGAGGATCAACACTTTGACATTTGTAGTTGGTGGAAGACTCATGTAAATCAATAACCAATTTTATCTAAAATGGCACATGATCTTTTGACACTACCTGTCTCCATAGTGCCATCGGAAAGCGTCTTTAGTGAAAGTGCTCGAACAACTGATGAAAAAAGATCTCAATTGGCTCCTCTACTTTGGAGATGTCAATGTGTTACAGTAGTTGGTTCGCAGCCGAAAATAGGATGGCCAATTCGTGAATTGTTGATAATAACTCAGATGAAGAATTGGATGAGCTAAATAGTTAGTTTAGTATTCAAATAATTAGGAACTTAGAATAAGTAATATAATGTAATTGTTAAATTTTACTTGTAGGATATTTATTCTATATTTAAAATTTGATCATTGTAATATTTTTAAGAGGTTTAGACATCAAGTCCTCCTCTTATGTAATCTTTATTTTATTAATTAATAAAACTGGTAGGGATCCAAGCTAAACCCCCACCACTTCAAGGTAACTTTTTTTTCTGATTTTAAACAATTGTATTATTTAAATAATAATAAAATATTACAAAATAAGTGCACATTAAAATTTTTAATCGAATTAACTAAAAAAACTAAAGAATGAGAAAGGATAGGCCCGGGCCCAGCCCGCAGGCCTCATAGGCCTAGGGCCTGAGCCCAAAGTTTTTGGCCCTGGGCCCTGCACGAACCGGCCTGCCTAAGCGTGGGACCGGCCCGCATAGTGGGGACCGACCCAGCATGGCCTGAAACCGTGTAGGACGGCCCACATGCCAATGCTAGACAACTCTAGAGAGGAGCTTCCCAAGGAGAATAGACATGAAAATGGGAGGCTTGACTGGAATAGGAATAGAAGATGTGATAGTGTATATCAACAAATCATCATCCTCCCCCTGCCTTGTAGAAGTAGAGGTTAGATAAAAAAAAGAATATTCTAAAAAAGACACATTAATGGAGACAAGATACCTACCAAGACTAGAACAATAACACCGATACCCCTTTTGGTGACGTGAATAGCCAAGGAATATGCATTTTAAAGATTTAGTGTCTAATTTAGTTACATGGGGATGAACATCTTGAACAATGCAAGTACAGCTAAATATCTTAGGTTCAAAATGAAATAATGGATTAGTGGGGAAAAACGTAGTGCAGGGAGTGTCCCCACAAAGAATAGATGAAGGCATGCAGTTGATCAAGAAGCAAGTTGTAGACACAGCATCAGCCCAAAAGACTTTAGGAACATGCATTTGGAATAGAAGAGCTCTTGTTGTTTCAAGGAGATGTCTATTTTTCCTTTCTGCAATACCATTTTGAGATGGTATATCAACACATGATGTTTGGTGGATAATATCCTTGTCGGTCATGTAAGTTTGGAAAGTTGAAGACAAATATGCCTTGGCATTATCACTACGTAATGTATGAATAGAAGCATTAAAGTGAGTCTTAATTTCAGCACAAAAGTTAGAGAAATAAGAAAACAATTCAGAACGACTTTTCATTAAGTATAACCATATTATACGAGAATAGTCATTAACAAAGGTAACATAGTACTTGAACTCAGCTTGAGACACAATAGGACACAAACCCCATACATCTGAATAAACTAATTTAAAAAGAGAACTAACTCTTCTATTAATCCTAAGACTCAAACTTGTAGGATGGTGTTTAGCAAACTGGCAAGATTCACAATCCAACGAAGACAAATTTTGATACTGAGGACATAACTTCTTGAGTAGAGGAAGGGAAGGATGACCCAACTGATAATGTATCTCAAATAGGGGTATACTTAAATCGAATCAAGTCGAACCTTAAAATAATCGAGCTAAACTTTATTATTTTTACACAAAACTCGAATTTGAGCTCGAGTTCGATTCGAATATCAAATCTTGACTCGAGCTCGATTTGTTTGAAGTACTTTAAAGCTCGAATTCAAGTTCAAGCTTGAACTCAAATTTAAATAAGTAATTTATAATATAATATATTAAAAATTATATAAATTATATATTAATTAATTAATCGAACATGTTCGCGAGCCTTCGATCCTAATACTTAGACATTCGAAATCGATTTGTTTAAAATTTGAGCCTAAATATAATATTTATATTCGAGTTAGGACTCAATGTTTCGAATTTGAGCCGAGCCCTTATTGAGCCGAACCAAACATGTTTGATAAAAGCTCGATTCGTTTACACTCCTAACCTCAAAGGGGGTTGAGACTCTAGAACAAATAGTGGATTTTGGGTTTTGAGTGCCAAGGATGTAGAGTCCTCTAAATTTATGTCATTTACCAATAATCCTCTTCATAAAAAAATCCTGAAATAAGCAATAACCAGGAAAGTATGTGTTAAACCCCAGTCGGAACTAACCTTAGAGTAAGGGGATTGAGATGCATATCATACTTTATCGCATGACTAAATATATTTTTAGATGATTTTATGTGCTTTGGATTTAGGTTTTATAGTCTAGAGGGCTTGATTATGGTTATTGAGTAAGAAGGGCAAAATGGTAATTTTTGCCTGAAGTAAAAATAGAGAGATAACTTGAGGATTAAATAGAAAAAATATTTTAGAGAGAAAATAAGAACAAAAGTTGTTGTGGTGTAGTGGTTAGAGCTTTGGAATTAATTCTTGAGGTCTTGGGTTCAAATTCCATCATTGGAGCTTTAGCATGATTAAATTTTATTTTTGTTTGGGAATGTTGTATTTTCGGCCTTAGGTGCTTTAGAGTAGAGTCGAGTAGAGGTGTTGTCCTAGGGGAGACATGGTAGGAGTATCCTAATCCTATTCTTATGCCCTACAAAAATTCCTAAGGGAATTCATCCCTTCTTGATCCTTAATTTTTCCTACTTCTCAATTCATTAGGTTGGTCAATTTGTTCTAGCCAATTTCATTCCAGAAAATTCAGTAAAGTGATGTGGCTTTGAAGGTTCAAAATGTCTAAGGAAAAGACATCTTATGGTCTGAAAATGTGGAAGAGTTGGGGAAGGTTCCAAGAGAATTAATTCCCCTAGTGAACCTTCAAAACTCCACTCTAGCTAAGTTCATTTCCTTCATGAAGTGTTCAAGAATTTTTTTTTTTCCAGCTTCTTGTGCATGCAAAGAGTCGAAATTCTCAACCATTATTCCCTTCCAAATGCTGCCAGAAAATGGCCCTCTTGATTAGCTTGAAAGTTGGAATTTTCTGGCCAATTTCGAACTGCACAAATGCTGTGCAAAACCAGAAAATTTTCTGGGCAAAATCGCAGCATAAGTGAGTTCAAATCAAGCTGTTTTCTTCCAGTTTTTCTCCAGCTCCTTAGCCACGATTTTCCTCCATGAAGAAGGCTGGAAACCAGCCTTGAAAGGCCTTTGAATACCCCCTCAAACCCTCTGCAAACTAACTGAAGAATGGCAAAAAAATCTGCCCAAAATTTTCCTTCAAACTTGCGAAATCACTGAACACGATTTCCAGCTTTGTTCTCCTTCAGCCTTGTCCGAAACCTTTATCATTTTTCTGCACAAACTTCTCTTGAACAGCCATGAACTGAACTCCATTGTCTTCTCCAACATTCTGCACGAAAATCAGTCATGACTGCCCGAAAATATCTCCAACAAATCACTGCAATCATGCCTTGATTGGATACCAAAATTCTAGCAAACTTAATTTAGCAACCTTCCATAAAATGTCCCTCAAACAACCAGACCTTCCCTTCACCGTTACATTCCTTCTTTTCGGCCACCATTAACCTTCTTCAACTAGCTTTCATCCAGCCAAATCATAGAGCAATCAATCGGCCATAGCAGTTCCAAAAAGCTCTCCATTGATCAAAATACTCTTGCTATATTTTGTTTCCAAATTTGATCCCCAAAAATATTCTTTTAGGATTTCAACAACCAGCCTTTCCTTTTCCTTTCAAACCAGAAAAATCATCTTCCAAAACCTCTCAAAACAATTCGGTCACTCTTTCCCTCAAAATTTCGGCCAACATTAACCAAAATCCCTCCATTCTCTTCAACCTTCAAGCACACATAGAACACCAAAAACACATACTTTCTTTTGCCTAATACCTCTCCAAACTACTTCAAACTTCTTCCAAAAATTTTAGATTTCATCTACTCACAACTGTGAATCCATCCATACTATTTTTAACATCAAACTTTAAAATCCAACTTGCTCTTTTGGATAAAAAATCAGAAATTTTGTGAAGGCTCAAGAACACCTTCAAGGTAGGTTTGATCAAACGACTTCATCTTCACTAATCTTTTATCTCTAATGAATATATATATGAATAAGCATATGGACTCTCTTCTTCTTCTTCTCTCTCTCTCTCTTTCTCTCTTGGCCGAACACTCTCTTCTTCTTGGTCGAATAGTTCTTCACCAATGGCCATGCTTTCTTCATCTTCCTTAGGCGGATGTAGACATCTAGGAGTTGAGATCCATTCGAAACTCCTTCAAGGTACTCATCAATCAAGTAAGCCTTTTCAACCCTCCTTTTAAATTCTAGATTCATGTCTCTAGGATGATATTGGTAGGAGATGGATTATGAATAGGATTTGAGCATGTATTGTTGTGATGAGTAGAGATTGAAGCATGAATAAATGTGTATTTATGATGGAGATGGGATTTATGCATGAGTTGATTGTCTAGGTTGATTATATGGTGTTTTTAGGGTTTAATGCATGTCTCCATGTCATAGGTAGTATTTGTGATCAAGTATACTAGAGATTATGTCATCTATGATGAATAGGATTTATATTCATGTATGATTATTGAAGTCATGATTATGTTTATGCTAATAGAGGTTGGATCATACCGTGATAAATTTGGATCTATGCTTTTATTCATGATTTGGATGATTTGATGAATTGAAGTGGAGTATATGTTCATGATTGTAGTTAGAAAGTGGAATTATGATCATGAACTAATTGTCCCTAAACTAATTTTATTTCATCAATAAAATATTTAATATTATAATTTTTGCTAGTAAATTCAAAAACCCTAGGAAGGTAGATTTGGATTAATATATAAGGATATTTTAGTCAAATAAATGACAGCTTTTATTAACGAAATAAAATATATAGATATTATATATAATAATATCAAATAAAGCATTTTATATAAATAATCATAATAAGTAAAAATATTAATTTTGTAAATCTTATATTCATAAATATCATTAAAATTTATTATCTTTGAATCAAAACCTGTTAAAAATTATTTATTAGCTTCCAATCAAGACCCATTAAAATTTGTTTTCAACTAATTTTAGTTAGCAATTATTTTCAAACAATTAATTATTAGTAAATCATTATTTTATCTAATACCACCTAGGACTTTTCATCAAATAAACTCTAAATTATTCTTAACAAGAATTAAACCTTCAACTTATTAGTACCTATTTCCCAAAACACTAATTATTTTAAATATCAAATTAGACTTAGCTTATAAACCTTTTATTTATTATTTGGCCTTAAAGCTTGGGACACTAGGATCATGGTAGTAGTGAGTTGAGTTAGTCTTATTTATGAAAGTAGATTTTGGCTGGAGTTTGATTGTGATTTATATTTACCCCAGGCAGGGTTGGGTCAGCAATCGAAGATCTTTATTTTATCTCGAGCTAAGGATCAGGTAAACTCCTGCATAAAACCTGATTGATATAAAATATTTATTATGGCAAGCCAAATGCATAGGGCATGGACACTCATTTCTGTAAAGGCAATTAAGGATTGACTTCTTTCTTATTTTAGACAAATGAATTATTTGAAAACCAAAAAGCAGATTTACTCAAACTCAAAACTTTTTTTAAAACTGATTTTGACAAAGACTTTGGAAACCCTTAATTGCCATTTTCAAGTGGAACTGTGTTTGCTTCATTTTTCCCATATGGGATACGTTACATTGAGTACTCAATAAGGGTGGACTGTTAGGACTAGTCTTTGAGGGGTTAGGATAAGTCTCTCAGTAGGTAGCCACCTCTGAGGGGTAAGTCCTGCCCGGATAAGATGTCAGTCCAGTAAGTCGTACTGGTCCAAGTTAGCAGTTTATTTTTCAGTCAAGTGACTGTGTTTTGCCGAAATAGACACCCGGTTGTTGTTTGGGTATAGAGAATGAGGAGTATCTTGTCCGGTAGGCCGATCACCTATCTTTTTTGTCAGTCTACATAAAATGTCGGCATTTTGACCGGTTATGGGGCCCAACGTGTAGTAACCCATGACCATTTCTTTTGAGTTGTTGATTTTATTGATTATGTATGGTTGGAAAAGCCAAAACACCACTCTTGATTTTAACTAATGTTTATTGCTTGCCAGTATTTCTCTTATAAAGATTTATACTTGGCATTCACGAACTGTTTTCACTGGACACTCAAAGCACACACAGACTTACTGAGATTTTTGTCTCATCACCATTTTTACTATGATTTTAGGTCGATTCTGCTGTGGGGATGAGTAGTTAGATATTGCCTGCCTTGGAAGATTTTCTGATAATTTATTTTGTGTAGTGCTTTGAGGAAATGAGAGTGGATAAATTTTATTATGGATTTTTTTTTATTATTCTTGGATTTATTATTGGGTTGTAATAAATTTTAAGTTAAAGTATTATTTTTATTCCGTAATTTTGTTGTATGACCTAGTTATAAAGACCCATTGTCCTTTGAACGCGGCGACATCCCCAACCCTAGCGGGCCTAGGTAGTGGGGTGTTATAGTATGAGACACTACAATTAAGATTACAAGTAAGTTGGCCTATAGAGATCAGATTAAATGACAATTGAGGCAAACTTAATACAGATGACAAAGATATAGATGGAGTTGGAGTAATGGTTCCAGATCCTAAAACAGAAGAGGTTGATCCGTCTGCGAGAGTAACTTTTGAGATGGAGGTTTGTAGTTGAAAAGTAGAAAAGAGGGTGGAATTACCTATCATGTGATCTGTAGCACCAAAATCAATAACCCATTTTGATGTGGAAGAAATAAGACAGGTATTTGATTTACCTGATTTAGCGATAGTTGTGATAGGGGTAGAAGACTGTACCAACTCTTGGTACTTAGAAAACTTAGCAAACTTATCTGCAAAAACCAGAATAGATTTTTCAAATATATCAGTGGCTGCAATGTGAGCTGACTGGACTAAATGATTCCCCTAATTTTGATTTTGCAGTTTTCTACAATCACACTTCATATGTCCTGGTTTGTAACCTTAATAACAAACAATCCCTTCGAAATCTTGTCCTCTATTATCAAAACCGCTAGAACTCCCTTCTTTGTTATTTCAACTAACCAAAGCTCCACTGAACTAAACTGATGGAGTGCTTTCTGTGCGAAGAATTCTGCTAAAAGTATCCTGCAATAAAGTAACTTCTGAACTAGAAAGAATTTGAAATTTTGCTGATTCAAATTCAGGAGGAAGACTAGCTAAGAAGCTCATAACTCATTGAGCCTGTTGAACTTTGATATCTGGACTAAAAGGCAATAACATATTAAGTTCTTCATAAGTCCTCTTAAAATCCATGAAAGAAGCCGTAAGAAATTTATCTTGTTTTTCTGCATTATAAAAAATTTTACACACCTCATAGATTCAAGAAATATTTCCTTTACCAGAATATAAGAAGTCCAGATACTCCATTAATGCTTTAACAAATTCTCAATGATTAATCAAACCCATTACTGCACTTTCGATAGAGTTCCTTATTTGGAAGAATAATAGAGCATCATCTTTTAATCCTAACTGCTTGGATTTTCTTCTCTAGGAGGATCATCAGTCAAGTGGTTCCACTTCTCTATACTTTGCAAATACAATTGAATTATCTTACTTCATTCAAAATAGTTAGTCCCATTTAACTTGTGTTCTATGATTTTATACATCATTGGAATAACATCTAAAACAATTAAAGACTTGTCTGCCATTATAATGCTGGAAAATTAAAATTACAGATTTAGGAAATACTGGGAAATCACCAACTAACGTGCTTAGAAGCTGTCCGAATTTCTTGTTAAAATCTAGGCACGTTTTGATGAAACAAAGTCTGAATATGGACTAGAGTGAGCTAGATGAAGGTGACTGGAAATTATTTTTGGTGTCAGGGTGAGGTGTATGCGTCGGCACGTGGAGGATGAGGCTAAAGATTGTAGCGGTGCGTGAGCTTCACACGCAGGTCTTCTGGTTGCTAGATTCTGGCTGAATTGACGAAGACGCCTCTGACTGCGTCAAAGGTGAGACCAAATGGTCACTAGAACAACGTGACCCAGAGATAGAACCAATTCTGCATGGGGCAAAACAGACTGATGAAACAGAATAGTAAAAGAACCCTTAAGGCTCTGATAATATGTTACAAAAAAGCTCTGTAATTCTATGTATAGTATTGATGAAAAGATAGAGTATGAATAATTGTATAAAGATTTTACACTAGGAAAGATTGTACTAGTTATTCCTAAGATTAGCTCCTAATATTTTGTTTGAGATTCTTAACATATTTATAGAATCATAACAGATTTCTAACATATTTACAAAATCATAACACCTTGTAACTCTCCTTAATTACTTTCAATATTTTTTGAGCACCTACAAAAAGAGTGAGAAACTGTGCATTTGTGGATTTCAAGAACCAGACTTCAGCATCTCAGGCACAAGAACAATTGAATGGGTACTTACTCGGCGACACTTCACTTTTTTCCTAGTTCTTATGTTCATAATATTTACAATCACACTTTAATATGCATTCACCATCCTTGTCCCTCAAATAACCTTCTAAAGCATCCAAAATATGGTTGTTAGGTTGCGATTTCTAGGGAAAATCCTATCAGTAGAACGGGCTGGAAAACAAGTAGAAAACATAAAGGGTCAAGAGAAGGAAAATCTAACTAAAAATGATTCAGCATGTTTGATTAAAGATGCCATTGATGGAAAATCAAGACTAGGGTCCCATATAGCCAGTGAACCTATTGTTGACAGACTTGGTGCGAACTATCCATTTCCGTCCCCCTTTGAGTATTTTTTCAAATTCTATTCTTTCTTTCTGTTCTATGTTTGATTTCTTTATCAAAAAGATGCCACTTTTTCCTTCTACCATGAGTTTCCTCTTCTCCCTTTGTTTGTATGTCCTTTTTTCCCTTTAACATATGACTTAAGAACCTTATGTATAAAAAAAGTGAAAATTTGATTGACCTGTTTGTCATGTGTAGGTATACATATCCCCCACCTGATGGTAATATCTTGACCAACATTGTAAATGCTCTTATTGTTGTTCCTCAGTTCTATCCATAGGTTATATGAAGTCTCAGGCAAAACATATTTTCCCGTCCTATTCTGTCTGATATGGATTACAATTGTGGACCACAGTTCATTGATGTAACGGAGATGGATATGTAAATTGTGTTGGGAAAAAATATCCCTATTACTCCTGTAACTACTTTTAATAAAAAATAGTTAAGCAATCACAGAAAAAATAATAATAATAATAAGACAAGGATTTATGTGAAAATTTTCAAAAACGGAGAAAAAACACAGCCATTGTCAAAAGACAATTGAGAAAAATACTCACTATGTGAAAAATTATTACAATCACACAATATCAAATATAATATTTTTCTCACACTTAAAACCCAAAAAAAATACCTAAAGAATACCCAAAGAATTTTTCCAAACCCTCACAATTTTTCTTTTAGTTTTACACTCAAAATAAAATATGCTCTCGTTGGGATGATTTTCTTTGCCCTCAGGGCATACCTATAAATAGGCATGCCAAAAGCCTCAGCAGCTTCAATCAATGCAAAATGGAGTGGTTGTCCCAACACTCCATTTCAACCACTCCAGACAGCCTTCTTTGTTTGTTTGATTCCAGACAGCTTTCTTTGTTTGTTTGATTCCGCATAACAATCTCCACCTGAATTAAACAAACAAAAATTTTTTGCTATCAAGACATTGTCTAATACCAACAATAATAAGTATTATCATACTCTACCATAAAGAGTATATCCACTTAAAATTATCATCAACTTCAAGAATTTCACTTCAGCCCATGTCAAAAATTATGGTGCAACTCCATACTGATTTTTCGGAAGTTCATTAGCCATCGACATTTTTTTATTCCATCACACACCTTGCATAATCATCAGCCAATGCCCGTATGCAAATTTGTGGACATACTACCAATCATACATCCTTGTTTATGACATCTCCAGTGGTAGCAATCATGACATGAGGACATATATTTATTTTTAAAACAATTCATTATCTCCCTCTGTTAGGGAAATGACATTGGTAACATTATCTTTGAAGCTATTGGCCGAACCAACTCCACCCTTCTTGCAGTTTTTCTCAACATCAAATTTAGTTGCTAACATTTTTTATGTGCTTTTAGTAAGTATTAGTATACTCTACCATAAAGAGTATATCCACTTGAAATTATCATCAACTTCAAGAATTTCACCTTGGCCTATGTCGAAAATTATGGTGCAACTTTCATACTGATTTTCCAGAAGTTCATTAGCCATCGACATTCTTTTATTCCATCACACACCTTGCATAATCATCAACCAATGCCCTTATACAAATTTGTGGACATGCTACCAATCATACGTCCTTGTTCATGGTATCTCCAGTGGTAGCCATCATAGCATGAGGACATATATTTGTTTTTAAAATAATTCATCATCTCCCTCTGCTAGGGAAACGATATTGGTAACATTATCTTTGAAACTATTGGCCGAATCAACTCCACCCTTTTTGCAGTTTTTCTCAATATCAAATTTAGTTGTTGACATTTTTTATGTGCTTTTAGTGTAAAACACACACTAAAACTCTACCGCACCAAAGGTACTTGTAGGCTTAATATACAGAGTAAATAATAATCTAACTTATTTTCTGATGTGGAGGGTCCGCCTTAGTGGCAACCACAGAATATACGATAAGTAGATATTAATATCCTAATAATGCTCTGATACCCGTTGTTGGAAAAAAAAATATCCCTATTATCCCAATAACTATATTTAATAAAAAATAATCAAGCAACCACAGATAAAAATAATCACGGCCATTGTCAAAAGGTAATCGAAAAAAATATTCATTATGTAAAAAATTATTACAACTACATAATATTAAATATAATATTTTTCTCTCACCCAAAACTCAAGAAAAATAATTGAGAGAATTTTCTCAAACCCTCAAACCTTCGTAATTTTTCTTTAAATTTTTCACTCGAAACAAGATCTGCTCTTGTTGGGATGATTTTCTTTGCCCTCAAGGCATGCCTAGACCTCAGCAGCTTCAATCAATGCAAAGTGGAGTGGTTGTCCACCACTCCAGACAGCCTTCTTTGTTTGTTTGATTTCAGACACCTTTCTTTGTTTGTTTGATTCCGCATAACAAATTGTAGGTGTTGCATTTGATGAACAAAATGAATATTCCAGCTCCATTTCGAGCAGCACTTCCTACTCCGCCTCTTCCAACTTCGGTGCCCGTTCCTCCTGTCCCTCCACCTGCTGTTCCTCCTTCTCCTGTATTAACTAATGTGGAAGACATATCTAGCAATGAGTCGGAAATGGAGTCCTCAGATGAGGTAATTTCCTTTGTCCCATGAAAGATTCTAGTTTTGATTTCTATTGTGTTTGAGGCCAGACAGCATTATCAACCCGAAGGAGTATTTTCTATAGCACATTCAGATTTTGACTACATCTCTGGCTGAAATGCATTAATTTCCATGGTAGCTTTGAGTCTCTATCATCTTAATAGCCACTAATGTTTGAGGCTTGAGGCCTAGGGATCACTCAGTGGTACTAGAATACAACTGCCAATGTGCGGTATGAATTTCTCTCTCTTGACCCTACACAAAGGCAATAGATAATGGTTTTAACTGCACATAATATTCTACACCAAGTCATTTCACAGTGCTGGTGCATGACTTGCCTGTCAAGTTTTGGAATTTTACAATCAGTGATGTGTTTGTTTGTTTAATTCATTGTCAACTGAAGTAGCATTTCCAAAATGCATATTATTGGGAGAAGTAATATGCTACTATTTTGATGAGAGTCGCATATTACTACAAACAAATGGAAGAAAAGAAGAGCTTTGGACCCATGTCTCTATTGTCCAGGGTTACATGAACTCACAAGAATTTTTATATAACTGTTCCCTGATCTGCTCAAATCTTCTCTCTTGTTAGTTTGCCTTAAATAAAAACATTTAGCCTAAGAAGAAGTTTCTGAAATTCGGTATCTTATTTGGGACTCTTATTGTTATTACATGTTTCAGGGTCCTAAAATAGGACAATTGCCTCCTTCCGAGCTCCTGGGATTTTAAAGCAGAATTGCTAAGGAATATGAAGATAACAGAACTCTTTGGTTGCTTTTGTTTAACCTTTAGTTTAGTAGAAATTGAGAGAAAGCTAGTATGCCTCTAATGCTAACATTCTAACCAAATATAGCCCAAAGATCAGACTGTTTTTTCTGTTTTTGTTTTGGTTTTGGCCTTTATTTCAAATCAATATATAGGCTTGTTTGTGAAGATTCAGAGACTGAACAGAAGCCTGATCGCCTATGAACTATATTGGGATATCTTCTACTGCATTTTCATTTGTTGATGGAAGTAAAATTTGAGAATTGATGCATATTTTTGTTATTTTGGAATTAAATGTTTTAGGAAGCTTCAAAAGAGGGCATTCAAAAGCCAAGCATATCAAGTGAGAAGCAATTGTAGGCCCTGCAGTTGACAAGGATGTGGTTCATGAAGCTGTTGGATTAAAACCTGCTGCCTTACTTCCAAAGGAGATCCCAATAATTAAAAAGAAAAACCCTGTCCTACGAGTCATAGACTTTCCTTTCCTGCAAGACTTGTAACATGGATTTATCATTGTGAAGATTTCTAACATCTTTGATCTTGTAACATGGATTTATCATTGTGAAGATTTCTAGCATCTTTGATCTTGATGTCATTGCAGATTAGAATAGCGCATAAACAGATTCAGAATGAGCAAATGGACAGGGCTGAGATGGAATTAGTTGAGAGTGACGAAGAGAATTTAGAAGACAAACTTATGCAAGAGTTGAAGAATTAAAGAGTGGAAAACTGCCTTCGGAGGAAATCTTATCCCTACTGATGTTTAAGGTCTTAGAATCACTTGTCAGTGGAAGCTTACTATTGCTATTTATAAGCAAGAATGCTTTTGAAAACATACAAAAAATCACTTTGACTTTGCTTTCCAGGCAAAGTTAGTTGACATAAGCATATGCATGTGTTTCTTAAGTATGATGATTTTTTTATTTTTCTATGTTTATTTTTGCAGAATTATACTGCGGGAAGTCCTTCACCTGTCTTGTATATAAAAAATTTAGCAAAAGATTTGGCTGTTGATGACTTCTACTTTATATTTGGTGGGTTCCTAACTGTGATAATGTCCTTGGTACCCTGCTGATAGTCATTATACGCATTTTTCTTTTGGGGGTGGGGGGTTATCTTTTGCTGGCCTTGTATATTTTTATGATGTTTCATTTTAACTTTTTTCCTCATGATGTGCTGTAGGTTCATTATTTGGAAGCAAACATGCAGCTAAAACCAGGCTAAATGTGAAGCTAGTGCAGGTGAGATGCCTAGATCAAAACTAAGTTCTATTTGCCCCTTTCTGTTCAAAACTGTGCTACAGGTTGTGTTTAAATGAGGAAGGGACATTTTTCCCCTCTTCTTGGTGGTTCATGGGGCAGTTGTATAGGGAGAAAAGAATGGACATATCCTGAAAAATTTTCCCCTTTGGAGTAAGGTTTTTCTCCATTGTTCTGTCTTTATTGGTATGAAGAGGGGAAAACTGAAGGAGCACTAGGATTTATATATGATCTTACAATTTTACCTCATATATTAGTGGATTTGTTTTGATCTTTCTAGAAGAACCCTTCCTAGGTAGTGCGAGAATCAAGGATTGCCTCAATCTAACCCCATGGTATTGTGGTTTGGCTTGATTTTCTATTGACAGGGTCTCAATATCAATTGTTAGTGTGAAGAAGACTTTCATGGTTTATGAACATTGTAATAAGCCATTTAATATTCTTATGGTCCACAATACTGGGAATGATTCTTTATGAGGTTTTTGTTTCATGGCTTCATTGTGCTGAATCTTGAAGCGCATATGTTCTTTTTTTTTTTAAATATATTTTCTTATCCGAGCAGCATTCACATAAGAAGTTTCGTTCTGTGTATTCTACTGGCACAGAATATTACCTAAAGATTGTTGTAATTTTATACACTTAGGAAGGAAGAATGAGGGGCCAAGCTTTTGTTGCCTTCCCATCAATTGAACTTGCTCATGATGCTTTGGTACGTTTCTGGCAGGCACACTCTGCACACTCTTTTTGTTTGATTTCACTCTCTTCTGAATTGTGCAGTCAAATTTTGTGTGTCTGTGTTTCTTTAAAATGTTGTTTTGCAACTATAGTTAGTGGAGAGTCACAATCTCCTTTGACGAATAAATAATGTTTCAAAGGAAAATTTGGAAAATTCATTTTGCTGCTGCAAAATAATATTATAGTCCCTTAATGTTTGCAAGCTCTCTGAAGTCCACTAAAGTTCACCAAATCTTGTGGGTTACAATTTGATTCTTGTTTTGTGGAACGAGGATAGGTAAAGAAAAATATTAATGATTTATTTTCTCTTCAAGTGCAAGTAAAAATTTGTAGCTTGGATTGAAATAACAGTGTTTTTATCTTAGGCTATTGGCATTTACGAGTAGTTACTGCAAAATGGCATCTTAAAAACCAGTTATCAAAGTTTCTAGGTCTCCTCTTGTTCAGATGTAGAATTAGGGCACGTTTGATAAAATTAAAATTTGAATATTTAAGTACTGAATTTTGAAAATTAAAGTATGAAGATTGAATTCTGAAATTTGAAGTTTGAAATATGAAGTTTGCATTAATTACAATTCATTTTTATATTATATTTTATTATAATTTAGACTAAATATAAAAGAATATTAGTAATTAGATGATTATTTAACATATTCAGATTTCAAACTTAAATAGCTTTCATTTCACTTAAATTTTATAATAGGATTTTAGCATGCCTTAATTACTTATATTATCAAACACACTTAATTATTAAACACATTTCATGAAATAAGTACTTAAATAATTAGGCAAATTGGTGGATTTAGTCTCTAAATTTTTTTCAATTGGTAAGTTTGGTCCCTAATCTTTATTTTTTAATTTTTTGGTCCTTCGTCTTTTTTCGAGTAAAATATTTGGTCATTCCGTCCACTATGTGACGGTCAATGCAAAGTCAACGTCTATTTTTGGGAGATATTTATGCAAGCTGTCAATTTGCATGTGCAACTTACAAGAAGATTCTAGAGCCCAAGCTTGCCTAGGGTCAAGCCCTCCCATTTGTAATCATCCAAGCTTGGAGAATAGAAGCAAAGTTCTCTCAAGAGTTCTCTTGCTATCTCTTAGTCATCTCACCATTTTCCCACTTAGTTTCTGTTTAAACACTTAACCACCTTATTTCTATCTCTTTTTCTATCTTTTGTTCCCTTTAGACTGATATAATTAACCTTTCCTAAGTTAGTCTTAAGAAGTAGCTAGAGCTGTACGGGCTATCTTGGTTAAAATAGCCAACCCGTGACAAGTGTTACTATGGCAAACACAAAGAGACATTCTTGGAAGAGAAATGTACTATTGAAAGAGGCTGGAAATTTTAAATTTTGTTGAGGATGCCTTCAGGGGATACAGAGCTTTAGCTGAGAGGTATGATCATTTGTCAAAAGAGCTTCAGAGTGCCAATTGCGCTATTGCTACTGTATATCCTGAAAGGGTTCCTTTTGACTTGGATGAGAATGATGATTTTGATGTAGATAAGTTTTCTGCCATGGCATTGCCTTCAGATGAATCCAATATGGTCTCCAAAATCCACTTGCTGTCCCCAAGTTGAACATCCCCAAAATTGCTGATGTTTCGAGGAAAAGTTCAAAGGCACCTAACAGACTAATGTCAAAGAAGGGGCTGCTAAGATTAATGCTGGTGAGGCAGCTGCTTCTGTTCCAAGTTCAGGGTTGAGTAAGTCTGGGGCACTTCAGAGAATTGATAGGCGTCAGAAGGAAATTTTGGCCCTTCAAACTGAAAAAGAATTATTCAGAAGTTCATATGAAAGTGAACTGGAAAAGTACTGGGAGATTGAGAAGCAGATATCTGAAATCCAAAGGGAAGTCAGTGAATTACAGGATGAGTTTGTGGTTGGAATGGTCATTGAGGACGACGAGGCTCGAACTTTAATGACTGCTTCGGCCCTAAAGTCATGCCAAGAGATCTTGACACACTTACAACGGCAACGAGAGCAAGCAGCTGAAGATGCCCGTTTAGGAGAATTCAGATTCCAAAAGGTTCAACAAGCCCAAGAAAAGTATATGAGACTAAAGGAGAAACTTACCTGCAACCAGGCAGATCTGCAGGGGCACTTGGAAGAAAACAAGTTTTTGAGCCCAAACTTGGAACAAAATAAATTGGAGTAAGAAGAGGGACTTGCAGAGCCAAGCATTCATGACTTGGAAACACTGCAGAGGAAGATAAAGGAGGAGTTACAAGCTAACTTAGGAACTTCTCTTACCATGTCCAAACTTGCAGAGAAAGTTCATGAACTTGTAGACAAGGTAAAAAGTTTGGAAAATGCTGTATCTTCTCAGGGTGCTTATGTAAAGATATTAGCTTCAGAAGCAAATGAGCTCCACATGCATATTCAAAGTTTAGAAGAGGAAAAAGAAATGCTAATCGATGACTCAAAGCAGCGAGAGCAACAAGGTAAGAGAGCTGGAAGAAGAAATGAAGAGAGTTCAGAGTCTAATCAACGAATCAAACAACAAAACAATCACCTCCAAACTCTATTCACTGAAGCAAGTTGTAATCTTGATGATCTCTCGGAGAAATTGCTGATTGTGAAACCAGATGAAGAGGATGAAAGTATGAGCTCCTGCACACAAGCTGCAGATGTTTTAGGTGTCAGTTCAGCAACGCAGGTTCAATTGCAAGAAGTGGCAACCACAAATAGTGTACCAGAAAATTCTGAAGATTTAAATACAAAAGGGGTAGAACAGAAAACTAATATCCAGGGACAAAGTATTTGCGGTGCTGGGGAGCAAAAGAACCTTGCACAATCCATCCCAAGTTATCTGCAAAATCACAAAATTATAGTCAGTTCAGATACTAATACAGATCTTGGAGTTCCGGCAATGGAGGTGATGATTACTTCAGGTCGCACTTCAGCTGTCTCTCATGGGGAGACACTGCTTGAGGAAGTCAACAGCAAAAGATATCATGGATCATGGCAACTCCAGCAAAGCTGAATCCAACAACAATGATCTGTCCAACAGAGCCAAAAGCCAACTGAATTTTACATCAGAAGCAGTTCCTAAAATGAAATCAGAAGAATGGTTCAGGGAAAATGAAGACAAGAAAGTTCATGGATGTGATTCAGTGGCTATGAAGGACGTGGTACTGCAGGAGACACAGAGAATGTGATCTGTGGGATAGCAGCATGTCTGAAAACGATGATGACAAAAGCCTCTTCCAAACATGCCCCCTTTATGTTTGTCACAGGAAAAAAATAGACTTTGACTTTACTTTGACTGATCACATGGTAGACGAAAGGACCAAATATTTTACTCAAAAAAAGGACCAAAAAATATTAAAATAAAGATTAGGAACCAAACTTGCTAATAGAAAAAAGTTTAAGGACTAAATTTGCTAATTTACCTAAATAATTAATTTTAAGTGTTTAATTGAGATATTAAACAGGTCCCTTACTCAAATGAACAGCCTGTTCTTGCATGTGCATTCTCACCCTTAGCTTTGAGTTGGTTTTCTATGCAGTTCACACGTATTCTTATTTATACCTTCTTATTCAATTATCACTTTGGTAGGGGTAGTATTCATCGTTGTTCAATTCTCAGAGCAAACTGTAAATTTTTTAAAGCTGCAAATTCCATTACATTAGAGTTTTCTGTTGATGTATGCAAAAAATATTTTCTCCTTGTACTTGTCCAAATTGAAATACAACAATTGACTGCAGAATCTAGTTAATAGATACGTGTTTAAAGGAAAGCCCATTATCATTCAGTTTGGCCAAAATCCTGGTGCTGTTAAAGCCAACTGAGAATATCTGCAGAAAGAGGAGGTTATCTCCTGGAAATTGTGCTAGCTTCAGCTATAATTATTTTTGCCAGGCAATGAATGCGACTGAAGTGGTGTCTTTTGCCTGCCTTCATTTAGTTGAAGGATTGTATTGGGGTCATCTTCTCATGAAGTTCAAATTGCAGATGCATCTGCACTCGCTTCCAAAGTAAATCAAACTCCTGGAGATTTGTTCAACCACCAAAGGCCAAATTTAGAGACGTGGAAATATTTAGATGGAAGTCACTTCAATTGTAATGGTTTCCTGGAAGAAATTCATGTGGGAGGTCGATGGCCCAATGATAAGAGGCTGGAAGAAATCTGTCTTCTGAGACGTTGAAACTTACCTTCTATGAGAAGTTTTGCTTGTTTAATCAATGGAAGTTGGTGATTCGGTAATTCTTGTCATCATTTAGTAAAAGAGATTATTTGAGGGGATTCTGTAGTTCTGAAGCACCCGAATTTCTTGTGACAGCATGTAATCCTGTAAATCTTGGTATGACTTGTGTTCTTACAAGCTTATCGGATTTTGAATCTCCGTGGGGCTTTTGAATGTCAAATGAGTTGAGGCAATTGCGTTAGGGCATATTGAATGAGCTTTTGCTGTGTTAAGGTATGGTATACTGCTGGTATTATTTAACCATATTGATAAAAGGATATTTCTTATCATGATTGAGCATGGCAGTAGAACGTTGGATAAAAGTCTCTAAGTTCGATGTGGTTGTTTTTCCTATCTTGTCTTTGTCACAGGATTCGATCCATCAACTGCCTTGTGCCTGCTTTAAGCCTGCCCACCCACCCCCACTCCCCCGCCAAGGACCCCATGAAAAAATAAGAAAGGAAAAAAAAAAAGAAAAGAGTATCTGCAGAAGTTCAAGAGCGTTCGAATTTTTCTGGAATTAATCATTTGAAGAAACTATAAATTCAGAGTAAATAATTGAACAGATTTTATATAATGTTCGAATTCAAATTGAGCACCTGCTGCATTTTATACCAAGTGGAAACTCTTATAGTTGCAGCCATAAGTTTGTTAAAATGGTTCCCCTTTCTCCTTTTTTCTTTTCTTGAATACTAGACGAAATCTATCTAAGAAAATTATAAAGAAAATTCATGCTGAGACTATTCACCAAGAAAATAATATTTTGATCCTTATAGGAATAATTAAATAATCAAGCACCTAACTCATAGGTAATAAATCAATTTATTTCTATTCGAATCCTTTACTTTATTTTCTCCTAGGCTCTCTTCTCAACCCTTGAGCAATCGTCACATGTTTTCTTAATTGCTTGCCACAAATATTTTAAAGTTTCTATTATACATGTGTGACTATCGCATCTCAAACACTTTGAATTCTGCAATTTTAGTGAATCTCTATTAATAAAAAAAAAATGTATTTTTCTTATATTAAAAAAAACTAATTTATAATTCAAAATATTAACATTTTATGAATATATATATATATATATATATATATATATATAGAGAAAAATAAAAATAATATTTTCATTTTGTGCACGATTGATGCTTCAAACTATCTTAACTACCTCGATCATAAAACTTAAAAGAGAATTTGGCTTCTTTTTTTTTTTTTTTTTGGAGGGAGGGGGGGTGGGGGTGGCGCTTGGATACAATAGGATCAAAACGTAATTTTATTTGATCAGGGTTAATTACATTTGCCATATCAAGTTTGTCTAAATTACAATTATATTCTCATATTTTAATCAAATTATAAATGCATTCATATGATTAATTGCCATTAAATGATATGACGGAATTTATAAAAATACTTAATATCTTAGCGTCTATATTTTGTAAATAATTAATGAAAAGAATCTCATTGTCAAATGACAAAAGATCCTTTATTTTTAAGTTTTTTTTTTTTTTTGGCAACAACGACAATAATAATAATATGGCAAAATTCACCGATTTAGTCCCCAAACTATTTACGTTTAGCCATTTTGGTCCCTAACGTTTGTTTCTCGATTTTTTTCATCCTCAAACTATTTTAGTCTTGCCAACTTAGTCCTTCCATCTGTTTTTCCGATTAACTTCTGTTTTCCTTCACATTTTTAAGTGTTAAAAATGGAGATTCACCTCTTTCCCTCCAAATCACTTTTGCTCACATGAGCCAACTAACTACAAGCCAAAAGAAGAAATGGTTGGGAGGAGATTCGGGCTTCAAATCAAGAAATTTCTTCATCTTCTTGGATCTCCATGGATAGAAAGGCAATGTCTACAAGTGCATCATTAGCGAGATCTCAAAGTGCACATATGGCAAGGTCTTCAAGTCCATCTTCTTTGTGCTACTGTGGTTCAACTCCAGTGTCGAGGACGTCTTGGACGGAGCAAAATCCAGGATGCCGTTTCTTTGGGTGCAAGCATTTTGAGGTATGGCTGAAATACTTCGCTCCAGTTACATTTCTCTTATTCCATTTTTTTTTTTAATTTGGAATATATGTAATTGAAGAAAAATGCCTCCCAGATCGTAACATTTTTCCTTTTTGTGTGCGGTAGGAGAATGGAGGATGCGATGTTTTTAATTGGCTTGATGACGAAATGCCTACCAGATCAACTTTTGTGATCTGTGGACTATTAAGGAAACTGAGAAAGTCGGAAGAGGAAAAGAACAAGTTGGAAGAGGAAAGAGGCAAGTTGGAAAAGGAAAGTAGCAATCATTTAAGAAAGACAAAGTTCTACCAGAATGCACTAAGGGTAGCATGTTCCATTGTGTTGATTTTATGGCTTGTTAAGATGTAGTGTAGCTTCGATGGGCTTGTGTTGGATGTTTAGCAAATGTTTTGGGATGTGGTTACTGTCTGTGTAATGTAGCATATGGTGAAAGTTGTAATGTAACTATTGTCTATTTTTACTTCTATTTTGCTCAGTTAAGCTTAAGCTTTTGCAATGTAAATTTGAGTAATATATTGTGTTGTCGATTGTACTTTGTTGCTCAATGCAATGGTATTCTATATTAAGTCCTTTATATGCACCAATAGAAATCTGTGAAAAGAAATGCCAACCGTGGAACAATACAAAAACTCTTTGCACTTGCCAGTAATGGAACCATAGAAAACCATTTTACAATTCCTGCAACTGTACATAATATGGTTATGCAAATTAAGCAACCACAATTTATTCTTATTGCCATCCTACTGTAATACCATTCTTTCTGAAACACAAAGCATATGCACCATTTGTCACCTAGAACCAAGTACATTTACCAAGTATAAATTTAGTATAATTGCAACATTAACATCCAAAAGCCATATCTATTTCCAATTGTCTATTTCCAACTATCCAATATACCATAACATCCATCAACATCATCCCTCATGTACATACTTAAAATAAGATATTTGTTACAAAAGATCAGCTGTTTTCAAAAAGTATTTTGAATGTTTTTTTGTCTAACAAATACAATAACAAAAAGGCAGTTTCCAAATCCAAAAAAGCTTCTTGTTGTCTGACAAGGGATGAGGAATCATCTTCCAAAAAAGCTTCTGCTGGTTCATTAAACACATTCATTCTTGCTACTGCAATGTTCTATCTTCATGGAAGCTTGCTGTAAAGGGAAAAAAAAAGGTGCAAATAGAAAATTAAACAATTATTAGCCACAGGGACCACTAACCATGGATTGAAAAAGTAAAATTGGCATTAGCTAATTTCATATAGTTTATTTGGGAGTTGTTTTGGTTGATTTTAGTCAACTATTACTTCTGATTGCTGTGTTGAAGGACCTTCTTGGTTTGTTGGTTGGTTGGTATTCGGCTGTACTTTCTTACAAGACCTTCTATTATGTCCCAATGACCCGCACTTTCCACACTTATTCATGTTGTGTCCATAATGACTTTCAATTGATGGTTGGACCCTATTTTTTGCACTACTGTTGCATGCATCATTTTCTTGCTTAATAACTTTCAACTATTTTCTTGGACATTTTCTTGCATTATATCCTGCCAACCCACAAATCCTACACTTGCAAGTATTAAAGCCCCTTCTTATCACCTTTCTAATCTCACTTTTAGTCACCTTACAGTTTTTCTCACCAGCTTCCAATTTCCTCTTTGTTTTGGGCCCACCAGGTAGTTTAAGCTTCATAAAAGGCACCACTTGTTGTAGTCCAGTTTTGGGCCAGTTATTAGGCCCATTAAAAGGGCAGATGACTAGTTCATATGCCCTAAGATATGTAGCAACAATATAACATTCGTCAATGTAATCCTTAGCACTTTGACCATCTATTCCTAGGGTAGCAATAACATGTTTGCAAGGGATTCCAGAGATCTACCATTTCCTACAACTGTAAGTCCTTTCCTCTATATTGACTGCAAATTGTTCTGAGTTGTGAAACTCTCTGACCTGAAGCTGCCTTGCTCCAGCATATGATGCATAACATAAAGCAAATTCTTTTATAATTGTTTCCAACCTCTTCATAATTCTTGGGCAAATCCTATTGTTTTGTCTTTGTGCCCATGCCCTCTGTGATTGATTTCTCAACATAATATAAACTCTAACTCTTTCAAGGAAGCCTAAAATAGGCTTATTCCTTGCACCCAAAATCTGTTTGTTAAAAGTCTCACAATGGCTATTTAGAAGAATGTCATATTTTGTTACTTCTCGAAAGTGAGATTCGCTCCAGTATTTTGGTGTCTCAACATTTGTTAGAAGCCATTGGTGTGTTGCTTTATCAAAGTCCTTTAGTTTTTGCGTCTTACTGTCAAATTGATTCCGGTATGTAGACTTCGCACACTTCCACAACATTTCTTTGAGAGCATCACCAAGATATTTTCCTTTGAAATTGTTGTGTAAATGTCTGACACAGTACCTTTTTTCTATGTTTGGCAACAACTCACTGATTGCTTGTTTAAGCCCCTATAATACATAGCCCTTATCTAGTTAATAATTCAGATCACATATAGGAGTAAAGAAGTTAGATTTCTAAAATAAGTGCAATTCTTACCTTTTATCTGTCAGACATGATGGACAATTCCTTTTGATTGACTATTTTGAGGTCTTCAATAAGACCCTCAATGAACCACTTCTAAGTTGCCTTACTTTCTGCCTCAACCACTACATAAACAACAGGCAGATCCTATTGTTTGCATCTACACCTATAGCTGTTAGCAGCATACCAGGATGAGGACCTTTTAGAAAGGTTTCATCTACACCAATAAGTTTTCTACAACCAGCAAAAAACCTTTCTCTTAAAACTTACAAGCAGACAAAAATTCTTTTAAACATTTTATCTCGAATCTCCTCGTCTTCAGGTGCATCAACATATATTGTGGAACCTGAATTGGTCCGTCTAATCTCCTCATAATAATCCCAAAGTAGCTTGTATTGATCCTTGAATTTACCTTCAATCATCTTTTTAGCTTCAACTCTAACCTAGTACACCTTCTTTTCAGAGATGTTAACTTTCAAGTAACTGTGGACTTTATCCTGAAATTCATGCTTGTTCACACCTTACTCACTTCTAAAGTCTTGCAAGTACTTGTTCACAATATATCTTGCAGATGCTAGCCCATGGTTAAAAGTCCTTGAACATGAATGTGCAGGTTGCAAAGTTCTGATTTGGAAAGTTGGGGTGTTGTTCTCTTTGCGAGCATATAAAAGCCATCCATAATTTTTGCCCTTACATATTGCCTTTACTCTAATGCTATCATTTTTTATGAAATGAATCTCTCTTCCCCATTTAACACCATGGTTGATTATGGCTACTTTCAAATCCCCGATAGCCATGTTTAAGTCCATCCGTATTCTTCTTACCATTGCATGTCATTTTGACTATAAGATATGGCAAATGGATGTCAAGACGGTATTTCTTAATGGCTATCTTAACGAAGACATCTATATGTCCCAACTGGAAAGTTTTATTACTAAAGAGTAGGAACATATAGTTTGCAAGCTTAAGAAGTTTATTTATGGACTTAAGTAGGCATCTAGAGTATGGAACATTCGTTTTGACGAGACTGTAAAGTCTTACAGTTTTATTCAAAACAAAGATGAACTATGCATGTACAAAAAATTGGAAGGCATAAATGTGATTTTTTTTATCCTATATGTGAATGATATTCTACTCATTGGGAATGATGTAGGAACATTGTCATCTACTAAGGTTTGGATGTCTAGTCAATTCAGTATGAAGGATTTGGAAGAAGTCAGTTATATTATCGGGATTAAACTTCTTAGAAATAAGAAGCAGAAAATGTTAGGATTATCCCAAGCGACATATATGGACAAGATGCTGGCCAAGTTTAGCATGGACTCATGCAAGGGAGCTCTTATCCCTTGCAGACATAGGCTATCTTTTTGTTCTATAAACTGTCCTAAGTCTCAAGAGGAAAAAGACAGAATGAGTAGGATTCCCTACGCTTCGGCTGTGGGAAGTCTCATGTACTCTATGCTGTGCACTAGGCCAGATATCTGCTTTGTCATAGGCTTAGTTAGAAGATATCAGTCAAACCCTAAGGAGGTTTATTGGCAAACTGTAAAGTATATTCTCAAGTACCTCAATGGTACGAAAGATTATATGTTAGTTTACAAGGCTGATGACTTGATTCCTACTGAATACACAAACTCAGACTTCCAGGCAGATAAGGATGAGAGAAAATTCACTAGTGGATATGTCTTTACCTTGTCTAGAGGAGCCGTTTTATGGAGGAGTATCAAGCAATCCTACATTGCTGACTCAACCATGGAAGCTGAATATGTGGCAGCTTCGAAGGCATCAAAAGAAGCAGTCTGGCTTCGGAAGTTCCTTTCAGAACTTGGAGTTGTGCCACACATGGACAGACCAATTATGGTATATTGTGACAACTTTGGAGCAGTCTCGCAATCCAAATAACCCAAGAACTACAAGAAAGAGAAGCATATCGAGAGGAAGTACCACCTGATCCAGGATTTTATCCAGAGGCGAAAAATCGTGGTGGAACAAATAGTCTCAAAGAACAACCTAACAAATCCCTTCACCAAGTCTTTGGCTGAGAGAGTCTTAAGACGCCATAGGGGTGGGCACTTACGGACTTTCTTAATCTTAGAGTGTAAATAGGAGATTATTGAAATGTATGCCCTCTAGATTAGGTTTCTGATGTAATTATTGAATTTATTAATAAAATAATTTATTCTTAAAATTTTTTATGAATTTATATTTTATTTATGCATGATTTGCATTTGAAAAGGACCCATTATATTTAAGTAAGTGATCTATGTGAATGGTGGTCTTTCACAATAAGATATGGATCAGGGTTACTTAACACATAAACATTTGTTTTTAACTGATTGATGAGAATGGGAATCTCATCATGTTTAGATTATTGTGTTATGAATTCTAAATAGGGAATGGCTTACCTTTAGCCAGTGAGTAGTCTACTCACTTCATAGTATAAGCGTATTTCAAATACGTAGAACAGGACCTGTAATAGTGGTTTCTAAAAGTACTATTTAGAATTAAACCCAGACTATTATTGCTACAACGTGAACTAATACTCTACCACTTAAGTATGAGTCGGTGGTCTGACGAAATTGGAAGCATATACTTTGATATGCTATAGTTGAGGTTCTTTCGTAGAGCCAATATACTTGTATGTTAGATATATGAGATTAGTTAGTTAAGACAGACTTGTACAAAATAGCTTCTGCGCTATATCGCCCCTTGTGATTGTTCAAATGATCTAAATATCCAGGGTCTTGGAGAACATGACTTGGATGTTTGCTTTAAAGTAGCTCCCTTGAAAAGTGAAAACATTCCAGAAGTCGTGGATCATTGGACTAGAGGTCTAAGGATGGTAGATGTCTATTAGAGAGGTATTAGTATACTCCTCCTCTCTAAATGTACATCGATGCGTAAATGGGTATTTTAGTCATTACACCTATAGGTCAGAGACTTTGCTAACATAGCATTATTCTTAGAGTCAATATTTTCTTATGGTGATATTATGAAATATTTAAAATGTAAAATATAGTTATTTATATCGTAGGAGTATTTTGGTCATTTTAGTAGCCAATGCGATGTATCTTTTGATCCTCGAAATAGCCCTTAGGTCCTGACAAATTTGGATTAAGGATTTGATCTTGATAATTATAGATTTTATTTTATTTTCTTTAAGTAGTCTAATTTATTATTGGATTAGAATAAAATAAAAGGCTCAAGAGAAAGTATATATTTTATCTAGTTTAATTGGTTAATTAATTATTCAAAACCCAATGTCTAAATTGAATAATTAGAAAATTAACCTAGATATAAACTAGATAAAAGGCCTAATATTTTATATTGGTCTATTTGGGCTTGTTAATTATTTATTGGGCTGTTTTGTATAGCTCAGAAAATAAATAATTAAGGCTTATTATTTATGGGTGTTCAAGTCCAAGAGTAAATAATCTTATCTGGCCCAATGAATAAGACCAAGGGTAAAATAAAATAAAAAATAACACGGGATGGATCCCATATTGTTTGGCGTGAAAAGATAACAAAAAGCATATGTTTTTTGGTTTCACGCTCTTGGTCTCTCTCTGGCATTAAAACAAAAAGAATGAAGGCCAATTCTTTGATCTGGATTTTTTTTGCTTTCACCGGCGATTGTCAAGGAGTGGCCATATTCTGGAAGTTCAAAAGCTTCGCGTGAATGAGAAGAAGTAGACGGCTTGCAAGAGTGCAACCGGAAGTGTTGGGAGAACCAGTGGTGTCAAGCATTCAGTAAGAAGTGGTCCAGACATCTTCTTCAGTATCGACAAGGTCATTCAAACACAGAGGTAAACAACTTCCATGCGATGCTCTATATTTTTTTATTCAGAAAACATACTTTCAGTTTCATCGTTTTTGCCATATTAATCTTCAACATGAACTATTATCTTAATTCTGCGGTTATTGCCTGTGCTTGTGGTGTAAAGTTAGAAGTATTAGTGGAACGGCACAAGAATCTAGTGGTTTCGCATAAGACCCAAGAGGGGCAGCAAATAGGTCCAATGGTGTGAGCCTTAATATACCAAGAAAATAAAACTAATAAGCCCAAGAAAAACTCAACTAGTAATTTGCAAAAAATGATAGATGATACTCATCTAGGATAATTAACATAGGAAGAATATTTCTAATCTCTAAAGATAAAAGGAACTGATAAAATGGAAAAGAATAAGTTAGAATACTTAGCTCTTGCAAACAGGACTTTTGTCCGAAAACAACTGTGGATAAACATCAAATATGGTGTAATTTTGAGGGACCAATTTCAAAATATAAATTTGAACACTTGTTTCATGGTTCAGACAACCAACTTGATCTAGTAGTGGATTGAATAACAATTGTCTTGAATAATCAATTAAAACAAACCAGGTTTTATCTGATTTATCAAGAATACATCTAGAACATAGAGATAAAATTGTTTTAAAAATAGAACAATTAAAATCTAATTTAGATTATGTTAAAAATAGTTTACATGTTAAGAAATTTAGAAATCTTCCTACTAAAGAAGATTTAAGTTAGTTGCTAAAAATCATTCTGAAAGGAAATGAGAAGGTAGGTAAGGACATGCCTAAGTTAATACAAGAAATGAAAGCCTATGTGGACAATCATATGAAAGAAAAGGAAGACAAGTGGGAAAAAGTCCCAAGAAAAATTCATGAAGTCCAGGCCCGCATCTATAAGTTTGTATTAATTAACAGGTTGGTTGAACAGTTGGCATTGCAAGAATTGTTTAGAAAAAATTGTTCCAAACCAGTACCCACTTATAGAGGTTTAAGCTTTAACATTATCAGTTATCGAGATGAGAATGGTAAAGCTGATGATAAGAATTACAAGAAGAAAAGTTTTACCTTTATAAGAGCAGTACTAATCCTGGACAAATGGAAAAATAAAAATGTTCTTAGATTAGACCTTTCTGTCAAAAATCTGATAGAACAATGGATGATAGGCAAAATATCTCTCTGACAAGAAGTATCTTAGTGCAAAAAATTTTTGGAAGAAAGAAGACAATTAGAACACATTTGTGATCATATAATCGAAACTGATCTTTGCAGAGATGGCCATATTAGGATTGCTTTTTCAGCAATTCCTCTTGTTTGGCATCCTAATTATCCAAATGATTGCAGAATAGAGGTTCTCATTTCTCCTCTTCCAGCCTTCAAGGCTAAACCTATTTATGAATATAGAAATCTGGTCATTATTCCTAAAAAAGATGTTTCTATTTTAGATCAGATCTCTAATTACAGAGCCTTGAAACTAATAGACCAGGCAGCAAGTTCTTATGGAACTTTTTCACAGGCTAGCAGCAGAGTCCAGAAATATGAAGATCTTTTCTAATAATTCCTCTTTTCCTGGACAACATTATGTTCCATTTCAAAGTCTGTTTGATGATAATCCAGAACATACAACATATTACAGGAATAATATTGTCAAGATGCAATGTACCATCCAAGGAGAATTATTCGATAATAGTGATTTTTACAGAGCCCCCAGTGATAATGATGAGGAATATGAAGATGATGAACATGGCAATTTAGCAAACATGATGGAAGGATAAACAATGTGGATGACACCACGATAAAAATAAAAGTGGGGATGCCTACTATAGTGTCATGTAATTTCCTTTAGAATGTGTCTATTGTGAATCTCACTTTATCATTACTTTGACTTATGTCAAAGAAAAACTGATGCGATGCATCTTTAGTAAAAAAATACATGGAATTGTGTTCCCACTACTTTTAAATCTAATCTTATTTGAAAAAGTAAGATGTCCACTACTTTTTCTAAAAGGTTAAATAGGCTTTAGGTTGTTTTAGCTTTAGCTTTTCCGAAAGGTCGTTTAGCTTTAGCTTTTTCAAAAGGCCAAGTAAATTGTAGCTTTTCAAAGAGTCATTTTAGTTAGAAGAGTCATTTGAAGAAAAAGCTAAGTAAGGATGGTTTATAAAAGGACCATTCATTCTCTCACTAAGGACACACCCCTTCAGCTGGAAACCGTTTAAAGAAGATAAACGGAATAATGAAAAATAAGTGGCTATTGCAGAGGTCTGTATAAAAGTAAAGTAATTAATACAAATGCTAAAATTCTAGCATGTGTATTTGTTCTAAAGAAATTCTCTATTTATCTACTTAATCCTACACGAGAGTTTACTTTAAGAACTGATTGCAAATCAATAGTTTCAGTTTATAATAAGATGTCACATTCCAAGTTCAAAAGCCTCTCTTGTCCATCTTTCTGAAACTTTAGATATCCTCCCACTATAACGAAACTCCATTTGTGCAAGTTCTTGAGGCTGTGCCTCTTTTTATTCCATAATCGGGTCTGGAAAAGTTAATTCTAAAGATAACTTCTCCTCGAGTTCTATCATTGTTGAACCTTTAGTGGTAGTACTTTGATCATCCTCCAAGTATCTAGCATTGGTACTTACCAGTACTTTTTGCTCCTTGGGATGATAAAAGAAACCTCATTTTGTCCCTTTTGGATACCTAACAAAGCAGCATAATTCTGATCTTGATTCTAGTTTGTCTCCCTTGATTAGTACATAAGTTGGACAGCCCCATATCCTGAAATGGTTTAGACTTGACGTACGCCCAATCCACATCTCATAGGGTGTCCTAGGTACTGACTTAGAAGGCACCAAGTTTAGAATGCATGCCGCTATTTCCAAGGCATATCCCCAAAAAGAGACTGAAAAAGTAGTATAAGATATCATGCTTTGGACCATTTCTATTAATATACTATTCCTTCTCTTAGTTACTCCATTCTGTTGGGATGTACCCAGTGCAGAAAGTTGGGATACTATTCCGTGATATACCATATAATCCTTAAACTTACCGAAGAGGTATTCTCCACCATGATTCGATCGTAAGGTTTTGATCAGTTTACCTGTCCGACGCTTCACTTCAACCTTAAACTCTTCGAACTTGTCAAAAGAGTAAGACTTGCGCCTCATCAGGTAGACATAACCAAACCTTGTACAATCATTCGTGAAAGTGATGAAGTATTCAAAGCCCCCTCTAGCTTGAGTAAACAAAGGACCACGCACATCAGTATGAACAAGACCCAATATCTTCTTGACTCTATCAGCCTTTTAGATAAACAACCTTTTGGTCATTTTTCTCATAAGGCAGGATTCACACTGAGGCCAACTTTCCAATCTTAATGAGCCTAAGGGCCCATCATGGATTAACCTCTGGATCCTGGTTGAGTTAATATGGCCCAACCTTAGATGCCGAAGATATAAGTTATTGACATTGGTCTTTCTCTTCTTACTTAAAGGTTCAAATTAAGCGTTATTTATTTGATTGTTTGTAGGATTTAAAAAGAATAAATTTTCATACATGTGCCATGTACATAAGACTTCTTCATTTCTACTGATAGTAATACCAGAATGGAAAGAAATAGAATATCTATAATTTATTAGTTTTGTAACTAAAATCATATTCTGTCTAAAACCGAGTACATATAAAATATCCTTTAATACAACTACTTTATTACAATAAAAAATAAGATCTAGCTGTCCCACTACAAGAGCCCATACTCGTGCTCCATTTCCTACTCATAGTCTATACTCGCCCTTCTGGAGTCTTCTTATCTTGCTAAACCCCTGCAAGGAGTTACATATATGATCAGTGGTACCAGAATCAACAAGTCAAGTAGAAGTTGATCCAACCATTGAAATAAACTCTAGATAGAGAACAATACTTGTAGGGTTTTTCTTGGCCTGAAGTTCTGAACACTCCTTTTTCCAGTTTCCCTTCTGCCCGCATTTGAAGCATTTGCCTTTGGGCTTGTTGGGCTGTCTTTTAGGTTGGGCCTATGTATTTCCTTTCTTCTTTTTGAACTTCTTGGGCTTAGGCCCAATTCTAAAAGAAAAAGTCTTCACAATCATAGCTTTAGATTGTGGCTTCATGACCTTCTTTGCCACCTGGAGCTCTTTCATCAACTCAGTTAAACTCATGTTCAATTTGTTCATATTGTAGTTCAACATGAACTGAGTAAAAGAGCCCGGCAGAGATTCGAGAACCATGTCCACTTGGCTCTCGGGGTCAATAACAGTCCCTAAGACTTCCGCTTCCATGAAAGCAGCAATCATTTTGAGCATATGCTCCCTAACTGATGCTCCCTCAGCCATCTCAGTGTTTATAATAGTTCTAAGAGCCTCCTGCCTTGCGGGCCAGCTCTTATCGGCGAATATCATGGCTAATGATTGGCTAATATCATATGTAATGGCCATGTGTGTTCATGTTTTGACTGAAGCACATTCAACATAGAAGCCAACATGTAGCATCGAACCATTTCGTTGGCCTTCTTCTATACTTTTTCAACCTCATACTCCTCTATGGTGGAACCCTCCCCAATAACAAGGCAGGTTTCAAAGAGGACATACTTATACTCCTCAGCATGAGTATTATGTCCAAGTTCCTTTTTTAATCCACATAGTTTGGTCCCGTTAGCTTATCATCGAGGAGAATAACGGCTAAAGGACTAAAAGAACCTGCACCAACCATTTCTGAAATATTGAAAATAAAAGAAAATTCAGTTTGTGAAAAAATAAAATAATTTGTGACTTTATCCTTATATTAAATTCGATAATAGTTAACCCTATTACTATTATCTTTAATATGATTAACTTGGTTCTTAGAAAAACTAATATAGCTTCTTAGGAAGATTAACAGTTTTCTAAGTTAAGGGTATTAACCACCACAAATTAATTTCCTTTTTAGGTAATGATCTAGAAGATAACTCCATCGTGAGATGACCGTTTCTTCTTATTTCCTATGGATATTCCCCGCACTATAACCTCCAATGTGGGCTGACCGATCATAGCACGTGTCTCGGGTTATTAATTATATCCATCCATTAGTTCTAAATCTTTGTGGTATCCCCATCCTATACGGGTTCACTCCCAGGGTAACATGAGAGGACCCACGATCTCTAATGAGGATCGTGATGGAAATCGTGAGGCCGTTGGAACCATTCTCCCACTTAGTATTTTAAAACAAGGGTTTTTCTTGAAAAATATATTTTGAAATTTTCAATTAAGTTTTCTTTTAACTCAAAATAAAATATCTAAATCCATAAAAATTTCAATGTCAAAGTTTATACCCTTTAAGAAATTTTTTCATGGATTAATTTTATTTAAGTTAATAAACTTAATAATTTCAAAAGAAATTTTCAATAAAATTTTCGAGAGATTTTGATCTCAAGTTTTTGACAAAAACAATTTCTCTTGTTAAAATTCAATCAAAATAGTTTTCTATTTTAATTCACAAAAATATCTAAATTCAATATATTTTCTATGTCAAGAATAATATCCTTTGAGAAAATATCCAAGAATTAATTTTTGTTCGAATTAAAATTAACCATTTGATTTTAAGAAAAATATTTTTCTTTGTTAAAAATTCCCAAAGACTTTGGTCTTTGAGAAAACGTGCACATAGGGTACAAAAAGAAATAAACATATTAGAAAACTGTAAATGTCTTCATACTTTTCTATTCTTTTAACCAAATGTCCAAATAATAGAATTAAAAACATTAATTAATTAATGGTCTTATTTAATCCTAAAAGTTCCTTAACTATTATTTTTCATGCAAAATATTCAAAGAATATTAACTATTGTAATAAAAATAACTTCGCCTGGTATGGGACCAAAAACAAAAAAAAAAAAAATTTAATTCAATCGGGTCCATACACTTGCCACACTGGATCACGGCCCATGGGTGGGATTTAGGCGGGTACCTGCGACCCAGCCTTGCCGCGGTCAAAATTGTTGACCGCTGCATTCTCTAATTTGCATTTCGCAAATTGGAGAATTGCTTCCTCGCGGAAGCCAAGGCTAAGCTTCCACAAGAAAGCCATTCTCACGGAAACCAAGCTGAGCACGGGCTCGCGACTCCTCTCTCATTCCTGGTCGGCTCAGCTCGCGGTAAGGCGGCTCAGCTTCTATAGCTTGAACAGATCATCTTCTTCAGTACGCACTCCTCTGTGCAGATTTTGATTTTTCTTCTATTTTCACTCAAAAATCATCCAAACAACCACCTATGCCCTTAAAAAAATATTGGGCTTATGCAATATCTATGAAAGCAATCAAAATACATTGTTCCTATACTTCCACTCGCGAAGCTTAAGTGATACTACCCACACCAGTAAACACAAAGAATCACAGATTTTAACCAAAACAAATATTTTCTTGTTTTAATTAAGCCTAGCATGCTTCCTACATTTGCCAAACCATAGCTCTGATACCAATTGAAGGCTTAAAATGGCAAAAATAATGAAAATGAAGTCATATTAGGAAAAACGAAAATTTTACCTCTGTGATGAAGTGGCTCTCTTCGGACTAGTGTAGATATCTGTATAATAATATTTGAGACTAGTGGCTCACGTCCTTACAAACGTCTACTGCATCTCATCCACGCAAAGCTTTCGATCTTCCGAAATGATGCCTGTAGCACAACCGGTGAAGGCTTGAAATTTGAGTTTTGATCAACTTTTTCAACAGTTAGAAAATTGGTTTTGCTTTTGGGAGTGTGAAATGAAATACACAAAGGTTCAATTGCTTCTGTGAATCCAAAGCTACCAAATCAAAAACCAATTCCTTAACCCAAATTCTTCATGACTTAAGGGCCATTCCGGGGACCAAAAGACACATCACCTTAGCTACAAAAATAACCAAAATACCCCTGCTATGTAAACAGTTATATTTTGCATTTTAAATATTTTCTAATATCACCATAAGGAAATATTGACCCCAAGGACAATGCTGCGTTAGCAAGTCTTCTACCTACAAGTGTAATGACTAAAATACCCCTCTACACATCGTTGTGCAATTAAAGAGGAATAGTATACTAACACCTCTCTAATAGACATATATCATCCTTAAACATTTAGTCCAATAATCCCCAACTCCTAGAATGTTTCTACTTTTCAAGAGAGCTACCCCAAAGTAAACATCCAAGTTATGTTGCCCAGGGCCCTGGATAATTAGATCATTTGAACAGTTACAAGGGGCGATATAGCGTAGAAGCTATCTTGTACAAGTCTGTCTTAACTAACTAGTCATATATACCCAACATACAAGTATATTGGTTCTACGAAAGAACCCCAACTACAGTATATCAAAGTATATACTTCTAACTTTGTCAAACCACCAACTCATACTCAAGCAGTAGAGTATTAGTTCACGCTGTAGCAGTAACAGTCTGGGTTTCTTTTAAATAGTATTTTTAGAAATCACTATTACAGGTCCTATTCTACATATTCGAAATACGACTATGCTATGAAGTGAGTGGACGACTCACTAGCTAAAGGTAAGTCATTCCCTATTTGGAATTCATAACACAATAACCTATACATGATGAGATTCTCATTCTCATCAATCGGTTAAGAACAAATATTTATATGTTAAGTAACTCATGATCCATACCTTATTGTGAAAGACCACCATTCACATGGATCACTTACTTAAATACAATGGGTCTTTTCCAAAAGATCGTACACAAATAAAATGTAAATTCACAAACAAATTTTGAGAATAAATTTTTTTATTAATAAATTCGATAATTACATCAGACAATTTAGTCTAGAGGGCATATATTCCAACAACTTCTTCATTTTCAAGATTGGGTACTTCTAAACAAGGGTGTTCAGCCAAGAAATCGGCTATGGCCTGACCTTTTGTTACTTTCAAAGGCACGTGATTCAAAGAAAAAGCATGTAGCTTAAACCCATTTTATTAATTGTCCTTGCAACAAGAGGCGGTTCAACAGATATTTGACTAGATCAATTTTGCATAAAACCTGCACCTCCCTAGGTAACAGATAATGTTCTAGTTTTGTGCATGCATAATATAAAGACAAGCATAGCTTTTCAATGGGAGAATACCTTATTTCGGTGTCCATCAAATTTCGACTGAGGTAGTATACTACTCTCTCAACTCTCTGTGCATCGTCTTGAGCTAACAAACTTTTGATGGACTCTCGAGCCACCGAAATGTACAATTTCAAAGGTGTCTTATAGTGTGGTGGCATCAAAATAGGTGGTTGTGATAAAGTTATTTTTATCTAATCGAAAACTGTTTGATGCTCAGACTACCAGATAAACTCTTGAGATGACTTCAGTCGAAGTAAAGAAGAGAACACCTTTTACTTTCCTGCAGCATTTGTTAGAAAACGTCACAGAAAATTAATCTTCCTAATGAAACTCTGGGGTTCTTTCTTGGATCGTGGTGGCCTTGCCTGTAGAATATCTCTTATTTTGTTCTAATCCACTTCTATGCCTCTCTGGTATACTAGAAATCCAAGGAAACTTCCAGCTAAAACTCCGAAAGCGCATTTGGCAAGGTTGATTTTGAGCCGATACTTGCACATTCGGAGAAACGCTTGCTCTAACCATACCAGGTGTTGTGAGAAGGTGGGCGACTTGACCACCAGATCATCAATATAAGCTTCCATGGTCTTGCCGATGAGATCATAAAAAATGAGGTTCATGACCCTCTGGAAAGTAGCCCCAACATTCTTTAAGTCGAAAGGCATGACTAGCCATTCAAATAAACCGATCGAGCCTAGACATCGGAAGGCTATCTTTCATGTATTCTCTTCAGCTATAAATATCTTGTTATAACCAGAATATCCATCCATAAAATTTAAAATTAGTTTCTTGCTACCGAGTCTGCCAACATGTCGGCCATTGGCATGGTGTATTCATCTTTTAGCATAGCCAAATTCAAATTTCTAAAATAAATACAGATTCGCAGCTGGCCATTTTTTTTAATGATGGGAACAATGTTGGACAACCAGTCCACATATCGACAAGTACGGATGAAACCATACCGGAATAACCTTTCAATTTCTTCTTTGATTCTAGGCAGGAGTGTGGCATTAGAAGCTTAACTCTATGTCAATGGAATGCTCTAACAGCTTTGATTCGTAGATATAAAGATTATTTTGCATGGGACTATCATGAAATGCTAGGTTTGGACAGAGGCATCGTTGAACATTGCTTATTAATTAAGAAAGGTTTCAAGCCTCATAAATAACCTGCCCGGCATGCTTACCTTTGTAGTTTTGTTTTCCCTAGGTCCTCCGATATCTACCTCCGTTAGCGAATCCTGAGCGATGAAACCAGGTGCACGCTGATCATCAGGGTCTTCTATTCTCAAACCCTTACCTTCCATCCCTTCCGTTGTAATCTAATTATGGGCCATGGTAAGGTTGTGGTACTAGCTCAGATCAAAGGTAGAACGGTAAAACAAAGTCTTGTTCATGTGCACTTCTGCTGAGAATGGGTTGAGATTGGCTGGTACCTTTTTCATTCGTTATCCATCCCAGATTAACATCATTTAGTGAAGCATTAATCGAACACAATAATTTACGTAAATCTAATCTCTACCCAATAGAACAAAATAAGTCGGTTTTGTCGTGATTACAAAAAAAACAGTCTTACTGACCTTAGATCCAACTGCCACCTCAAAAGTAATTACTCATTTTACTCTGGCTGCATCCCCTGTAAAATTGAGCATTTGGACATCTATAGGGGACAAATTGGGTTTGTCCTTAACCAGGCGTCTTAAAGTTACCAACGACATTACGTTCAGTACAGCCCTTCCATCAATAAAGACCTGAGAGTAAGGTTTTCCGTTGATATGTGCCTTGATGTACAACGACTTGAGGTGATTAGTATGTTCTGCTGTTGGGATTGGGAAAAACATCCCCTCCAATGGCACCTTGAATTTGATGAGTTCAGTAGCAGCTTCTTCCGTTGCATAATAGTCTTCCACTTCCTGCTTGGCACTTGCTCAGAATTATGATGGAAGAATACTAAGCATATTTTGACTCAGGACGGCACACACATGCTCCTCTAACCATTACTTAGGCATTTGTCTCTGCTGAGCCAGTTTCCTTTGTTCCCGTCATTTTTTAGTCTTTGTGAGACGGGAGTGATAACCCAGAAAGAATGGCTCTTTACAAGGTACATACACTGTAAACTTCTCATCTTTTCCATAGAAGTGAGCTGTGAGGCTCGGAGTAGTAAGTCGAGTGAAAATCGATGGTCGATCGTCTAGCCTTTAGAACGTTGTTTTTTTCACTTCAAAGGTTTTGGACTGTTCCTTGATGAAAGAATCTCCTGGTTTATTTTCAACATCTTCCCGACACATCTGTACCATGTTTGTATTGGTTGTTGGGAAAGGGTCTATATCTACTAAGGTTTCCTCGCTTTTATTAGCAAATCTCACCCTTCCTTCTTGTAAAGCCTTCTAAATTATGTTCCTGAAAACAACACAGCTATTGGCATTATAAGAAAATGAATAATGCCACTTACAATATTTCTTTCTCTTCAACTCCTCGGAACTTGGGATTTTGTGGCCGAAAAGTAAACAAATATGTTTGTCTTTAACCATCTGATCAAATATTTGTTCGGCCTTTGATACATCGAATATATAGTTGGATGGTCCCGCAGGAGAAACATCCCCCTTCCCTTTACCAGGTTTCAAAAAAGGACAAGTACAAGATAAACCTTTCACTAATTCTGCCGCAATTACCTCTATCAGTTGTTCCTCCTCGTTGTTCGTAACAACATCCACAACTAATATCATTGCTTGCCTAAGAAATAACTTGACAGACTGCTTCTTCTCCTTTTTCTTGATCATTTATTCTATTCTGACGGTATGAGAAAGTAAACGGGACAAATCAAAAAAATCCTGGAGAATGAGATGCTCTTTGAGTTGCGGATGCATTCTGCTGATGGCTATTTTAGCACACTTCATTTCTGGTAATTGAGTGGTACATTTAGTCTTAGCCTACTGAAAATGCTCAACGAATATTGTCACACCTTCAAATGACTTTTGTTTGACCGCCAAAAGATTTGTTATGAAAGATGCTGGTTTGAAAAACAGCTCATCAAAAATCGATTCCATGCCTGACCATGAATACATAGAATTGGGAGCCAAATTTGCATACCAAGTAAATGTTGTTCGTGTTAAAAATAAAGAAAATAATTGCAATTTATGCCAGTCACTATTCTTGAATTCTCCACATTGTGCCGTGAACCTCCCAATATGTTCTATGGTTGATTTGTTGTCCTCTCTAGAGAACGTGGAGAACTCAGGTAATTTAAACCCTCGAGATAACACTGCCATATAATCTACCCATTCGAGATACAATTTTTGATAAACTGGTCAATCACTGGTCTATCAACGCAATGCTTCTGTCATTGCATTAACATCGGCTGATGGTGCTGGTTGTTGATTCTGCATGGGAAAATTTAGCATAATTGACTGAGAACCCTGTCCTGGAAATGGGGCTACCTCAAGATATCCTACTCCCTGCATCGAATAAGCTGTCGCTATTACAGGATACATGGGAGGAACAGTTGCAGCATAACTTTGTGGCCCTCTATACGAGGGACAAACACTCCTGTTAGGAGCTACCATCGAGTCGAAAGACGCCTATATCCCCATTGGTGACTGGACCCCCGTCATCGGGTATGTATGGTTCTTTCTAGGAAAGGCTTTGCGGGAACAACATTTTGTGCCGCTAATCTCGGATTTCCTTGATGCCCCCTAGGTACCGAAAATGACGGCTCTCTGCGCAATAATTGTACTGACCCATAAGATGGTGCACCAACCGTCAAAGCAAGAGGATACACAACTGCCTGAGGTATTTTATGAGCGTTTTGTCTCTATTCAAAATTATGGAGCTCGTTCTGAAGTAGTGGCCGGAACACTGTGGCAAACTGGGGAATAAAGCTCTGAATAAGTTCGCCTGTACATTGCTCCATGGCCTGTCGTATGGCAGTTAAGGACATGGGTATCAACTGAAACACCTAGGGAGGAGACGAGGAATGTGCTCCCTACTCAGGAAGAGTGACCTAGGCAGTGCTGAAAGTCGTCACTGGAGGATCGAAAACCCCCCGTAAAACATGCACTAGAGGCCGATCGGATGAATTTGATAAAGGTCCCGAGGACTACTGCTGAGAATTTGACATAAGGAGCCTTCAACGCAGTTGCATGCACCGGCTACCTTTGTTCCCATTGGGCGTGCCAATTTATGTTGTTGTACAAAAGGGGAGCCAATAGAATTGGCGATCGGCTTCTCCTTCAATGAACATAAACAATCCAACGGAAGAATAAATGTAAGAGTTGGACTTTTAAGAAACATGGGTTCCTTGAACTTACTATATAAAAGGTTCAAGAAAGTAGAAATATTGCATGTAGAAGCCAAAAAGAACTGGAATTAATGTGTCTCGATTGATTTTGATAAACGAAGTAAAATATTACTGGAATTTAAACCTAAAGTAAAATGAAACGGAAAGTTGGTAATCAAGAAATAAAGAAAACACATGAAACTAATCAAAGCTATGAAGAAAAACAAGAAAAAAATGCAGAATGAAAGGAAATTGAAACTTGAAAACTGCTAATCTTCTGGATGTGTTTGTATGTCTTGTTCTAGGGATCCTTGCTCATTTTATGCTTGTTGTGGTGTTATAACCGATTATCTATATGTGGAGAAAATCTCGCTTCATGGCTCAACTTTAGCAATTAGGTGTAGCAATACTTACCGATCGTGTCGAGAGGTGGGGTGACGTCTACCTACTCAATTGTTCCTGGTTCCGATATTGACCGGGTACATCGGCTGAAAAGTAATTGACGTCATCATTAGTTTGGAGAAATTCCCATCGGCATCGACTCAATATTACCGTTGCAACGACTCGACTAAAATTGACATCAACACATATTTTCAATATCCTTTTCAAAAAATATATATTCTTTTAGTTGGATAAGTCCATGTCTCATTTTGTCTCTGCCTCTGTTCCCTTTTATTTATTAAAAAGAAAAAAAATGTAATGGTCCTCATGATTTTTTTCCCCCTTTCTCTTGTATGAGAAGAGATTTGCCAACTTTGTCTAGGGACCAAATCAATTAAGATATTTTCAACATTCATTTGCTAAAATTAATCCACCCATCTTTTTAGTATTTGAGCTGTATAATGTGTATATTTTAAAATTGTCTTACAATTTGATATACAAAAGTTATAAAATTATACTACAAAACAAAGATGGAAGGGAGTGGCGTTGGTCTCTAAAATTTTTTAAAATTTTTATAATATGTTTTAGAAAAATTAAAATTTTATAAAATTTTATATTTTACTTTAAAAATTTATAACATTATCTTCCAACATATTATTTCATATAACTTAACCTACAAATTTAAATTCTTAATTTCACGTCTTCAAATTCATTAACAAAACTCACCCCAAAAAAAAAAAAAAATCTCTATGAAAACAAACAAAAATTGCACCCACTAATAATTGAGGAATCTCTAATCCCACCTTTTGTCTCAATCCCTTTTTAAATTCTTTTTCTTTTTTTAATCTTTTACACTCTTTTATGGTAAAACTCGACTTTTACCCCATGATTTTTCTCTTTTTTTAATTGAAACGAGGTTAACTTTATCTATGCAATACAACTTTTGAAATAATGTCAAACAAATCTAACTGTCTAATAGAGTTATATTCGAACATGAGTGAGCTGAGTATTGAATTTTCAAACTCGAGTTCAAACTTACTCGAACACTGTTGGAGTTCATTCGTTTATTAATCGAGTTCGAGTTCATATTTGAGCTCGTTCATTTATTCTTTAATAATTTTCGTATTCATTCGAGTTCGAATTCGAAAAACTCAATTAGTATTCGTGTTCGAATTGTTCGTTCGTTTATTTTGTATTTTTTATTCTAAAATTAAAAAATAATAATTCTAAAATTTATTTAAAAAATTAAATTTAAACATTTGCGATACATCAGTAATTACATTTTTAAAATACAACAAAATAAAATAAAGATATTATTATAAAATATAAATAATTAAATATATGTAATAAATATAATATAATTATTTTTTAAAAATATATATGTTCGCAAACATGCGAATATGTTCGCGAACATGTTCGTGTTCGTTTGATTAATAAACGAACGTAATATTTTATTCGAGTTCGTTTGTTTATTAAATAAATGAGCCTTATTAGAATACAAACGAACTCGAACAAGTGTTTGTTCGCGAACGTTCGATTCAAATTTAACTCTACTATCTAGCCATAAATTTAGGTTTAAGATAGATAATAGTACCATCTAACTATTCCCCCTAACTCTGACAGATTCCTTTTGGAACATTCTAGGGTTTTTTTTTTTTTTTATTACAGTTAGTTGTTATTCAAAAGTTGATAGCTAGCGACTTCATGAGCTCATATTCTAAAGAGATTCGAACCCAAAACATTAATATAGAGTTCAAAATATTAACCATCTCAATCAACTCAAGATATAACAATATTCTAGTTTTAATATTATTGATTAAAGATTTCTGAATAATTTTTTAAAATATTTTTTCGTTGAACAAAGCTTTGAATTATCTTTTTTCCTCTTTCATCAAGCTTTTTTTTTTTTTTTTAATATGCAAAAGAAAGAAAAGATGAAATACTTCTTTTTATGGAAAAAAAAATAGTCAATCCATGATTTCTTAAGTTTTGTATCACATTCAAATCTTGTGTTGTTATAAAATTTGGGTAGTGTTAGAATAAAATCTACATACTACACACTAAGAAAACTCTAACTATTTTTGCACAAGAATTTTTTCAAACTTCTCTCTTTCTTTTTCTCACAATTCTTTCACAAAATGATGGTATATTTCAAGCTTAGAGAATAGCTCTATTTATAGAGCTCTTAATTAGTGGAATACATCATCTTCCACTAATCTTACTTAGTGGTGTCCCCACTAAATAATGGATATTCATAAAAATTTATAATTAGTGGAGTTTCAACTAATTCCCTAATAGTTCACATAAATCCATAATTAGTGGAATTTCCACTAATATATTCATAACACTCCCTCTTGGATGTCCATTCATTACATAAAGAATATGTCTCGTTAAAACCTTACTAGATAAAAACCCAGTGGAAAAAAAATCTAGTAAAGGAAAAAGAGTACACTATTCTATATGTCTGTTTATTACTCCCCTTGATGAGATGATTCCTTTAAATTTTTGAACCGATACATACCAATTTTATATCTCAACTTTTCAAATATTGCAGTCGGTAAAGTCTTTGTGAAAATATCTACGAGGTTGTCACATGACCGAATTTGTAGCACATCAATTTCACCTTTCTTTTGGAGTTCATGAGTAAAAAAGAATTTTGGTTAAATATGTTTTGTTCGATATCCTTTAATATATCTTCCTCATAATTGAGCTATACAAGCTGTATTGTCTTCATAAAGAGGAATTGGAATATCTCTGATAGATGATAATCCACAACTTTCTCGGATATCATGAATTATGGATCGTAACCATACACATTCTCTACTTGCTTCATGAATGATTATACTTTCAGCATGATTTGAAGAAGTAGCTGCTTAGAGATATCGAATGACTTGTGTAATTCCATTCCAATGTCGTCGTGTTGGTGAAGAACTAAATCTTACTAATAAATTGACAGTAAAGACAATATCAGGTCGTGAATTATTAGTAAGATACATCAATACACCAATTGCACTGAGATATGGTACTTCAGAACCAAGGAGTTCTTCATCATCTTCTTGATGTCGGAAAGGATCTTTATTCACATCTAATAACCGGACAATCATTGGAATACTCAATGGATGTGCTTTGTTCATGTAAAATCTTTCTAGAACTTTTGTTGTATATGTTGATTGATGAAACTTGCCAAATGGTCAATTTGTATACCAAGGCAAAATGTAATTTTACCAATATCCTTGATGTCGAATAATCAATTATTTTTTGGAGCTCTTCAGGAGTTCCAATAAGATTAATATAATCAATATATATCACAAATTTAAAACCAAATTTTTTAATAAAAACACATGGACATATCTGGTCATTTTTAAATCTCGCTTTTAATAAATATTTACTAAGACGATTGAACCACATGCGCCCAGATTGTTTCAGGCCATATAATAATTTCTGCAACTTGATAAAGTAATTTTCACGAGGATAATGTTTATATGCTTCGGGCATGCAAAATCCTTCAGGGATTTTCATGTAAACATCATTTTCTAAATTTTTATACAAGTAAGCAGTGATAACATCTAATAGGCGCATATCTATCTTTTCATGTACTGCCAAACTGATAAGATATCGGAATGTAATAGCATCAACAACAGGAGAATAAGTTTCATCATAATCAATACCTGGTCTTTGTGAAAAACCTTGGGCTACTAACCGTGCTTTATAGCGTATGATTTCATTATTTTCATTATGCTTTCGCACAAATATCCATTTGTAGTCAACAGGTTTTACACCTTCTGGTGTTCAGACTGCAGGTCCGAAGACTTCACGTTTTGTCAGTGCATTTAACTCCAATTGAATTGCATCTTTCCATTGTAGCCAATCTTTTCTATGCCGACATTCATCAATTGATATTGGTTTGGGATCATCATTATCCTGTATAATATCAAGAGATATATTATATACAAACATATTATCAATCATTGTTTCTATCCGATTCCAATTTCTACCGGAAGTGGTATAATTGATAGAAATTTCAGTATTACTTTCATCAACTTCTGGTTCTTTTTCATCAGTTCTCTCTTGGTCTTTATCATTCTTTTCTTCAATATGATCTTCTAGATCATTTAATCCTCTTTTCTTTTGAGAATTTTTATCTTTAGAACCAAGAGGTCGGCCATGCTTCTGGCGTGCTTTTGACTCAGCAGCTATATGTATAATATTTTGTTCTGCTAGAACTTCCATTCGAATAGGAGCATTTATAGTTAGAATATGCGATTTTGTAACTCTTCTAGAGTCAACAAAAGTGTCTGGCATTTGATTTGCAATACTTTGTAAATGAATTATCTTTTGAACTTCAAATTCATATGCGCTTGTGCGCGGATCAAGATAATTTAATTATGTTGTCCAAGTAAGATCTTTCTTATACTGTTTATGTTCTCCCCCTAATTTAGGGAATAATGATTCATCAAAATGACAATCAGCAAATCTTGCTGTAAATACATCTCCTGTCAGGGGTTCAGCATACCTGATAATAGAGGGAGAATCATATCCAACGTATATCCCCTTTCTTCTTTGAGGACCTATCTTTGTACGTTAGTTTGGTGCAATTGGAACATATACAATACACCTAAAAATTCTTAAATGGGCAATATTTGGTTCTGAACCAAAAGCCAATTGCAAAAGAGACAATTTATGATAACCAGTTAGCCTTATACGTATAAGTGCTGCAGCATGTAAAATAGCATGTCCCCAAGCAGATATTGAGAGATTTGTTTTCATTAATAATGGTCTAGTAATTAATTGTAATCTTTTAATAAAAGATTCAGCAAGACCATTTTGTGTATGAACATGAGTTACAGGATGTTCAACATTAATCCCAATTGACATGCAATATGCATCAAAAGCATGTGATGAAAATTCACCAGCATTATCCAAACAGATATTTTTAATGTAATGGTCAGGAAATTGTGCTTATAATTTAATTATTTGAGTAAATAATCTCGCAAATGCCAGGTTGCGAGTAGATAATAAATACACATGTGACCATCGGGATGATGCATCAATTAAGACCATAAAATATTTGAACAGCCCACATGATGGATCAATAGGTCCACAAATGTCTTCGTGAATCCGTTCAAGAAATGTAGGACTTTCAACTCCTACTTTTACTGGTGATGGTCTAACAATTAATTTTTTTTAGGGAACATGCAGCACATGAGAATTTTTCAGATGTCAATAACTTTTTATTTTTTAATGGATGACCATGTGTATTCTCAATTATTCTTCTCATCATGGTAGATCCCGGATGACCCAACTGGTCATGCCAAATGCTAAAAGTAGTTGGATCAGTAAACTTCTGGTTTACGAGATGATGAATTTCAATTGTACGTATTTTTACAAAATATAGGCCAGTAGAAAAAGACGACAGTTTTTTTAATATAGATTTTTTATCCAAATTAATTTGAGTAATATAAAGATGTTCAATACCATTTTCCTCATTTGTTTCAACATAATACCCATTTCTACGGATAACTTTAAAACTCAATAAATTTCTTCTGAATTTTGAGGAAAATTGTGCCTTATCAATAGTAATTATTGTTCCTTCAAGCAACAATATACTAGCTCTTCTGGAGCTTTCAATCACATTTGTACTACCGTTTATTGTATAAATATTTATTTCTCCACTTTTGAGATAAGAAAAATATTTCTCATTTTTTAGCATGGTATGTGTAGTTCCACTATCAATAATACATACATTATCATTAACAACAGCTATCTGAACAAAAAAATATATATATGGAAACGTAAATATTATTAGAATACAATGAAAAGTCAAACATATCAGGGTGAAGCATTAATTTTTCTGGACACTGCCATTACCAATTAAATGGTCTATCATACTGTTTGGGTGTTCAAAAAAATCCGATACATCCATATGGGTAATATTGATATTAAGATCTTCAAGATCAATATCATCATCCTCCGCATCATTCACTGGATGTTGAGAAAAATTTGCTTCAACATTTTTATTGTTCTTTTTCAGTGAAGCTTGATATAACTTCACTAAATGCTTGGCCGTACGACAGTTACATGACCAATAGCCTTTCATGCTACATCTATAACATATATCCTTATAATTATAATTTTCTTCAATTTCTTTTTCTTTTTCTTTTCCCTTATGATCTTTTCTATTCCACTTCAGGTGGCCAGTATTTCTCACGGCTTGATTATGATTGTGATAAGGGAAATATCAAGCATGTCCACGACCACGGCCACGATTATAACGATGGCTTCTACTGGAGCCAACAATATTCACTTCTGGAAATGCTGTTGAGCCAGTTGGTCTGGCTTCATGATTTATTAATAATAACTCATTATTTTTCTCTGCAATGAGGAGGGTAGTAATTAAATTTATAAATTGTGTATACTCTTTTTCGCGATATTGTTGCTGCAGGACAATATTCGAAGCATGAAAGGTGCAGAATGTTTTTTCCAGCATATCTTCATCAATAACTTTTTCTCCGTATAATGTTAACTAAGAAGTAATTTTATACATCGCGGAGCTATATTCATTCACGGTTTTAAAATCTTGCAACCTCAGGTGCACCCATTCATACCGTACAGTGGGTAGTACGACCTTCTTCAGCTGGTCAAATCTTTCTTTTAAATTTACCCACAGGACATATGGATCTTTTTCGGTAAAATATTCTATTTTCAAATTTTCGTCAATATGACGACGGATAAAAATCAAAGCTTTGGCATTTTGCTGTGCAGATGCACTATTATTTTCTTGAATAGTTTCACTAAGGCCTTTAGCATTTAGATGCATTTCTACATCAAGAACCCATGACATATAATTTTTTCCAGTAATATCAAGGGCTACAAATTCGAGTTTAGCCAAGTTAGCCATAGGGATCAATAAATGCGTACCTGTCTTCTGGCTTGTGTAACGGTAGAGACTCATGCTTTAGTTTTCTGGCTTTTGTAACGGCAGAGACTCGTGCTGATAACGTGTTATAAAATTTGGATAGTGTTAAAATAAAATTTACAGACTACACACTAAGAAAACTCTAACTATTTTTGCACAAGAATTTCTTCAAACTTCTCTCTTTTTTTTTTCTCACAATTCTTTCACAAAATGATTGTATATTTCAAGTTTAGAGAATAACTCTATTTATAGAACTCTTAATTAGTGGAATACATCATCTTTCACTAATCTTATTTAGTGGTGTCTCCACTAAATGGTGGGCATTCATAAAAATTCATAATTAGTGGAGCTTCCACTAATTTCTTAATAGTTCACATAAATCCATAATTAGTGGAGTTTTGCTAATTAGTGGAGCTTCCACTAATATATTCATAACATGTGTCTAATATTTAAATATATTTTTAAATAATATGTTTTTGGATTGGGATTCTTCTAAAAAATAAAATTTTTATAAATTTAAAAATTAATATTGTAGTCTACTCGGAATGAATAATAAAGTTGATAATATTTTACAGATAAAATTCATTTATATTTCATTTATTTTTATTAAAACAAGCCTAAAATAGTTTTTATTAAAAAAATAAAACCAATCAATTTTAAAAAAAAAAAAAATCACGTGGTAGTTAGTTAACCTCAAAAGCATGTCATGATTCATTTGAATGGTAGCAAGTAGCAACTACTATAAACTAACTACCAGTAGCCAGTACAAAGGAAATGAGAATTCAGCCACAAGAGGCGTCGTCTTCCTCTCTTCTCCTCTATAGCAGCAATACTGGTAGCGGTGGGCTTCTCTCAAGAGTTGCCAGAAAATGGTTGGACCTCAACGCCCGCAGTTTGTTCTATTCGGATCATCCATAGTGGAGCTGAGTTATAGCCATCAAGGCTGGGGTTCAATCCTCACTGACCTTTACGCTCGTAAGGTACTTGTCTTCTCTCTTCTTCGACTTCTTCACATGAAAATTGAAATCTTTGTCAATGTCTCTGCCTCGTTCATGGATATGGTCTTATTGTTTTTGGCTAAAGTTTTCTTTCTCTTCTTGTTTTGTTGAATGCTGATTTGAAACGGGTTTACGTTTTCTTTGGAAGATCTTGTCTGTCTGCCGATTCTCATCGGTTCTGAATTTCTGATCGTTCTTTCTATATGTCTGTTAGTACAATTATTAGTTTCTCTCTGTTTCTGCCTTTTTGGAATTCATATATGTTTGCACGTACGTCGTTTCAGTGAGATCGTTGAAGAAAAAACGCATAATTTGTGGTGGGTTCCACTTTGTTTTCGACCTTGTTTTCTCTACCTACTTATTAATCGTTCAACGATTTTGACATGTTGATTATGATTTAGATCATTGGTTATCTTGGATTTATTCATTACACGTTTAGGAGCACTAATATTCGCCAATTATTGCTTGTGATCCATATGTATGCCAGAAGAAAGAAAATTTGTGAATCTGTTGTATAGATGATTAGTCTTTTTGCACCAATATTAGCTTGTTATGGATTCTGACTGGTTTTTTCCCCGAAAAGCCTCCGAATGGTGGTGGGGTGGTGGGTCGCATTAGGCTCTTGGCTGACTGCGACTTGTTCCCTGCTGCTTAATATTAATGCTTGGTTTATATTCTCTTTTTCATGTCACTTCCATTCCAATATTCTCTGGAAAAAGGATGAAGGAGAACAAAAGGCATAGCTTATGGGGTTATTGATCATTTGGGGCCATTCTGCTTCTTGGACATTGTGACGTCTTAAAATAGTCATTCAATCAATGCGTCTTCAGGACGCATTGAATGCATCTTATGTGAAATATAAAATCAAAATTTTAAAAATAGCACAGGATGCATTTATTGAATGCATCCTCTCAAGGCCATTTTAGGACACCATACAGCATCCGAATGAGGCAAAGTGGCCCCTGATCAATAATTCTCGCTTATGTGGTCTCACTGAGAATATATTCTGATAAAGCCAAAAAATGAGAGTTTTCCTTTTTTTTTTTTTTTCCTCCGTTTTTTCCTTTGTGATCAGTACTTCTTTTTGGTTTTACTGCAAGCAATTCTATAATTTGTGGGCTTTACAGCAAGCAATACAAAGATGTAACATCAAACTTGTTGCCATTTGGAACTTTCTTGCTTGTCATTCTCTGTTCTTGTGTATGACCACGAGTATCGATATCAACTCCTCCAGGCTTCCTGGATATTTGATAATTTAATTTCGAGTCACTTTTTTTTTCCCCAACATTTTCTCCTTGAGGAGGGCTAGGGCCACATATTGACTGTTGCTTCATGAAGTAGGAACCCAACTCCTAGCTGGCTACATTTCCGTGGCAGAGAGAGGCCTCTAATAGTTGGTTTTCCCATTCTATATTTAGTCATATCCTGTCATTTGATTTGTATTTTCAGCTGAAGTACAGCAGACTTTTTAGTTTACCAGGATGTACAGGATATGTGCATTTATAGCCAGTGCTCACTTTCCAGTGTAATTTTCTCTCTTTTTGCAACTGCAATTGCTATAGGCAGATATAGTGTTGAGAGGATATGCTGGTTGGAATTCACGCCGTGGTCTTCAAGTTTTGGAGCAAGTTTTCCCTAAGGTACATTCTTAAATTGATGTTGCAGACTAACTGTAAATGTAATTGCATGAGATTATGGAGTCGCTCTAACTTCACCATTTTAGCAACTAATGTTGTTGTTTGGAGGATATCTTTGTCCAGGATGCAGCTGTGCAGCCTTCTCTAGTTTTGGTTTACTTTGGTGGAAATGATTCCACGAGTCCTCACCCGACTGGTTTAGGTCCTCATGTTCCTCTTGATGAATACATAGAAAACATGAAGAATATTGCAATTTATCTAAAGGTACCTTTATTTGAATGAATTGTTTTAAGTTGTCTAGCTGCATTACATGAATTGATTCCTCAACCTTTTATAATATAGGAATTCATTCTGCATCTTTCCTATCCAGTTTTCTCTTATCTTCAGCCTGCTGTTTTTTGTAAAGCAAAACAACATTGCATTTTAGGGGATACGAACTTTTTCTCCTGCTCTACCTCAGGATGCTCATCAAATATGCTACATTCCCAAGGAACAAAAAATAAAGAAAAAGATAAGGATAGCAATTTAGAAGTTTTTACGCACTCTGAAACTCACAATCCCTGTCACATGATCTTGATGGTTTCCCGGAATTGAAAAAGTAAACTTGCCATGTAGTTTCAAAATTTTGTCCACTTTGCAATTTTATCTTGGAAATGCTGTGGGGAATGTGACAGCTTTGCTTCTGTGAATTTGACCACTTCATTTCATCAACTTATATATATGTAACATATCATGCTACAGCAGAAAGTGAGCATCAAATCGTTCCCAATTATTTAAAGCCTCTTTCTTTTATGTTTCCTAGTATATTAATCAAAGAAATTCTCCTAGCAGTCTCTCTCAGAGAAGACGCGTCTAATCTTCCTTAGCACCCCTCCAGTGAATGAGGCACAAATCTGTGAAGTGTTCGGGTAATGAAATTATATTTTTATTTTTCCTGTAGTTTCCTCACATATTTATCATTCAAAGTTCACTCTTTTCTTTTTGTTTTTTTTTTCCAAAATCTTTTTCGTATTATCCTCAGTGGAGAAATTGGTTCACTCAACCGGACGAATGACTCCTGCCGAAAATATTCAGAAGCTTGTTTAAAGTTGTGCAAGGAGTTGGATGTGAAAGCTATTGATCTTTGGACTGCACTTCAGCAGCGAGATGACTGGCAGGCTGTTAGCTTCATGTAAGTATACCTTTACTTTACTGTTCTTGATCTTTTTACCAGACAAGCATCCTGCATGATTTATTGATTGATTTCTTGAAGTTGATCATTAAATTGATAAAGTTTTGGACAGTAACTCCAAGTTCATGCAAACACACACGAAAGAATGCTTATTTGGCTAATGGAGTTGCAGGTGACGACTTAAAAACACATGGTTTGGGGTAGACAGCAGAATCCGAAGAGGGTGCTTGTTTCCTTGCTGTTTTCACATGGCAGTCTGTGTTGTAGCTAATCCAGGTTCTTTCTGCAGAGATGGAATCCATTTGTCATCTGAAGGAAGCAAGATTGTGGTTAAGGAAATCCTAAAGATCCTCAAAGAGGCTGACTGGAGTCCCAATCTGCATTGGACGTCCTTGCCACCTGAATTTGGAGAGGATTCACCTTATGACTTTATTGGCCCAAATGGAGACCCTATAAATGCTTCTGACATCGTTGCACCCTGGCAGACCCAATGGGATGAGAAGTGAAGTCAAATGACTTTTTAATTTCTGTTTCAGAGATAAAGCTTTGAAACCCTTTGTCAAAGAATCATTTCAATTTGAGATTTTTTTTTTTTTTGGTTACCTCTTTGGTCACACCAATATCACACTCCAGAGACAGTTCTTTTGACACTACTGTTGTTATTCATCTGGTTCCATTCCAGTGCATCAAAATTACAAATTTGTCCTCGATTTGAAAGGCATCCAACAGGGAAAAAAGGATAGTAGCCTTATATGGAGGTCCCATTTCTGCAGTCAGGCATTCTGCAAACCTCAAATTTTCCCATATCATATCATGTATAGTGTATTTCAACTTTTCGAAAATAGCACTCTTGAGAGGATGTAGGTTCGTAGACCAAATGAACATGCCGAGTCACCACGCAAGTAGGGGCGGCAATATTGAACACGACACGTCAACACGACATGAACACAACACGGTTATAACGGGTTAGGATGGGATTTCGCGGGTTCAGGTCGAAACAGGTCGACCCGTTTAACTTTAAACGTGTACAGGTCATAAACGGGTTCAACCTGTTTTAACCCGTTTCAACCCACGAACCCGTTTAACTTTTTTTAATATTTATATTTAATACTTTTTGTAATACCCTACAAATTTTACTATAAAAAATTAGATAATTTAATTTTTTTACATGAATTAATTGAATTAAATTTTATTATATGAATTAATTAAATTGTTTGTGTGTCTATTTTGTTTAATTATATGAGACATCTTAAAGAAAATAAATGATGTTAATGTGGTTATTTGCTTAATATATAGTAAATGAATCATTCTTAATTAATTATTATTTAGTGTCTATAATAATAATATTAGTACAAGTTGGTAAGCAACGACCTTACGCGAGTCTAAAGGGGAAGGTTAGACCTTTAGGAAATAACGTATGTAATATGCCTACAGGCCGAATAGAATATAGAATGAAAAGAAGCTCGTGTGGTACATTTACCAGAGGGTAAGGTTCACTCAACATCGATTTACCAGCTCGTATACTATGCTATTTCTGACATTGGGACAAAGACAATTTGAATTACACCCTACAAGGACAAGCCTTCCTTTCATGCTCGTTTTTTGCTCTCCATTTGCTCTTTAAAATTCCTGGCATGCTACGACAAAATTGTTGTTCTAAATATATAGAGAAAATAATTTCTTGAATAATCCAATTTTATTGCAAAATTACATTTGTTTAGATTTTTAAAATTAAATCTTATGAATTTATTAAGATCTCTAAATATTTAGCAGAATGGTTTATTATTTTATTGGTAATATATGACTTTACGGACTATTAGTTTTTTAATTTTATATAATTTGATTTGATTTTTTCAAATTTTTTGTGTAATGGTGCACAGATTGGCGGGTTTAGTAGGTATTCGAGTTGACGAATTTAGTAATTATCTATTTAATTTTTGTGTCTAATTGTGTCATGTCATGTCAACACGTTTTATAACACGAACACGACACGAAAATAAATGGGTTGACACGACACGACACGTTTATTAATCGGGTCGTGTTCGGGTTGGCCTGTCAAGTGTAATTATCTCAAGTTGACACGACCCGCCAACTCGAACACGACACGATTGCCACCTCTACACGCAAGCATGGGTAAAATTGTGTTGATTGGTATTGAGCGTATTACTAGGAGGAAATGCAAACGGATGATCCCCTCCTTAAAAAAAATCTTTATTTGGTTAAAAAAGGCATTTATTAACCAAAATAAAATTTTCACCTTCCAGAATATACGTGGTACAAACTTTGAAAGCATTTAGTTTATAGTATTAGAATCTGCCTCAATTACACCTTTATCTTACCTACAATATTACCAATGGATTTTTCATCTAATGATGACAAGTGTCTTCTCTGCCTACGTCTAAGGCTCATAAACTCCTTCTAGCCGAACTGTATTATTACTAGAGTTTATCAATTATTATGCCCATGTTGATGAGTTAATCATGTGTTTTACCATATATAATTTTAGTTCTAATATTATCATATCAGCATCCTTGTTGTGAATTTGATTCAAAATAAAATCAGTAAATATAAAATTGTAAAGTAAAGATACTAGAAGAAGAAAGAAGAGAGAGAATCGCTTAAATACGATTTCATTGATTCATTATTCGTTTGTTTACATATGACCCCTATTTATAGAGGTTTCGATGCAGAATCTGAAATGTTAAGAAATGAATTTAATAACCTTAGAAAACGAAGAGTCACCGTATACGAACAGTCACATTATCTTCAAGAAAATGAATAGCCACTTAACCTTTCATATTTTATAACACTCCCTTTAGATGTTCATTTTCAACCACTTCGAAAAATACCTCGTTAAAAACCTTCATAGGAAAAACCTTATGGGATTAAAATCTAGTCAAGGAAAAGAATACACTTTTCGTTTTAGAAGGAATACTGCCTCATTAAAAACCTGACTAAGAAAAAATCCAATAGAAAAAAATCTTAGTTAAGGAAAAAGAGTACAGTATGCAAATTCTCCCTCTTCATAACATCTTCAAGATGACTTTATATCTTTTAACCGACGCATTCCAATTTTATGTACTAATTTTTCAAATGAAACAATCGGCAATACCTTAGTGAGTAAATCTGCCATATTATCACATGATCGAATCTGTTGCACATCAATTTCACTTCTCTTCTGGAGTTCGTGAGTAAAGAAAAATTTTGGTGAAATATGTTTTGTCCTATCTCCTTTAATATATCCATCTCTTAATTGAGTTATAAAAGCTGCATTATCTTCATAAAGAGGTATTGAAATTTCCTTTTCAAAAGGTAATCCACAATTTTCTCGGATATAATAGATCATTGATCTCAACCACACACATTCTCGGCTTGCCCCGTGAATAGCTATAATTTCAACATGATTAAAAGAAGTAACTATTATAGATTGTTTTGTAGAGCGCCATGATATAGCAGTACCACCACATGTAAATAAATAACCAATTTGAGAACGTGTTTTATGTGGATCGGATAGATAACTAGCATCAGCATATCCAATCAACATTGGACTGGTTCTATTTGAATAAAGTAATCCAAGATTCATTGTCCCTTGGAGATATCTTAGGACATGTTTAATCCCATTTCAATGTCGTCGTGTTGGGGAAGAACTGAATCTTGCTAATAAATTCACAGAAAATGCTATATCATATCTAATATTATTAGTTAGGTACATTAATGCGTCAATTGCACTAAGATAGGGTACTATAGGACCAAGCAGTTCTTCATTATCTTCCTGAGGTCGAAAAAGATTTTTATTTATATCTAATGATCTCACGACCATTTGAGAACTTAATGGATGTATTTTGTCCACGTAAAACCTTTTAAGAACTTTTGTTGTATATGTTGATTGATGAATAAAAATACCATCTTCCAGATGCTCAATTTGTAAATCAAGACAAAACCTAGTTCTGCCAAAATTCTTGATTTCAAATTCTTACTTCAGGTTATTTCTTGCCTTTTGGAGTTCTTCTGAAGTTCCAATAAGGTTAATATCATCAACATATATCGCAAGTATCACAAAACCATATCCAAATTTCTTAATAAAAATATATGGACATAGTCGATCATTTTTATATCCTGATTTCAATAAATATTCACTAAAACGATTATACCGCATGCGTTCCAGACTGCTTTAAGCCATATAATGACTTTTGTAATTGAATGAAATAATTTCAACGAGGGTTAGAATTATATGCGCCAGGCATACTAAATCCTTTTGGGATTTTCATATAAATATCATTATCAAGGTTCTCATATAAATAAGCAGTCACAACATCCATCAGACGCATGCCAATCTTTTCACGTACTACTAGACTCACAAAGTATCAAAGTGTAATTACATCCACCACAGGTGAATATGTTTCATCGTAATCAAGACCCGATTTTTGCGAAAAAAAAACTTGTGCCACAAGTCGTGCTTTATATCGACTTCATTATTTTCAGTTCGCTTTCGCACAAATACTTATTTATAACCAATTGGTTTTACACCTTCTGGTGTTCGGACTACAGGTCCAAAAATCTCACGCTTTGCAAGTGAGTTCAACTCCGATTGAATCGCATCTTTTCATTTTGGCCAATTATTTCTATAACGACATTCTTCAACTGATGTTGGTTCAAGGTCCTCATTATCTTTTAACACTTCAAGTGCTATATTGTATGTAAAAATATCATCAATAGTTATTTTCATCCGATTACAACTTCTGCTAGAAGTTATATAATTAATGAACATCTCACTATTCTGTTTACTATTTTCAGATATTTGGATCTTTTCATCAGTTTCCACTTGATCCCTTTTTCCTAATTCTTCAATTGGATCATTCTGATCATTTAATCCTATTTTCTTTCGAAAATTTTTATCTTTTGAACCAATGGGTCGTTCACATTTCTGACGTATTTTTAATTCAGTAGTTATAGGAATTGTATTTTGTCTGGCTAGGACTTCTATCCGAATAGGGGCATCTATAGTTGGAATATGCGATTTAGTTACCCTTGTAAAGTCAGTAAAAGAATCTGACAGTTGATTTGCAAGTTTTTGCAAATAAATGATCTTTTAAACTTCTAATTCACTTGCGCTTGTGCGCGAATCTAAATAATTCAATGATATTATCCAGGCAAGCTCCTTTTTATGTGGTTTATATTCTCCCCCTAATTTAGAAAACAAAGTTTCATCAAAATGACAATCAACAAATCTTACCGTAAATACATCACCTGTCAATGGTTCAACGTATCTGATTATAGAGGGAGAAACATATCCAACATATATCCCAAACCTTCTTTGAGGACCCATTTGATATATATCCCCAACATATATCCAACGTACCTTCTTTGGTACGTTGATTTGGCACTATAGGTACATACACAGCACACTCAAAAATTCTCAAATGAGCAATATTTGGCTCAGAACCAAAAGCCAATTGTAAGGGAGAGAATTTGTGATAACTTGTTAGCTTTATGTGCACAAGTGCTGTAGCATGCAAAATAGCATGTCCCCAAGCAGTTGTAGAGAGATTTGTTCTCATTAATAACGGTCTAGCAATTAATTATAACTGTTTAATGAATTATTCAGTTAGACCATTCTGAGTATGAACATGCGCTACTGGATGTTCAATAGTAATACCAATTGACATGCAATAAGCATCAAATGCTTGGGAGGAATATTCTCCAGCATTATCTAGACGGATCCTTTTGATAGGATAATCTAGAAATTGCGCTCTTAAGTGAATTATTTGAGCAAGCAATCTCGCAAACGCCAAGTTGTGAGTTGATAATAAACTGACATGCGACCATCGGGTCGATGCATCAATTAAAATCATAAAGTATCTGAATTGCTCACATGGTGGATTAATTAGTCTACATATATCACCATGAATTCTTTCTAGAAATACTGGAGACTCAAACTCTATTTTTGTTGGAGATAGTTTAATAACCAATTTCCCTTAAGAATATGCAGCACATGAAAATTTATCAGATGTCAAAATTCTTTGACTTTTCAAAGGATGATCATGCGTATTTTTAATTATCCTTCGCATCATAATAGCTCCTGAATGACCCAAACGATCATGCCAAATGATAAATGTAGCAAGATCAGGAAACTTCTGATTTACTGAATGATGCACTTCAATTGCATGGATTTTTGTGCTATATAGGCCAGAAGAAAGAGATGGTAGCTTTTCTAATAAAGATTTCTTACCTGACATTATTTGAGTAATACAGAGATACTCAAAACTATTTTCTTCCATTGTCTCAATGTGATATCCATTTTGGCGAATATCTTTAAAGCTTAATAAATTTCTTCGAGATTTTGAAGAAAATAATGCTTTAGGAATAACAATATTTGTTCCTCTAGGTAATATAATATTAGCTCTTCCAAAGCCTCCAATCAACTTTATACTACCACTTATAATATTAACATTTGTTTCTTTCATCTATAGGTAAAAGAAATATTTTCTATCTTTCAATATGGTGTGTGTTGTACCACTATCAATTAGGCATATATCTTCAATGCCACTTGTGTATCCAGTAAGCATAATAATAGCTATCTAGGCATAACAAAATATTAAATACTCAATCAACAAAAACTTTAAACGCTAATTACTATCACAATGCCAAAAATATAAAATATAAAAGAAACATATTAAAAGTAAGCATCATCAATCAAATGTTCAATTCTTCCATCAGGATGCTCAAAGAAATCAAAACCAAAGAAAGATGAAGAAGAAGAAAAGACTTAGTGTTCCTCGAAGAACCACATGAGAGAGAGAGAGAGAGAAAAAAAAAGAGAAGATCATAAGGGTTCTTGTGGCCCTTGGTTTTTATAGAGTTGTTTCATGTGACTCTTTATCTTCCACTAAGGTTATATCCCAAATAACCGAAAAGCCACAATTCAAATAACCCTTCATCTGAGAATTCTAACATCATTCACTTCTGGAAATGGAGTAGAACATGTTGGTCGAGTTTCATGATTTTTCATTAATAACTCATTATTTTGCTCAGCTACGAGAAGACAATATATCAATTCTGCATACTTCTTGAATCCATTTTCTCGATATTACTGCTGCAGAAGCACATTCGAGGTATGAAAAGTAGCGAAAATTTTTTCTAACATATCCTCATCAGTAATATTTTCTCCACACAGTTATAGCTGCGAGCTAATTTTGAGAATAGTAGAATTATAATCACTAACAGATTTAAAATCTTTTACTCGCAAATGCATCCAATCATACCGTGCCTTTGGAAGGACAACCATCTTCTGATGATCAAACCTTTCTTTCGAATTAATCCACAAAATAAGTGAATGTTTCACGGTAAGGTATTCAACCTTTAAGTCATCATGAAGATAATGATGGAGAAGAATCACAGCTTTAGCATCATTTTGTGATGATGATGGATTTCTTTCTACAATGGTATCTACCAGACTCATTGTAGTTAAATGCATTTCAGCATCTAGTGTCCAAGATAAATAATTTTTTCCAGCAATATCAAGAGTTTCAAACTCAAGTTTGGTGAGATTTGCCATGTGAATACAAAATCAAATAGGAAAAATACCTACATTTCTCTTTTGTTATAGCAAACTTCGATAGTATCACCGTGATTATAACCTTCAATAAAACAATTTCGGTAAAGTCTCGTGCTGATAACGTATTGTGAATTTGATTTAAAATAAAATCAGTAAATATAAAACTATAAAGTAAAAATACTAGAAGATGAGAGAAGAGAGAAAATCGCTTAGATACGATTTCATTGATTCATTGTTCGTTTGTTTACATATGACCCCTATTTATAGAGGTTTCGATATAGAATCTGAAAGGTTATAGAATATGAAAAGTTATGAAATAAATTTAATAACTTTAGAAAACAAACAATTACAATATACGAATAGTCACGTTATCTTAAAAAAATGAACAGCTACTGAACCTTTCATATTTCATAACAATCCTAAATTTATCAAGAAATGAGATATAAAATATAATAAATTGAACATAGAAACATTAGAAATTATACAGATTCCTTAAAAAAAGGAAAGAAGAGAAAATTTTAGATTGTAAATAACTTCTCCCGGATAAAAAAAGAAAAAGATAAAAAAAAACTTATTCAAATATATAGACCAAAAGAAATATAGTTAAAAATAATTCACAAATTTTAATAGTCTTGTGGATCATTACAGAATTATTGGAAATATGAATTCTCTTTATTTTATGCTATCCTGCTCCTCTATTTTTTCCCCAACATTATAAATGCATAAGAAAGGGAGTAACCAAATTCTAGCTATAAGAATCAATTTTTTCCCTTCTTCCCTCCATAATATAAAGTAAGATAATGAGATTATGATAACATAAATATGGTAGAGAACTTAACTTTTCTGCGAAATGGTAAACTCTTACTAATCCAATATAATTATAAAGAATCGATCTCAACCATAAAATAAAAGGATCAACTTCAAAACAAAATAAATAAAATAAAACTCTAAAACAGATGACACTTTTTACAAAATGGAAAGTGTATCCTTATCAATCCACACAGATCAGAGCCTGTAGAAGTATTTCCTAGTAAAAATAACGGAAAAATTAATTTGAGAGAGAGAGAGAGAGAGCGAGCACTAGGCCACTCCAGTAGTAAAACCTCCATTAGTGTGGAATAAACAAAGTGCATATTTACAAACAGAAGATCTAAAATTAAGAACTTTTCAAGCAAATCTGAAATGGAGATTTTCTTCTCATTCAAAGTAAATGCTAAATAGAACTTAAATAATAGCAGAACCATGTTCAGCAAAATAATCATTAAAAATACAGCCTTTACATTACTGACAACCCATAGGAAAGAAGAAAACATGACACAGCAGATGGCAGCAGTACAATAAATCGTCTGTTATCATTTCACTATATGATACAAAGTAGTAAAAATCCTCAACCCAAATCCCTCACATGCAGGTAAGTGCATGAATAATCCAGTATGTAAATTAAACAAATACATACAAAAGGTGGAAAACCAGTCAAAGCAGCATGAGTTACGGCAGGCACTAGCCGCACTACATCCCCTTCCCCTAACAGCAGTTATATTGATCATGCAGTCATGCTTGCCCTACTTCTCTGGAGGAAAATGAACAAAACTAGGCAACATGCATCCACATATCACATTCCGTACAAGTGCTAAACCTCAGAAGCATTGGAAATTCTGATTAGACGCATGTTCAGCATGATGATTAAAGATTTAAGATGATAATTGGAACCTGCCACTGGGCCTTTTTCTTCTCCAACCCTGGAAAATCATGAGGGGGGAAAAAATCATCAATTCAACTCAGGATTCACAAACAAATATTGTGCGTCAGATGAAAAAAGCACTTACGAAGGCAGCATAATATACAAATGTCAACCCAGCTAGAACGATGAAAGCAATTTGAAACACATTGTACCTGCAAAAGCATAAAATGTCAGCTTTACATTCAACTATTCAAAGAAAAAATGTCACAGATTTCTGAGTTCAAAACAGTTATCAACCCAGACAAAAAAATATTTCTGCAACTCACTTGTATAAATACTTAATTCCCCGAAGTGATTGCAAGGTATGACCAAATATTTCTTGAGCTGCAGTAGCTTGAGCATAGTAGGCAAAAGCAGTGGCACAGAACTGAATCACACTGCAACAAGAATGCCAAAAGAGTGCGCAATCAAATAAACCATTCCAACAGATTTCAATGTGTGCAATTTCCAGACTGCTGGTGCTAGCAAGTCTCTTCTGCAATTCTATGGTGGCTTTTCTCCAAACACCCAAAAAGAAAATCTGAAGTTTGGTAAAACAAATGCCCACCTGATGGAGCAAAGAAGGATGAGGCCAACATTGAAAAGAAAGGAGTTCATGAGTGTAGCCCCCCACCTGTACAAATATTTTAATAATTAAATAAACATCAGTAAGCATGAACCAGCCGAAGGGGTAAGAGGGAAGAAGAGGGTGAAACAAACAAGGGAAAGTAAGCAGAATTATTCTGATACTTACTTCATTGGATGAATTGTAATAAAAACTAATCTCAGGCCAAGCATCATTGCCCCAGCTATTACTGCAAGCAGAAGATAGAAGCAAAAGAAGGCAAATGCTACCGTACCCAAAAGACCTGAAATTAAGATATTTGACTATCATGTTAAACATCTAAGCTATCGAATATATGGTAATTCAAAAAAAAAAAAAGCACATTAGTTATAAAAAGTACCCCAAACATCATCCAATTTGATGAAGACTTCATTAAGGAATGCAGTGAGGGGAGGGTTGATCAACAAATATATCACAATATGTGCAACCCAAGCTACTGACACAATTAACCTGTTGAATACAGCAAAGAAAAGTGGGTTCAATTAGCATTATGAATCTGATTCCTGCTATTGTGATGTATTGCAAACAGAAACAGGTAATAAACCCCAACACAGGTAAGTGATGGCAACCAACAAGTCGAGTAAAGTCTGAGAAGAAGGGAAGCTTTAATCCATTTAAGGAGATGTTCCGACATAATAACAGCCAGACTAATAAATTTACTTTTCCAGAGTATACTGAGTGAAAGAAAGCTGAAGGAAAACGCAATGCATGGCACTACTATAAAATCTGGCGAAGCTAGGTATACAAGGTGTTAACCCAGAAAGCAAATAACTTGTAACAAAATATTGAATCCCCCATCTTCTAAAGGGATAAGAAACCAACCCTCCCAATGCACAACATTCATCACCTGTATTCTAATGCCACGAAGGAAAATTTAAGCCAATTCTAAAACCCTGTACTAAACAGGAGAAAAAAGACCCACTAATGGATGTGGGGAGTTCAATAATACCATAATGACCACATTTCAATAATATGAATACCACATTAGGACCTAGGACTTGTAAGCACTAAACATCATAGATGTCATAGGATCAACTGGTGGGTTGCCAAGCTTGTTTAGCATAATAAGAGTTAGAAAGGGAAGGGGGAAGAGGCAATAGAATAGGCTATCCCTATAGCTTGACTAGAGAAACATGGTGGGGAGGACTGACTTCTATTCTGTCTCCATGCATATAGAGCAAACATTCAATATCAGTTAACCATCCAGACAAAGGAAAAGAATCCTATAATACATGGCTTGCCATTTCATCAAAAGGGAAATCACTTCATTAGATCATACACAGGGAAAAAAGAAGGAAAAAAGCATTTTATCATAGTTTAAATTCACAAACACACAATGAGATACAAAGTAAGGGGGGAAGTTCAATATTTGGAGTAGAGAACTGGCTGTATTTGCATTGGTTCTCAGAACCAATCCAAAATTTTTTAGAGTAAGAATGAAAACAGACCCAATCCAAATGATTTTTCATTCTCAAAAAATGTTATTCAAGCACCAAAAAAAATCGCATTCTCTCTTCTTGGCCCCCAGTTTTCCTTTTTCAAGATTCAGATTCATTCTCATTTCCAAAACAAAAACTGACTTTAAAGCAATCCACGTATACCCAAAATCCATTCACCTAGGATTGGGCAAAACAAGTACTTACATCCACCTAGGAGAGAAATAAAGTACCCACATCCACCCAGGATTGGCAAAAAATCAAATATAAAGCTGCAAATTATAACCGTCCTCTATTCTTTCTTTCTTCTCAAGCTGAAGATATCCTCAAAATGTAATATTTTGCAAATACAACATACTTTTGGTATGTGGAAAATCAAATCAATTCATCTAATTTACTGCACCAATTCAGATTGCAATTGGACTAAAGCAAACAAAAAAATTCAAATAGAAAAACAGAGAAGACCAAGAAAAAGCAAATCTTTCCATAGCGCTTTCTTTCCTGCAGCTGTTAGCAGTAGTAGCCATATGCACCACCAGCATGAGCTCAATTGGAAATGCAAAACCACTTGCATAATACCACAAATGAAGCACTTGATAGCCATATGCATCACTATTACCAGAAAGAATTCAAGAAAATATTTAAATATACCCATGCCATTCTCATTTCTCTTTGATTTTCCTAGTAATTGAAGTCAGTATGCAAATTTCAGAGTATATGTATCTCTGATAAAAATCACAACCAAAGTAGCACAAACAACATAGAGTAAAAGCTCAGCATACTATGCGAGCCATACCCCAAAATTCCCAACACAAGCTTGGCCAAGTAGCCAAGAACAGTCATGGCCCAAGCAGCCTCGGCCTGAAAAAATAAACAAAAGAGGTTAGATTCTTTTTCAGGTATATATATATATATATATATATAGATAGATAGAGAGAGAGAGAGAGAGAGAGAGAGAGAGAGAGAAATTAACAGTATATCAAGAGTTGCTAAGCATCAGTTTTTCACCTTTTCACCTTGAGGGTACATCTCCTCTAGAGCCTTCACATCATCTTCTAGAAGAAGCAACTCCTGAAAAATTAAGCCAGCAGCATTATTATTACCCAATGATATAGTATGGACTTACACATTCACAAATGAGAATTACAACAAAACATATAAGATTACTCCAATACAAATGTCCATGAGAGGTACAACAAAAAAGGACAAAAGGAAATAGAAGTCATCACATGAATATCATTCCCATAGTGCCCATAACAACTAAACCAAAGTACTATAATAAAAAATCCAAGATGGCCAATTTGGAGGCTCTAATGTAACAGGTTAACCACCAGTGTTGTTAAGGGTGCAAGGCGCACCCTAGGCACTAGAACCCTCATATTGCTCGAAGTGCAAGGCACAAAAAAAGCGTGCGTCCGATCAAATTAAGGCATGCACACACAAAACAAAATTATATATATCACATAGAATAACTTTGAAGAGTTTTTTTAAAATTTTGGTAATCTAATATATCCTAATTCAATTCTTAGTTTAAATCTAAGTCTATCCAAAGGATGCAGTAGAGGAAAATTCACATAAATGACTAAAAATCATCATCACTGATGTCAAACTCCATGTTTTCATCTTCTTTTCCTAGTTCAAAATCATAGTCTATATCCTGCTCCATTTCATTGTCATCTTCCTCTTTAATAGCTGAAAATTTTCTTTTAGATTTCGATTGTGATCTAGTTGGCCTTGATAGTGATCCAAGACCAGCAGCACTTGCCACTATACCCCAAGTCAGCTCATCATCCTCAAACACCCCATTACTGTCATCAATGCCATCCAACGAAATGGGATCAATAACACCATTCCTATTATATATTTCTGTAAGCTTTTGGTTGTACTTCACATAAACCAAATCGTTTAATCTTTTTTGTTCCAGTTTATTCCTCCTCTTTGTGTGAATTTGCAAAGTGCAAAATTAATTGTTTAATATAGATAACATTTATTTCTAAATTCCAATTCCTTGAAAGTAATTCAATAACTTAAAGAATATTTGCAAACTTACTTGCTGAAAAACATTCCAATTGCGTTCACAACCAGAAATACTCCAAAATTTGAAAATTAATACATTTTTTTTTCAAGGAAACAATAGAAAATCAACAGCCACTTTGATTAGGCACGCCTTTTTACCGCCTTGGGGCTTCAAAAAAGGTGCAAAAAGCCTTGCTTGACTGAAGGCACCTCACCTTGGACTATAAGAAGCGTAAAGGGACTCCGGGTGCCCACTTTAGCAACACTGTTAAGCACTAACACTATAGTTGCACAACCCCCCCCCCCCCAAACCAAAAAAAAAAAGTAAAAGATAAAAGTAAAATAAAAATAAAAATCTTGAGACTAAAAACTCCCCTCTAGGGGGAGGATGGGAGAATTGGTCCTAACCACCTAAAAATGATGCTATAAGCCTACCATTTTTGTGAGCTTGAGCAAAATGATGCCTAGGCAGCAAGAAATTTCCACTACTACTACCATGGCATCTATTTTCGATCATCCAATCAAATGAGAATTACTACAATTAATCAAGTATAAAGGTTTCTTGCTCTCCTTTTAAAATGTACTCCGTCCTTTGATTGACTGACCACCTTTCTATTTTTAGGTTGTTCCAAATTGAATATCCACTTTTCTAACCTAAACATACTTTCAATCAAAATATTCACCATGTCTCACTTAAAAGAGAATGATTGATGTGGAACCATTACCAAAAATTGATGTGGAACGATATAACCATATATGGGTCCCTTAACCATTCATCATGGGTAAGATGATAACTTAAAGATGTTCAAATACTCCTAAATTTTTTCACTAAGTAACATGTGGACATCCAATTGGGAGCTGAGCCAGAAAAATACTAAATCCACTGATTCACTGGCAACATATTATTGCCAAAAGGTGAAGGCACATTTGAGTTAGGCCCAGAAAATCTAAATACAGGATCTACCTTTTCTACAGCCTTGACATTTTTACGCCATTTCCTTCCCTTGCCTCCACTCCTCTCTTCCTGATGAAGTGCATCAGCTGCTTTCTTCAATTCTCTAGCTTTTTTACCCAGATCAGTAGCTTCCTGCATCTCACAAAAACCATAAAATCAACCAAAACCATCTATTTATCAAAATTAATAAACTGGTGGGAGATAAAATACCTTGATATAGTGTGAACGAGTGATAACAGCCTTAGGACGCCTGATGAATGAGAATATCAGTCCCAATGGAAGGCAAGCAATGCCAACCCCACCAAAAATCTGAAAAGTAGAAAGAAACCAAATATATGAGAGAAAAACCTAGGAAACCAAAAAAGACGAAAGGAAAGAAAAACCTCCTAAAATATCCATTCTGAATTAACTATTGAATTTCTTCCAGCAGCAGACCACAATGAAACTAGTTACAACTTATAGAGGCAAAAAAAACAACATGACAGTGCAGCATCTACTCGGTATATTTACATAAAAGGCGAAGAGAACGTAATTTTTCCAGCAGGTAACAGAAAAGTACAAATGCCAAAACGTTGTAGTTGATAAAAAATACCGTAAAAAGTACAGATCCAACAATTGTTGCCAGAGCAACAACATATTCTGGGAAGGTAGTACGCATAGTCCAGGTTGTCTCAGAGGAAGGACTTGCAGCATATGCAGAACACTGCAATTCAAATTCTCAGGCATTAGGAGCTAAAAGCAACCATTCATCTCAACCACAGTCTTCTTCTGGCAATAATATGTTAAGAAAAAGCTCAATAACTCTGAAAAATTTCCAACCTGGCGTACTCCACTTCCAATGCATGGTTGTCCACCAGAGAAGTCCCATGTACTTGGGAAAGAAGTAGTACCAGAGGAGAGATGCCTAACAGTAAAATCCACCTTTCCAACAAGACCTAGCATTAGAATAAGAAGCACATCAAAAGTAAAAACACAAACAACGAAGAGTATCAGTTCTAAACATGCGAATATTTCTACACTTACTTTCCTTTAAAAAAAGTCAAAACAAATGAGGAAGTGTCCTGCAAAGCTGTTATATTCCAGTGATCGAAAAGGGAAAGCATGGTTTACATAGAAATGAAGACATGAAAAAGGCAGAAATGTAATTTATATATTGAATTATAGCCACTCAAATTAAGTAGTGCCTTCCAAAGGAGTTTTATTCCGTTTCTAAAGTGCCTCGCATGCAGTTACAGCATGTCAGCATCATTAGCAAGGTTCAGTATTGGACATTGAGAAAGCCAAGATTGTAGAACTAATTGGCTGGTTCACTTAAAAACTATTCCAGCATACCAATTCCATATTTCCAAGCAGAAAAGTTCAAGCTGTTAAGCTTCTCAAAATCCTTCCTTCTCAGCCCAATTTCAAATCATACAACATCAAAATAAAAATTCTTTAAGCTTTACCGCGATAAGGAATAACTTGTTAGACAAAAACCTAATCATGACTAACCATATAAAATTCCAAGCACCAATGCACAAACAATTGCCGTAGTTATCACCCACAATAGCGCACTTTTAATCCTTTTGCCCACAGTCCTGCACGACAATAATGATAATTTTAAATAAAAAAAAAAGCATGGCCGTCAATAAAATTGAGTAGCAGAATCAACAGCATAAGATGAAATAAAAAGGGGGAAATGGAAAATTGACAGTGCAATGTACGCACTTATCCTGGTCGCCTTCATAATAAAACATAGCAAAAGGAATGACGAAGAAAACGAGAATCGCATCTGCAATGTAGACGGCAAGCCAGAGATCCTTCATAGGAAGGGTAAGATTACAAGCGCCATTGTAGATTGCGTTACGACAAGCCTGCCGGTTAGCCACATCCGCCGGGAGCATAAGAATCGAGATAGCAGCAACAGAGAGACCCAAAACAACAACAAATTTAGGGAAATATGCTTGATTGACATCATCTGGATGTTGATAATTGATTAACAGGTAAATATTGAAGAGGAACACCAGCACGCACAAAACAATTGCCACAATCACCAGCGCTAAATTGAAATCACCCATTCTAGCTTGCTGCCGAGAGAGCCCTCTCTCTCTCCCGCTCCCGTGAATTTCAAACCAAATCAAACCGTTTCCGATCGATTCACTTTGAAATGTTAGGGTTTCTCAATTTGCAGATCTGTGAAACTGAAGGTTGTGAACTTTTTTTTCTCTTTTTTCCCAAAAAAAAAAAAAAAATGCAGAGGAGAAGGTGGGGGAAGGAGTAGAGAGAGGGTGTGCTTTGTCCCGGTGACGGTTGGATTTGAGGGGGAATGGCAACGGGGTTTGACGGCAGAGAGAATAACAAATTTAGGCCTGGGGTATTGCGTAATGACCCGAAGATGGTGGGGTTGTAGAGTTACTGACGGAGGTTAGAAAGGGAAAATGGGATACTATAGGGTGACGGACATAGGAACAGCCTGGAGTAGTGTGGTAATTTTTGTTTTCAACGATTGGGAGACTTCCTTTTGCTGCGTTACCGTGTAGCGTAGGAGCAACTCGTGCGCTTCGCCCGTCGCAGGCGCTTGCAGCCTGAAGGTAAAGTGCAGTTAACGACGTCGTTGCATTACATATTATTAGAAAAAATTACCGATTTAGTCCTCAAACTATTTAAATTTGGTCATTTTGGTCTCTAATGTTTGCTTTTCGATTTTTTCATCCTCAAACTATTTTATTCTTGCCAACTTGGTCCTTCCATATGTTTTTCTGGCTAACTTCCATTTTCCTTCACACTTCTAAGGGTTAAAAATAGAAATTTACCTATTTCCCTCCAAATCACTTGTGCTTACGTGAGAATGGCTTTCTCCAAATCCCTTCAGCGAGTACCGAGTTTGCAACAATCCCTTTCAACAGAGAGAATTAACACAAGGCCAAAATACAGAGATCAGCATCATAACTTCGACAAGATTTTTGTGGGGTATGAAAAGATTAAACTTTTTTAGACAAGAAGCGGCTTTGACACCAAGATACAACTCCGACTGCTAATTCCTAAATCAGAGAGAGGCGAAAGAATTGACAACTTCTATGATGCTGATGGAGCTTTTTGGCCAGAACAACTCTAACCCATTAATATCTGTTAGTTTACTTTGAATCTTTAGAAGCCATCGGTGGATCACAGTGAGTAAATAAATATAGATTCAGGGAAAAATTGAAAGGCAAGTAATGGAGAAATGCCAGAGGAAATGTTGGATCCAAAAATGTTTGAGCAATATTTCGAGTAAGCTCTTTCAATCCTTAGCACCTTATTTCACCATGTATTCCCTTGTTACTCGAATTTATGAGAATTCTTGGTTGTTGTAGACTGTTATGGAATGAACTTCCCAAAGAGAGGATAAACTCATGTATATGTCTAGATTCCTTATGGTATGCCATGTATGTAAGAGGTAATAAAGAAAAAGTCTTGTAGCGGATTAAAAAGAAAGATATATTATCCAAACATTATGTCCTTGTTCCAATTGTGTTAAGGTCTGTTTTTATTTTTTTAAGACAATGTACAATATATTAGACAATATACAATATATTTCATCTATTGTGAAATATTGTTGTTGTTTGCTGCATTTAGGTCACACTGGAGACTACTGATATTAAGTGAATTCAATGAGCAATCAAAGGATAGTAGTCCTTGTATGATTGTATTGGACTCTTTGGAAGGAATAGATCAAGCTCAAGACTTGAAAAAAGAGATAAAAAAAGTGAGTTTGTTGAGTCTACATTCATCCCATTTAGTATTTGATTAAATTTTGCCACATTGGTGTGATAAATTTAAATATTCTTGGGCATAGTTTTGTGTCGGATGTAGACGAGGCAATGGGCAAAACTATTATCAAAGCATCAATAGATGAGATTCCACTTCTTCTCCTAAAGGCAAGTCATAATATAAAATAAGATACTCTCCCTAAATTTAATAGACATTTTCAAGTAACTTATGCACAATTGTGTCTATTTCAAGTCCCCCAACAGACAGGGGTAGTAAAATGTGGATATTATGCATTATTTTTATGTGTATCTGTTTATCCAAAGTGCACCTTAAAGGTTTAACATATTCGACGACTACCCTTATTTTGTAAGTGTTTGCTAAACTTTATACTATTTAAGTTGTATTTTCAAATTCATCATAGTGTTATCCACAGATAAATTCAATGCATGTTTGAATTAAGGTTTAAATATTTACAATAAACTTTTAATAATTGTAGATGACTAAAGATTGGTTTACCTTAGAAATGATGGATACTTTTTGTAAAAGATTACAAGCAGCTGAAATACTTATCTTAGATGATCAAGGTGAAGATGAATCTATGATAATGGTGAGTAATGTAGAAAAAGCATTAGCTGATGAGGTGTGTGGGGATGTGAAAGGGACTACAATGGCAATTTCTCAAATAGTGGTTGAAGGTGATAAACATGCTATGGCTGCTAATGAACCAGTAGGAATTCATAATAAAGAAACCGTAGTTGATGAAACTGAAGGTTTAACATAGCAAAAATCATCAAAATGAAAGCATGCTATGAAAACAAAAAATTTATCTCTGTGATTGAATAGTCCTCTTCGCACTGGTATAGATGTCTATACGAGGATATTTGAGGCTATTAGATCACGTCCTTACAAACATCTATTGCGTCTCATTTATGCGAAACCTTTGATCTTCCAAAATGGTGCCCGTAGTATAACCAGTGAAAACTTGAAAATTGGGCTTTGATAAGCTTTTGGTGAAAACTTCACTGAAACTTTCTCTGTGATTTTGGGTTTCTATTTCTCTGTGAATGATGAACTCCAGCAGTGCAAAACCAAAGCTAATACTTCAATTCATTATCCATTCATTTGAATCAATCCACGAGAGAGAATCCATTCGCGTGTAAACAGAAAGCATCCATACTTTCTGTTATCCTACACGCGAAACAACACGGGTTCCATCCCATATTATTTTTATTTTAATTAATTAATTAATTAAATTAATAATTAATGTAATATTTTTTAAAATTTTATTTTATCCCTTGATCTTATTCATTGTGCCAAATAAAATTATTTATTCTTGGACTTGAACGCCCATAAATAATAAAATCTCAATTATTTATTTTTCGTCTTTATTAAACAGCCCAATAAATAATTAACAAGCCTAAATATACCAATATAAAATTCCATACATGTTATCTAGTTTATATCCAAATTAATTTTTTAATTATTCAATCTAGGTCTTGGACCCTAAATAATTAATTAACTAATTAAACTAGATAAAATAAATACTCTCTCTCAGACCTTTTATTTTATTCTAGTCCAATAATAAATTAGACTAATAAAATAAAACTCATAATTATCAAAACCAATTCCTTAACCCAAATCTTTCATGATTTAATGGTCATTTCGGGGATCAAAAGATACATCGCCTTACCCTTGCTATATAAATAGTTATATTTTATATTTTAAATATTTTCTAATATCATCATAAGAAAATATTAACCCCAAGAATAATACTACGTTAGCAAAGTCTTCGACCTACAGGTGTAATGACTAAAATACCCCTCTACGCATCGCCGTGCAATTAGAAAGGAAGAGTGTACGGACACATCTCTAATAGACATCTACCATTCTTAAACCTTTAGTCCAATGATCCACGACTCCTAGAATGTTTCCACTTTTCAAGGGAACTACTCTAAAGTAAACATCCAAGTTATGTTCCCTAAAGTTCTAAATAATTAGATCATTTGAACAATCAGGGGCGATATAGCATAAAAGTTATCTTGTACAAGTCTGTCTTAACTAACTAGTCACATATACCCAACATACAAGTATATTGGTTCTACAAAATAACCTCAATTACAATATATCAAAGTATATGCTTCTAACTTCATCAGATTACCAACTTATACTCAAGCGGTAGAGTATTAGTTTACGTTGTAGTAGTAATAGTCTGAGTTTCTTTTAAATAGTACTTTTAGAAACCACTATTACAAGTCATGTTCTACGTATTCGAAATACGCTCATGCTATGAAGTGGGTGGACTACTCACTGGCTAAAGGTAAGACATTCCCCATTTAGAATTCATAACACAATAACCTATACATGATGAGATTCTCATTCCCATCAATCAGTTAAGAATAAACATTTATTTGTTAAGTAACCCGTGATCCATACTTTACTGTGAAAGACCACCATTCACGTAGATCACTTACTTAAACACAATGGGTCATTTCTAAATGAAAATCGTACACAAATAAAATATAAATTCACAAACAAATTTTGAGAATAAATTCTTTTATTAATAAATTCGATAATTACATCAAATAAACCAGTTTAAAGGGCATATATTCCAACAGAAACTACAAATCAAGTTCCATTTAAACAAGAAAAAGTTGAGTTTGAGCATGATGGAGCCGTAGTTGAGGAAAATGCAAACCAAGCACCATCTGAACAGGAAAAAGTAGAGTTTGAGCATGATAAGGATGCCAGAACAATTTAACCAAAAAAAAGTATGAGCAACTTAACTCTATTTGATAAAGCAGGGGAATTATCTGGTGGTGAGAAGTTTGATGATTCTGATTATAAACTATCAGATGATGAAGATGGTCTCCTATTTGAGCAGTTTGTTGAGGAAGGATTGCATGACTTTGATAAAAAAAAGTGTTGTTGGAAGTTCAATGACAAGAAAGGGAAAAGGTTGAGGCTATATGCAACAACAGTGGTTTAGCCACGAATAAAGTTACTAGCCAGGCAAACATTCATGTTGATACTGAAGGTAACATTAATGGGTCAAAACCAGCACGTAAAAACGTCTGCTAAAGAAGAGATGGTTAAGATATGCAAACAGAAGACTAACCTAATAGAGGAAAAAAGAAGAAGGGAGGGATTGTTGGAACACATAGAGAATACTTATGGACACGTGATGGATATGAAGACTTTACGTGTGTTAAAGTAGAGCACATAAATGACCAAAATTGGAGTGATAATTCAAACAAGGCCTACTTTGAAGACGAAGCTAATTCAAACGAGGATGGTAAAGGGAAAAAGGTAAAGTGGCATGTATTCAATAAAGACAGAGATATTAAGAACCCTGAATTCATAAAGGGCATGAAGTTCCTTATAATCGATTCCCTCTTTATGAGTATACCCTTTCACCACAAGCCTAATTTTGAAGGTTTTCACCTTCTCATCCGCTCCTATCTTCCTCTTGTATAGCCACTTACACCCAGTGGGTTTTATCCCTTCAGGTGAAATTACAAGATCCCAAACTTAATTGAAGTATATAGACTCAACTCGACTCTCATTACTTTATGCCATAAATTTGCATCGGCATCAACAATAGCCTCCTCGTATATTATGGAATCTTGTTCCTAATGGTAAAAAACCAGCTCGAAAGCCTCTCATGTCCATCTTTCTAGAATTCTAGATACCCTCCTACTACGACGAAACTCCGTTTGTATAACTTCTTGAGGCTGTGCCTCTTCTTATTCCACAATCGGGTCTAAAAAAGTTGATTCCGAAGATAACTTCTCCTTGAGTTCCAACCTTGTTGAACCTTTAGTGGAAGTACTTTGATCATCCTCCAAGTATCTAGCATTAGTACTTACCAGTACTTTCTGCTCCTTGAGATGATAAAATTAATCTCCTTTTGTTCCTTTTGGATACCTAACAAAGTAGTATAATTCTGATCTTGATTCTAGCTTGTCTCTCTTGATCAGTGCATAAGCTGAACAGTCCCATATCCTGAGATGATTTAGACTTGGCTTACGCCAAATCCACATCTCATAGGGCGTCCTAGGTACTGACTTGGAAGGCATCAAGTTCAAAATATATGTCGTTGTTTCTAAGGCATATCCCCAAAAAGATACAAGAAGAATAGCATGAGACATCATGCTTCGGATCATTTCCATTAATGTCATGTTCCTTCTTTCAACTACTCCATTTTGTTGGGGTGTGCCTGGCACAGAGAGTTAGAATACTATCCCATGATGTATCATGTAATCATTGAATTTACCAATGAAGGACTCTCAACCACGATCTGATCGCAATGTTTTGATCAATTTATCTGTCCGACACTTCACTTCAGCCTTAAACTCTTTGAACTTGTCAAAAGAGTTAGATTTGGCACCTCATCAGGTAGATATAACCAAACTTTGTATAATCATCCATGAAAGTGATGAAGTACTCAAAACTCTCTCTAGCTTGTGTAGACAAAGGACCACACACATCAGTATGAATAAGCTCCAATATCTCATTAGCTCTATCAGCCTTTTGGGTGAACGACTTTTTGGTCATTTTTCCCATAAGGCAGGATTTACACTGAAACCAACTTTCTAATCTTAACGAACCCAATGGCCCATCATAGATTAACCTTTGAATCCTGATTGAGTTAATATGAACTAATCTTAGATGCCAAAGATACGAGTCATTGACATTGGTCTTTCTCTTCTTACTTAAAGGTTCAGATTGAGCATTATTTATTTGATTATTTATAGGATTTAAAAAGAATAAATTTCCATACACATGCCCTATACATAAAACTTCTCAATTTCTACTTATAATAATACCATAATGGAAAGAAACAGAATATCTATGATTTATTAGCTTTGCAATTGAAATCAAATTCTGTCTAAAATCGGGTACATATAAAATATCCTTCAAACTAACTACTATATTATAATAAAAAATAAGATCCAACTCTCCCACTACAAGGGCCCATACTTGTGCTCTATTTCTTACTCGTGGTTCATGCTCACCCTTCTGAAGTCTTTTTATCTTCCTAAACCCTTGTAAGGAGTTACAGATATGATCAGTAGCTTCAGAATCAACAATTCAAGTAGAAGTTAATCCAACAATTGAAACTGACTCTAGATAGAGAACAATACCTGCAGGGTTTTCCTTGGCCTGAAGCTCTGGACACTCATTTTTCCAGTGTCCCTTCTACCTGCATTTGAAGTACTTGCCCTTAGGCTTGTTTTTGGTTGGTTCTTGGACTAGGCCGGTGTCTTATTGAACTTCTTGGGTTTGGGCCCAGTTCTGGAAGAAGAAGTCCGAGTAATCATAGCATTGGACTATGACTTCATGACATTCTCTGCCACCTAAAGCTCTTTCATTAACTCGATTAAACTCATGTTTAACTTGTTCATATTATAATTTAACTTAAATTGAGTAAAAAAACCCAAAAGAGATTCAAAAACTATGTCCACTTGGCTCTCGGGATCTGTTAGAATATATGTTCTCTATACTAGTTTTCTGATGTAATTATCGCATTTATTAATAAAAGAATTTATTCTCAAAATTTGTTTGTGAATTTACATTTTATTTGTGCACGATTTACGTTCGGATAAGACCCATTGTATTTAAGTAAATGATTCATGTGAATGGTGATTTTTCACAGTAAAGTATAGATCACAGGTTACTTAACACATAAATATTTATTCTTAACCGATTGATGATGAGCATATTTTGAATACGTAAAATAGGACCTATAATAGTGGTTTGTAAAAGTACTATTTAGAAAAACCCAGACTATTACTGCTACAGCATGGACTAATAATCTACCGCTTGAGTATGAGTTAGTGGTCTGACGAAGTTAGAAGTATATACTTTGATATGCTGTAGTTGAGGTTCTTTCGTAGAGCCGATATACTTGTATATTGGGTATATGTGACTATTTAATTAAGACAGACTTGTACAACATAACTTCTACACTATATCGCCTCTTGTGACTGTTCAAATGATCTAAATATTTAAGGCCCTGTGGAACATGACTTGAATGTTTACTTTATGGTAGCTCACTTGGAAAGTGGAAACATTCCAAAAGTCGTGGATCATTGGACTAGAGGTCTAAGAATGTTATATGTCTATTAGACAAGTGTTAGTACACTCCTCCTTTCTAAATGTAGGGCAAAGCGTGGAGGGGTATTTTAGTCATTACACCTGTAGGTCGAAGACTTTGTTAACGCGGCATTGTCTTTGGGGTCAATATTTTCTTATGGTAAATTAAGAAATATTTAAAATACAAAATATAGCTATTTATATAGCATGAGTATTTTGGTCATTTTAGTAGCCAAAGCGATGTGTCTTTTGGTTCCCGAAATAGTCTTTAAGTCCTGACAGATTTGAGTTAAAATAAAAGGCCCAAGAGAAAGTATATACTTTATCTAGTTTAATTGGTTAATTAATTATTCAAGGTATAAGGCACAGATTGAATAATTAGAAAATTAATATAGGTATAAACTAGATAAAAGGCCTAATATTTTGTATTGGTTTATTTGAGTTTATTAATTATTTATTGAGCTGTTTTATGAAGTCTAAAAAATAAATATTTGAGACTTATTATTTATTGGTGTTCAAGTCCAAGAGTAAATAATTTTATCTGGTCCAATGAATAAGACCAAGGGTAAAATAAAATAAAAAAATAATTAATTAAAAAAATAATTAAATAATTAAATAAAAAAATAAAAGCTTCGCGTGAATGAGATGAAATCGACGTTTATAAAGACGTGATCCAGTGGCTTCAAGCATCTTGGTTCAGACATCTTCTTCAGTGTCAATAAGGTCATTCAAACACAGAGGTAAACAACTTCCATGATACTCTGTATATTTTTTTGTTCTGTAAGCATGGTTTCAGTTTCATCATTTTTGCCATTTTCATCCTTCAAGTGGTATCTGAGCTATGATTTGGCAAATATAGGAAGCATTTTAGGCTTAACAAAAACAAAAAAAATATTTATTTTGGATATTTTTTGTGAATCTTCGCGTTTCTGATTATGGGATAGTCTCTGTGTAAGCTTTATGAGTGGAAGTATAGGAAAACTATAATTTACTGTTTTCTTAGATGAAACATGTAAACCCATTGTTTTTAAGGGCATATGAGCTTGTTAAATGGTTTTTCATGATATTTGGACTAAAGAACCAGAAGAATGAAAGCAAAATCGCAGAAGAAAAATTGCAGAAAAATCAGGAGAAGATGAGCCGAGCCGAGTCGCCTACCTTGGATGTGTGTGGAGTCGTCCAAGCTAGGGCTTGGAGCCTCAGCCCAGCCGGCGCACGAGGAAAGCTTCCTCGCATGCCACGAGGAAGTAAATTTGTAATTTGCAATTGCGCAGTCTTCAATTTTGACCGCATAGAGCTGTAAACGAACCGAACGTTCGCGAACAAAAGCTCGTTCGTGTTCGAATAAGGCTCGTTTGTTTAATAAACGAACGAACTCGAACACAAACTCGAGCTCGAATAATAAACGAATGAACTCGAACATGTTCACGAACATATTCGAACGTTCGCGAACATATTATATATATATTTAAATTAATTATATTTTATTAATTATTTTATTTATATTTTATAATATTAAGATTTATTAAGAATAAATCTTATATTATAATTATAATTATAATATTAATAATAATAATATTTATTTATTTAATATTATAATATTCAATTATTTTTAATTAAAATTTGAATTATTATTTTTATAAATTTTAAAATATAAAATATAAAATAAACGAACTCGAACAATTCGAACTCGAACGTTAATCGAGTTTTTCGAACTCGAACTTAAATGAACTCGAACATTATCAAACAATAATCGAACGAACTCGAGCTCGAATAATAAACGAACGAACTCGAATAGCGTTCGATTATATTCGAACTCGAGCTCGAAAATGTGATGCTCGGTTCGTTCGTGTTCGAATACAGCTCTAGTTTGCAGAGTTGTTGGCAAGTTGGGTCACGGGCACCCGCCCGAATCGCCGCTCATAGGTTTTCCCATGGGCCATGATCCAATGTGGCGGGTGGACTGGACTAAAAAAAATTATTTTTTGTCTCATATCAGACGAAGTTATTTTTATTACAATAGTTAATATTCTTTGAATATTTTGCATGAAAAATAATAGTAAAAGAAATTTAGGATTAAACAAGATCATTAATTAATTAATATGTTTAATTCTATTATTTGGACACTTAAGTTAAAAGAATGGAAAAGTATGAAAACGTTTACAGTTTTCTAGCATGCTTATATCTTTTTGTACCATATGTGGGCCTTTTCTTAAAGACTAAAGTCTTTGAAAATTTTTGACAAAGAAAAATATTTTTCTTAAATCAAATAGTTATTTTTAATTCGAACAAAAATTAATTCTTGGTTATTTTCTCAAAAGATTTTATCATTAACATAGAAAATATCTTGAATTTAAATATTTTTGTGAATTAAAATAGAAAGCTATTTTGATTTAAGTTTAACAAGAAAAATTATTTTTGTCAAATTAAACTTGAAATCAAAATCTCTCAAAAGTTTTATTGGAAATTTTTGAAATTATTAAGTTTATTAACTTAAATAAAATTAATCCATAAAAAAATATCTCAAAGGATATAAACCTTAACATATAAATTTTTATGGGTTTAGATATTTTATTTTTGAACTAAAAGAAAACTCAATTGAAATTTTCAAAAGATATTTTCCAAGAAAACTCTTATTTTAAAATACTAAGTAGGAGAAGGGTTCCAACGGCTCCACGCATCCATCCCGATCCTCATTAGAGATCGTGGGTTCCCTCGCGTCACATTGGGAGTGAATCTGTATAGGATGGGGATACCACAAGGATTTAAAACTAATGGATGAATGTAATTAATAACTCAGGACACGTGTTATGATCAGTTAGCCCATGTTGGAGGTTATAGTGTGAGGAATGTCTATAAGAAATGAGAAAAAATGGTCATCCCACGATGGAGTTGTCTTCTAGATCATTACCTATAAGGGAAATTAATTTGTGGTGGTTAATACACTTAGCTTAGGAAATTGTTAATTTTCCTAAGAAGCTATGACAATTTTTCTAAGAGTCAAATTAATCATATTAAAGATAATTCTAATAGGATTAACAATTATTAGATTTAATATAAGGATAAAGTCATAAATTATTTTGTTTTTCACAAATTGAATTTTCTTGTATTTTCGATTTTTCAGAAATGGTTGGCGGAGGTTCTTTTAATCCTTTTGCCGTTATTCTCCTTGAGAATAAGTTAACAGGTCCAAATTATGTGAACTGAAAAAGAAATTTGGACATAATACTCACTGTTGAGGAGTATAAGTATGTCCTCTTTGACACCTGCTTTGTTATCGAAGAGAGTTCTACCGCTGAGGAGCGAGAGGCTGAGAAAGTATGGAAAAAGGCCAACGAGATGGCTCGATGCTACATATTGGCCTTCATGTCTAATGTGCTCCAGTCTAAACACGAGCACACGGCCACTGCGTATGACATTAGCCAATCACTAGCCGCGATGTTCGCAGATAAGAGCCAGCCCACAAGGTAGGAGACTCTTAGGACGATCATCAACACTAAGATGGCTGAGGAAGCATCAGTTAGAGAGTATATACTCAAGATGATTGCTATTTTCGAGGAAGCAGAAGTCTTAAGGGCTGTAATTGACCCCGAGAGCCAAGTGGACATGGTTCTCGAATCTCTTCCAGGTTTTTTTACTCAATTCAAGTTAAATTATAACATAAACAAGTTAAACATGAGTTTAACCGAGTTAATGAAATAGTTGTAAGTGGTAGAGAATGTCATGAAGCTACAGTCCAATGCTATGATTGCTATGACTTCTTCTTCCAAAATTGGGTCCAAGCTCAGGAAGTTCAAGAAGAAGAAGGGTAACGCATCGGCCCAACCCAAGAACCAACCCAATAAGCCCAAATGCAAGTGCTTCAAGTGCGGGCAGAAAGGACACAGGAAAAAGGAGTGTTCAGAACTTTAGGTCAAGAAAAACCCTATAGGTATTGTTCTCTATCTAGAGTCAATTTCAATGATTGGATCAACTTCCACTTGGATGGTTGATTCTGGTGCCACTGATCATATCTATAACTCCTTGCAGGGGTTTAGGAAGATAAAAAGACTCTAGAAGGGTAAGCATGGACTACGAATAGAAAATGGTGCACAAGTATGGGCCCTTACAGTGGGAGTGTTGGATCTTGTTTTTTATTGTAATAAAGTAGTTATATTGAATGATATTTTATATGTACCCGGTTTTAGATAGAATTTAATTCAGTTGCAAAGCTAATAAATCATAGATATTCTGATTCTTTTCATTCTGATATTACTATCAGTAGAAATTGAGAAGTTTTATGTACATGGCACATGTATGAAAACTTATTCTTTTTAAATCCTACAAATAATTAAATAAATAACGCTCAATCTGAACCTTTAAGCAAGAAGAGAAAGACTAATGTCAATGACTTATATCTTTGGCATCTAAGGTTGGATCATGTTAACTCAACCAAGATTTAGAAGTTAATCCATGATGGGCCCTTGGGCTCATTAAGATTGAAAAGTTGGCCTCAGTGTGAATCCTACTTTATGGGAAAAATGACCAAGAGGTCATTCACCCAAAAGGCTGATAGAGTCAGGGAGATATTGGGCCTTATCCATACTGATGTATGTGGTCCTTTGTCTACACAAGCTAGAGAAAGTTTTGAGTACTTCATCACTTTCACGGATGATTGTACAAGGTTTGGTTATGTATACCTAATGAGGCGTAAGTCTAATTCTTTTAATAAGTTCAAAGAGTTTAAGGCTAAAGTGGAGCGTCGGACAGGTAAACTGATCAAAACCTTACGATTGGATTGTGGTGGAGAGTATCTCATCGGTGAGTTCAAAGATTATATGGTACATTATGGGATAGTATCCCAACTCGCTGCGCCGGGTACAGCCCAGTAGAATGGAGTAACTGAGAGAAGAAACAGGACATTAATGGAAATGGTACGAAGTATGATGTCTCATGCTACTCTTCCGATCTCCTTTTGGAGATATGCCTTGGAAACAGCGGCATACATTTTGAACTTAATGCCTTCCAAGTCAGTACCTAAGACATCCTATGAGATGTAGACTGGACATAAGCCAAGTCTAAATCATCTCAAGATATGAGGCTGTCCAACTTATGTACTGATCAAGGGACACAAGTTAGAACCAAAATTAGAATTGTGTTATTTTGTTGGATATCCAAAAAGGACAAAATGAGGTTACTTTTATCATCCTAAGGAGCAAAAAGTACTGATAAGTACGAATACTAGATACTTGGAGGATGATCAAAGAACTTCCGCTAAAGGTTAAACAAGGTTGGAACTCAAAGAGTTATCTTCAAAATCAATTTCTTCAGACCCAATTATAGAATAAGAAGCAGCATATCCTCAAGAACCTGTACAAACAAAGCGTTGTCATAGTGGAAGGGGAAGCACATCCAGAGGAACCACAAGAAGGGAAAGCACATCCAGAGGAAGTATCACCTGATTCGGGATTTCATTCAGAGACGGAAAGTCATGGTGGGATAGATAGCCTCGAAAAACACCCTAACAGATCCCTTCATTAAGCCTTTGGTTGAGAGGGTCTTCAAGAGATACTTAGACGCCATAGGAGTGGGCACCTACAAGTTTTCTTAGTCTTAGAGTGAAAATGGGAGATTATTGGAATATATGCCATCTAGACTAGCTTTCTGATGTAATTATCGAATTTATTAATAAAATAATTTATTCTCAATTTTTTTTTATGAATTTACATTTTATTTGTGCACGATTTATGTTCGGATAGAACTCATTGTGTTTAAGTAAGTGATCCATGTGAATGATGGTCTTTCACAGTAAGGTATGAATCACGGGTTACTTAACATATAAATGTTTGTTCATAACCGATTGATGAGAATGTGAATCTTATCATATTTAGGTTATTGTGTTATGAATTCCAAATGTGAAATAGTTTACCTTTAACCAGTGAGTAGTCTACTTACTTCATAGCATGAGCGTATTTTGAATATGTAGAACAAGACTTGTAATAGTAGTTTCTAAAAGTACTATTTAGAAGAAACCTAAACTATTACTGCTACAACGTGGACTAATACTCTACCATTTGAGTATGAGTTGATGGTCTGACGAAGCTAGAAGCATATATTTTGATATGTTGTAGTTGAGGTTCTTTCATAGAGCCGATATATTTGTATATTGGGTATATGTGACTAGTTAGTTAAGATAGACTTGTACAATATAGCTTCTGTGCTATATCACCCATTGTGACTGTTCAAATAATCTAAATATCCAGGGTCCTAGAGAAATGACTTGGATGTTTACTTTAGGGTAGCTCCCTTGGAAAGTGAAAATATTCCAGGAGTCGTAGATCATTGGATTAGAGGTTTAAGGATGGTAAATGTTTATTAGAGAGGTGTTAGTACACTCCTCCTCTTTAAATATACGGCGATACATAGAGAAGTATTTTAGTCATTATACCTGTAGGTCGAAGACTTTGCTAACACAATATTGTTCTTGGGGTCAATATTTCCTTATAGTGATATTAGAAAATATTTAAAATGCAAAATATAATTATTTATATAGCATGGGTATTTTAGTTATTTTAATAGACAATGCGATGTGTCTTTTGGTCCCCAGAATAGCCCTTAAGTCTTGATAAATTTGGGTTAAGGAATTGGTCTTGATAATTATGGATTTTATTTTATTTAAATAGTCTAATTTATTATTGGACTAAAATAAAATAAAAGGCCCAAGAAAGAGTATATATATTTTATTTTGTTTAATTGGTTAATTAGTTATTCAGGGTACAAGACCCAGATTGAATAATTAGAAAATTAATCTAGGTATAAACTAGATAAAAGGCTTAATATTTTATATTGATCTATATGGGCTTGTTAATTATTTATTGAGCTGTTTTATTAAGCCCAAAAAATAAATATTTGAGACTTATTATTTATGGGTGTTCAAGTTTAAGAGTAAATAATTTTTATCTAACCTAATGAATAAGATCAAGGGTAAAATAAAATTTAAAAATTAATTAAATAAAAAAATAAAAGCTTCACGTGAATTAGACGAAGTCAACGTTTACAAGGACGTAATCCTGTGGCTTCAAGCATCTTGGTTCAAACATCTTCTTCAGTACCAATAAGGTCCTTCAAATACAGAGGTAAACAGTTCTTATGATGCTTTGTATATATTTTCGTTTTGCAAACATACTTTCAGTTTCATCATTTTTGCCATTTGCATCCTTCGGAGTCAATAATAACCCCTAAGACTTTTGCTTCCTCAAAAGCAGCAATCATCTTGAGCATATGCTCTCTGACTGATACTCTCTCAACCATCTTAGTGTTGATAATCTTTTTAAGAGCTTCCTACCTTGCCAGTTGGCTCTTATCTGCGAACATTATGGCTAGTGATTGGCTAATATCGTACGTAGTGCCCATGTGCTCGTGCTTAGATTGGAGTACATTAGACATGGAGGCCAACATATAGCAACAAACCATCTCGTCTGCCTTCTTCCATACTTTCTTAACCTCTCGCTCTTCAGCGGTGGAACTCTCCCCGATAACTGGGCAGGTATCATAAAGGACATACTTATACTCCTCAACAGTGAGTATTATGTCAAGTTCCTTTTCCAATCTACATAATTTGGACCCATTAGCTTATTCTCACTAAGAATAACGGCCAAATAACTAAAAGAATATCCACAAACCATTTCTAAAAAAATGAAAATAAAAGAAAACTTAGTTTGTAAAAAATAAAATAATTTGTGACTTTATCTTCATATTAAATTCGATAATAATTAACCCTATTACTATTATCTTTAATATGATTAATTTAGCTTTTAGAAAAATTGTCATAGCTTTTTGGGAAGATTAATAATTTCCTAAACTAAGTGTATTAACTACCACAAATAAATTTTCCTTCTAGATAATGATCTAGAAGATAATTCCATAGTGAGTTGACCGTTTCTTCTCATTTTTTATGGACATTCCTCGCACTATAACCTCCAACATGGGCTGGTCGATCATAACACGTGTCTCGGGTTATTAATTATATCCATCAATTAGTTCAAGATCCTTGTGGTATCCCCATTCTATATGGGTTCACTATCAAGGTGACGTGAAGGGACTCACGATCTCTAATGAGGATCGTGATGGAAGCCGTGTGGCCATTGGAACCCCTCACCCACTTTGTATTTTAAAATAAGGGTTTTCCTGAAAAATATTCTTCGAAAATTTCAATTAACTTTTCTTTTAACTAAAAAATAAAATATCTAAACTCATAAAAAAAATTTATATCAAGGTTTATACCCTTTAAGAAATTTTTTTATGGATTAATTTTATTTAATTTAATAAACTTAATAATTTTAAAAATTTCTAATAAAACTTTCGAGATATTTTAATCTCAAGTTTAATTTGACAAAAATAATTTTTCTTGTTAAAAATAAATCAAAATAATTTTCTATTTTAATTCACAAAATTATCTAAATCCAAAATATTTTCTATGTCAAGGATAAAATTCTTTGAGAAAATAACCAAGAATTAATTTTTTTCGAATTAAAATTAACCTTTTAATTTAAGAAAAATATTTTTATTTGTCAAAAAATTCCCAAGACTTTGGTCTTTGAGAAAACGCGCACATAAGATACAAAAAAAATAAGTATGTTAGAAAATTGTAAACGTTTTCATATTTTTTTATTCTTTTAACCTAAGTGTCCAAATAATAGAATTAAACACGTTAATTAATTAATGATCTTGTTTAATCCTAAATTTTCTTTACTATTATTTTTCATGCAAAATATTCAAAGAATATTAACTATTGCAATAAAAATAACTTCACATAATATAGGACCAAAAACCCAATTTTTTTTTATCACTGGTCCAGTGCATCCGCCACACTGGATCATGACCCTTGGGAAAAACCCATGGACTGCGATCTGGGTGGGTGCCTGCGACCCGACCTTCGAAGTAGCCTTGCGACCCACACGCGAAGCAGTTAAAATTGAAGACTCCAATTTGCGCAATTTGCAAATTGCAAATTGGTTCCTCATGGAAGAGCCTCTTTCGCGAGGAAAGCTTCCTTGCGCGCCGTGTGGAAGCTGGCTCTTCCGCAAGGAAAGCTTCCTCGCATAAGCCATGGAGCCGAGGCCAACTCAGCCTCGGCCTCGGCTGCGGCTCCAAGCCATGGCTCCTCTTACAATCAAGCAGGCGGCTCGGCTCGATTCCTTGAACCAATGAACAATGTCATCTTCTTCAACTTTTTCTACGATTTTTCTACTGTGTTTTTACATTTCTTCTTCTGATCCTTTCGTCCAGACAACATATAAAAGCACTTAACAAGCGCCTATACCCTTAAAAAATACTGGACTTACATGATATCTATGAAAGCAATAAAAAATAGTGTTCCAATGTTTCCACTCGCGAAGTTTACAGAGAAGACTATTCTAAACCAGAAACGCAAAGGTTCACAAAAAATATCCAAAATAAATATTTTCTTATTTTAGTTAACTCTAGTATGCTTCCTATATTTGTCAAACCATGCTCTTATACCATTTGAAGGTTAGTATGGCAAAAACGATGAAATCGAAAGCATACTTACTGAACAAAAAAATACAGAGCATCGCATGGAAGCTGTTTACCTCTATGTTTGAATGACCTTGTCGACACTGAAGAAGATGTCTGGACCAGTTCTTGCTGAATGCTTGAAGCTACTCGTTCTCCCAACACCTTCGGTTGCATTCTTGCAAGCCGTCTATTTCTTCTCATTCATGCAGAACTTTTGAACTTCCAGAATATGGCCATTCCTTGACGACCGCAGGTGAAAGCAAAAAAAATTCAGATAAAAAAATTGGCCTTCATTCTTTTTGTTTTAACATCAGAGAGAGACCAAGAGTATGAAACAAAAAAAATATACTTTTTGTTATCTTTTTACGCCAAACAATATAGGGTTCATTCCGTGTTATTTTTTTTTACCTTTGGTCTCATTTATTGAGCCAGATAAAATTATTTACTTTTGGGCTTGAACACCTATAAATAATAAGCCTCAATTATTTATTTTTTGAATTTCATAAAATAGCCCAATAAATAATTAATAAGTCTAAATAGGCCAATATAAAATATCAAACTTTTTATCTAGTTTATATTTAGGTTAATTTTTTAATTATTCAATTTGGGCATTGGGCCCTGAATAATTAATTAACCAATTAAAATAGATAAAATATATACTCTATTTTTGGCTTTTTATTTTATTCTAATTAAATAATAAATTAAACTACTTAAATAAAATAAAATAAAACCCATAATTATCAAGACCAATTCATTAACCCAAATTTGTCAGGACTTAAAGGTTATTTCGAGGACCAAAAGACACATCGCCTTGGCTACTAAAATGACCAAAGTACCCCTACTATATAAATAACTGCATTTTTCATTTTAAATATTTCCTAATATCACCATAAGAAAATGTTGACCCCAAGGATAATATTGCATTCGCAAAGTTTCCGACTTACAAGTGTAATGACTAAAATCTTCCTCTACGCATTGCTGTATATTTAAAGAGGATGAGTGTACTGACACCTCTCTAAAAGATATCTACCATTTTTAGACCTCTAGTTTAATGATTCATAAATCCTGGAATATTTTCACTTTCTAAGGGAGCCACCCTAAAACAAAGATCCAAATCATATTCCACAGAGCCCTGGATATTTAGATCATTTGAACAGTCACAATAGGCAATATAGCGTATAAGTTATCTTGTACAAGTCTGTCTTAACTAACTAGTCACATATACCCAACATACAAGTATATCGACTTTACGAAAGAACCTCAACTACAGCATATCAAAGTACATGCTTCCTGTTTCATCAGACACAAACTCATACTCAAGTGGTAGAGTATTAGTCCACACTGTAACAGTAATAGTCTAGGTTTTTTATAAATAGTACTTTTATAAACTATTATTATAGATCATGTTTTATGTATTTAAAATACGCTCATGCTATGAAGTGAGTGAACTACTCATTAGCTAAAGGCAAGTTATTCCCTATTTGGAATTCATAACATAATAACCTAAATATGATGGGATTCCTATTCTCATCAATCGGTTAAGAACAAACATTTATGTGTTAAGTAACTCGTGATCCATACCTTACTGTGAAAGACCACCATTCACATGGATTACTTAATTAAACACAATGAGTCCTTTCCAAACTCAAATCCTGCACAAATAAAATATAAATTCACAAATAAATTTTGAGAATAAATTCGATAATTACATAAAAAATTTAGTCTAGATAGCATACATTCCAACACATGTAACATAATCTTCATCAGCATGCTTGTTAATCAACTAAAGATATTCAAGATAAGTACGTGGTTTTGTTGCTAACAGCAAGGAAAGAATTTCTCGAGCGTGTAGCTCTAATGCTGTTTGTTTCCAGCCTATATACCTATCATTATTCATTATTAATGAAAAGTTAAGTTAAAACACTTGATTTGCAGATAAACAGGAAATTTATTACATCAAATTGGAGAGCTTTGAGAGATCAAAGACCTCACTACTCCATAATACTTTACCTGATTACAATATAGTTGTTTACAGACTCAGAGAAGCAATCCACACCAATTCTAAACTAAAGCTCTGATACCAATATTTTACACAAGCACACTCAAGCTATATTTTACCTAAGCACACTCAAGCTCAAATATTGCGGAATCTCTCGACTGAAGGGGTGTGTCCTTAGTGAGAAAAGGAATGGTCCTTTTATAAACCATCCTTACTTGGCTTTTTCTTCAAACAACTCTTTAAACTAAAATGACTCTTTAAAAGCCACAATTTACTTGGCCTTTTGAAAAAGCTAAAGCTAAACAACCTTTCGAAAAAAACTAAAGCTAAAACGACCTAAAGCCTATTTAACTTTTCAGAAAAAGCAGTGGACATCTTACTTTTTCAAATAAGGTTGGATTTAAAAGTAGTGGGGACACAATTCCACATACTTTTTACTAAAGACGCATCTTATCGGTTTTTCTTTGACATAAAGTCAAAGTAATGATAAAGTAAGATTCACAAGAGACACATTCTAAACTCTTATACAGGATTTCACAGATAAATAGAAAATTTCTTTAGAACAAATATGCAAGTTAGAATTTTAGCATCTATATTAGTTATTTTACTTTTATACAAACCGCTGCAATAACTACTTATTTTTTCATTATTCCGTTTATCTTCTTTAAATGGTTTCCATTTTAAAACTCCTTCCCATCCATTCAGACTTCCATCTACTTCTACTACATTGGACTCCTAGATACATGACATAATGATATCATAATAGCTATCATAGGAAATATGAAAGTTGACATGAATCAAAATAATCAAATAGTCTATATATTGCCAGATTATTTATTTCCCATTGGCCAAATGCATGAATACCTTAAAATCGTACTGGTGTAGATGTCTATATAAGGATATTCGATACTAGTGGCTCACGTTCTTGCAAACATCTACTGCGTCTCATCCACACGAAGCTTTCGATCTTCCGAAATGGTGCCTGTAGCACAGTCGGTGAAGGCTTGAAATTTTGGTTTTGATCAACTTTGAAGGCTTGGTATGAGTTTGGTCTTCTGTGAATTCTTCACAGACGAAGCCTTCACTCAAAATTGGTTTTCTGTGATACTCTTTGATTGCAATTGAAAAGCCAGTCCTCCAATCCACGAAGACCCATTTCAATTAATCAAATTAGATGCCCAAGAGAGAAGACATTATGCGTGCAACAGAAAGCTTCCATGCTTTCTGTTATCTTATACGCGAAACAACACGAGTTCTATCCCGTGTTGTTTTTTATATATATTTTAATTAATTAATTTAATTTAGTTTTTAATAAATTTTATTTTACCTTGGTTTTATTTATTGGGTCAGATAAAATTATATATTCTTGGGCTTGAACACCCATAAATAATAAACTCAATTATTTATTTTCTGAACTTTATTAAACAGCATAATAAATAATTAACAAGCCCAAATATACCAAATAAAATTTCATACATTTTATCTAGTTCCAAATTAATTTTTTAATTATTCAATCTGGGCCTTGGGCCCTGAATAATTAATTAACCAATTAAACTAGATAAAATAAATACTTTCTCTCGAACTTTTTATTTTATTCTAGTCTAATAATAAATTAGACTAATAAAATAAAAACTCATAATTATCAAGACTAATTTTTTAACATAAATCTTTCATGACTTAAGGGCCATTCCGAGGACCAAAAGATACATCACATTGGCTATTAAAATGATCAAAATACCCCTACTATATAAATAGCTATATTTTGTGTTTTAAATATTTCCTAATATCACCATAAGGAAATATTAATCTCGAGGACAATGCTGCGTTAGCAAAGTCTTCGACCTACAAATGTAATGACTATAATACCCCTCTACGTATCGCCGTGCAATTAGAGAGGAAGGGTGTACTAATACTTCTCTAATAGATATCTACCATTCTTAGAGCTCCAATCCAATGATCCATGACTTCTAGAATGTTTCTACTTTTCAAGGGAGCTACCCTAAAGTAAACATCTAAGTTATGTTTCCCAGGGCCCTGGATAATTAGATCATTTGAACAGTCATAAGGGCCGATAGAGTGTAGAAGTTATCTTGTACAAATCTGTCTTAACTAACTAGTCACATATACTCAACATATAAGTATATTGGTTCTACAAAAGAACCTCAACTATAGTATATCAAAGTATATGTTTCTAGCTTCGTCAGACTACCAACTTATACTCAAGCAATAGAGTATTAGCCCACACTGTAGCAGTAACAGTCTGGGTTTCTTTTAAATAGTACTTTTAGAAACCACTATTACAGGTCCTGTTCTACGTATTCGAAATACACTCATACTATGAAATTAGTGGACTGCTCACTGGCTGCAAGTAAGCTATTCCCTATTTGGAATTTATAATACAATAACATATACATGATGAGATTCTCATTTTCATCAATCGGTTAAGAACAAACATTTATATGTTAAGTAACCCGTGATCCATACCTTACTGTGAAAGACCACCATTCACATAGATCACTTACTTAAACACAATGGGTCATTTCAAACAAAAATTGTGCACAAATAAAATGTAAATTCACAAACATATTTTGAGAATAAATTCTTTTATTAATAAATTTAATAATTACATCAGATAAACTAGTCTAGAGGGCATATATTCCAATAGGTATCGATTGAGGATCTGTTCAGAGAGATTTTCAACAGCCGATAACTAGTGGCCTGGGTGGAAGAGTCAGCAGAATCCCTAGAGAGGTTATTAACACTAAATTGGGAGAGATATTAGTAAAGCCACAGCTGCATAACCCAGAGAAGGCCACCGAGGTTGGTCGGATACCGTAACTATCTGGTTCATCATCCGATAAACCAAGGCCAGTACCAAGGAGGCCAGGTCGCAACGCCTTTTCTTCCTCAGTAGAGCCGATACATAGTATCGGTATTCGTTGCTTATCCCAACCAAGTGAGAATAGAGGATGTACTTATAGAGCCATAATCATAGAAAGAAGGCTTGCTCTTGCTCGGATAGAATACTGTCTACGCCTCGTTGGACAGCCATAAAATTACCATAGGAAGAAGTGGCTTTATCAAGATGAGCTTCGATGGCAGGCAAATTTTTGTCGTCATGGAGTTTGGGGATCTCATCTCCATCACATCGGAAGCCCAAGATAGTGCAAATGTCCAAGATTGTCGGGAAAAACATCCCATGTGGAAACACAAAACCGTTGATCGCTGAATACCATAACGGCAGAACCACAGCAAAGATGTTGCAATCAAAGGCCATGACGAAATCCGAGATCATGACAGCATCTCTAATCCCACATTAATCCAAAAGTGCTCTGAAAGTAGCGTGGCAGTGATTATGCCATTCTCTATAATTTTTCAGGGGGCGTAGCCAATGGCGAAAGGAAAACAGGAGGTCGGCCACTGAGAAGCCAGTCCAATTCAATGGGAGGACGAAATTGTCCAGCTGGGCAAATCGCAAATGATCACCGGTGACCTACATCGGCAATACAAGTTAGCATCAGCTTGGACCAAAGCCAGGGGGTGTTATCGCCTGAGGTGGCCATGGAGATTAAAAAATCATCGATAAAGGAAGTGCAATAAATACTATTAGATTTCATGGGAAGGTTAGAAGTTTGATCGAAGTTGAGTTTCTTAAAGGAAAGGAGTTCGTATCGGTGAAAGATTGATGAGGACCATGGCTATTTATGGTGAAATTTAAAGACTAGCCGTTCGTAGGTTTCAAAGCCGAGCAGTCGGAAACCGTCTACAATGATCGAAACGTTCCAACTTTGTCAGAAAAAGAACGGCTACGAATTAAAAGAGGTATGATTCCCGTCGCTTCACCTGATCTCGTCATAAAGCAATGGGACTTGGGGGGTATGTATTAATGTCAACTTTAGTTGAGCCATTGCAACGGTAACATTAAGCCGATGCTGATAGGAATTTCTCCAAGCCGATGATGACATTAATTATTTTCAGTTGATGTACCCGGTCAACATCGGAACCAAGAACCATTGAGTCGGTAGACGTCACCCCCATGTCTCGACACAATGGTAAAGCATTGCTACATCCAATCTCTAAAGTTGAGCCATGAAGCGAGATTTTCTCCACATACAGATAATAGGTTACAACACCACAACAAGCATAAAATGAACAAGGATCCCCAGAACAAGACATACAAACACATCCAGAAAATTACCAGCTTAAAGTTTTAACTTCCTTTTTATTCTGTATTTCTTCTTGTCTTTCTTTATAGCTTTGATTAGATTAAGGTATTTCCTTTTATTTCTAAGTTACCAGCTTTCCATTTCATTTTGCTTTGGGTTTAAATTCCAGAATTTCTGTATTTCTTTTATCAAGATCAATCAAGACACATCAATTTCAGTTCCTTTTGGCTTCTGCATGCAATATTTCTACTTTTTTGAACCCTTTCTATAGTAAATTTAAGGAACCCACGTTTTTTAAAAGATCCGGCTCTCATATTCGTTCTGCCATCGAATTGTTTATATTCATCAGAAGAGAAGCCGATCGCCGATTCTATTGGCTCCCTATTTGTACAGCAACAATATGTTAAGTTGGTAAAACTATTTTGATTGAATTAATACATCATGAGTTCGATACCCACCAAATCTAAACTCATACTTTTCCTTTTAACCCAATTATATAGGATTGTAAAATTTTCTAAAAGGAAAAAAAAAAAAAAAAGCTCTTCTCCTTATGAAAAAATATCTAAAAGTTAAAAAATGTTCTTTGGGAAGGGGAAAAAAAAATCAACTTGATTAGCATTCATAAATTTTAAAATCAAAGTTCTCTCTCTTTTTATTCCAACTAAACGTAGTGTTAGTTTATTCTTTTCTATCAAACCACTAGCTCAAAACGGAGTTTTTCAATGAAACCAATAGTAAAACATTGAGTGCGTGACTATTGATGTGGGGATATAATAATTAAAATACGAAAAATTGGTGCTTTTGGTCCCTGGACTTTTTTGATTTGGTAAATTAGGTTTCTAATCTTTATTTTCAAATTTTTAGGTCCCTCGAGTGAATTATTTGATCATTTTGTCCATTTATTGATGGTCAACGCTAGTCAACATTTATTTTGAGAGGCATTTTTGGAAGAGAAAATTTTAGGGGCCAAACTTGCCAAGCAAAAAAAGTTTAGGGACTAAATATATACATATATAATTTTTTATTTTTGAAGATTTTCAATCTTCTATTCTCACCCATTCAAAAAAAGAAGAGTATAATTTTGAAACTTAAATTATGTCAATTCTTGAATAATGTTTATTTCATATTTCTCAAATAATTGATTATTAAGCAAACAGTTGCTTATGTTTCTATGAAACTTGAACACATTTACTCTATTATTAGATAATGTACCAAAAAATATACCCTAACTCCTAGATAACTATTCCAAATCATTCATATGTGCAAGGGACAAGTAATATTTATTCTTTCATTTTTTTTTGTAAAAAAAGAAAAAATATTCTAAATTGACTAATTTCTTAGGTGTGCTACAAATTATGAACATTATCTTTTAATATATTGAAAATAAAGAAGTGAACCTTTATTTTTGTATGAAGAGAATGTATAGTTAAATTACTAACTTCTTAGGTATGCTATAAATTATGAAAAAAATATTCTTTTCATGGAAAGAATCATAATTTTAGGACGGCAAAAAATGACAAATACACCATAATGTGAGGTAAATATAGTGAAAAATTGATAATTGTGTAAAGAGGTAAGCTATTTCATCATCTTTTTATTTGTAAAACTTGCAAAATAAAGATCAAGGATAAAGATCCTTCCCCCACCCCATTCTCTCTGTTAGGGCATTTTGCGTTAATTTGAAACAGATGATTTTTGTACTTATCTTGTTAAAATTTAAATATTTTTATTTTACTTGATATGTAAATTTAAAAAAATATTTTACTATAAGAGTTATTATATTATCTTTATTAATTTAAAGAATTAGTGGTGAGATATATGAATTAATAAAACTTATATTTTCAAATACAAATATGGATATTAATTATAATAAAATATTTCTAATATATAAGGGATAAAAATATAAATTGAACTTTATAATAATCATATTATGACTCTATTGTTTGAGATTGTCTCACAAAAAAAAAATAAATAAATAAAAAGATAAAGATTGTGATGTATATCTCATTTTTTACTATCCTAAAATATATTTAGAAAATTTTCAAAAATAAAAAATAATATGTATCGGCAAATTGGTAGATATACTCCCTAAACTTTTTTTGTGTAGCAAGTTTGATCCCTAAACTTTTTTCGCTTGGCAGGTTTGGTTCCTAAAATTTTTTCTTCCAAAAATACCTCTCAAAATAAACGTTGACTAGTGTTGATCGTCAGTAAGTGGACGGAGGGACTAAATAATTTACTTGAAAAAAGATGAGGGACCTAAAAATTTTAAAATAAAAATTAGGGACCTAACTTGCCAAAAAAAAAAAAAATTAAAAACCAAAGGCGCCAATTTACCCTAAAACGCTTAATTACTTTTCTTTACACTCAATTGTTTTTTTTTTTTTTCCGCTCTCTCTATCTCTCTCCTTTCCTTATTTCTTCTCATCCTCCTAACAGATTTTGATTATACTTGATAGGGTTATTCAATTGAAACACCCAAAATGGAGGCAAAATTTATAGTAAGAAGGTGGAAAGTTAGTATCTTTAGATTGAAGGAGTTGTTAGAAAAGGACATAAGAAGAGATATATTTAAGATAACAAGAGAAAAATTTAAATATTAGTCTTAATTTTTGTAGAGATAAAATGATAGAGGGATATTTGAATATAAATGTGAAGATGAGTATAAGTTGAAATTTAAATATTTAAGTATTAAATTTTATATTATGAAAGTTGATTTTAAATTTTGAAGATTGAATATAAAAGTTGAATTAATTATAATTTATTTTTATATGATAATTGATTATAATTTAGATTAAATAAAAATATTTATAGTTAGATAATCATTTAATATATTCATATTTCAAATTTAGAATAAATTTAATAACTCAATTAAATGCTTAAAATTAACTAATTAATGGCGTATTTGATATCTTAATTAAGTATTAAAATTAATTAATTAATTACTTATTTAATTTGATATATTTGATAACATATAATATTCGGTGCTTAATTACTTCAATATGTTTGGTAACATATTCTTCTCATCATATAATTAATTAAGATGTAGTGAAATACAATTATAAATTTTAAGTGAAATAAGAGTAACTTACGTCTAAAATTGAATACGTGAAATACTTGTCTTATTATTATTATTATTATTATTATTATTATTATTATTATTATTATTATTATTATTATTATTATTATTATTTAATATTTAATCTAAATTATATTAATATAGTATAAAAATAAATTCTAATTAATTTAGTTTTCAGATTCATAGTTCATATTTTAAAATTCAACTTTTAGATTCAATTTTATCAAATGGGTTCAATTGTGTTTGATCATGAATAATGTTAAGTTTTTAATTTTTTCATATTTAATAATATGTTTTTTTTTTCTTAATTAATTAAGACATACTAAAATTTTATTATAAAATTTAAGTGAAATGAAAGTTATTTAATCAAATATACTGAATTATAAAAATTGAATATTGAAATCTAATGTTTGAATTTAAAAATTAAATTAATTATAATTTTATTTTACACTATTTTTTATAATATATGTTAAATATAAAATAAAAATAATTATAATAATTAAATAAATATCTAACATATTTAAATTTTAAATATGTTTGATAGCTTAATTAACTATTTAAAATTAATAAATTAAATATTTATTTAATTAAGTGTCTTTGATAATAGATAATATTATGTGTAAATAGTTCAGTGTATTTGATAATAAATTTTTATTATCATTTAATTGATTAATACCTATTGATATTTTATTATAAAATTTAGATAAAATGAAAGTGATTTAAATTTGAAATCTAAATATGGTGCATGATGATGATAATTTATTTAATCAAAATTATAATAAAATATAATGTAAAATAGACTATAATTGATTTAGTCTTGTGATGAATACTTCTCATAATTCAAAGTTTACTATTACATTTTTAGAATTCAATATTCAAATATTTAAAAGTTCATATTTTAACTTTGAGTCTATTTTATAACTCAATGAATTATTTAAAAATTAATTAAATAAAATATTTAATTAAGTTTATTTGATAACAAATATTATTAAATGCATTTGGTAATAGATTCTTGTTACTACTTAATTGATTAAGACGTATTGGAATCTTATTATAAATTTTAAATGGGAGGAGTGTTACTTAAAAGCGTGTTTGATAAAAGTTGAAGTTTGAACATTTAAAATTGAAATTTGAAGACTAAATTTTGAAATTTGAAGTATAAAAACTAAATTAATTATAATTTATTTTCACACTATATTTTATTATATTTTTAGATTAAATAAACAATTTTATTATATATTAGATTAAATGAAAATTAATATTAATAATTTGATGAGTATATAATATATTTAAATTTTAAAATTAAAGAACTTTTATTTTACTTAAAATTTATAATAGAATTTCAATATGTCTTAATCAATTAAGCGATAGTAAGAATGTATTGTCAAACACATTAAAATAATTACATTTTAATATTATTCATTAAAAAATGTAATCAAATAAATATTAATTAATTTTTGTATTTAATTGAGTTATCATTTTAGTTGTCATTATTCATTTATATTTAATTTAAATCTTAATAAAATATAATATAAAAATAAATTATAATTAATTTTATCCTCACATTCAAGTTTCAAAATTTAATATTCAAATTTCAAGACTTAAACATTCAAAATTTAATTTTATCAAAGAAAATCTAATTTTTATTTTACTTAAAATATGTGACATGATTTTAGTAGTTATTAGTCAATTAAGTAATAATAAAATACTTACTGTCAAATTTACTGAATTAAATTAATTAAATACATAATATTATTCATTATTAACATACTTAATTAAATAAATATTTAATTAATTAAATTTAAATATTTGATTGAACTATCAAATAAATCTTTAAACAAGAACTTAGTTAATTAATTTTAATGATTTAGTTGAATTATTAAACTATACTTAATTAAAAAATATTTAAATTTCAACCATTATACTTGATTTCAGTTTATATACAGAATAATTTATCTCTCCAATTATTCAAACGCAAACATTCAAGTATATTTGGATTTTAATTTTGGTTAAATTGAAAAAAATTAAAAATAAATATGATATTTTTTATAAAACAAAATATTATTTAAATTAAAATTTTTTAATGAAGTTGTTTTTAAAATTCACCCTCAATCCTAATCCTCTCCTCCAAATTCCTCTCTCATCCTTTCCCCCACTCTCAAAAATTCACTAAGTGTCCCTCCCATCATTTTGATTTATTTTTTAAATAAAAGTTTATTATTTATTTATTTTTCAAATAAAATTTTATTATTTAAATTATTTTGATTTATTATTTAAGTTTATTATTATTTATTTTTTTCAAATAAAAATTTATATTTAAATTATTTAGGTTTATTATTTTAATTTTTATTTAGATATTGTTTTGTTATAGGTAAAATTATTTAGGCTTATTATTTTAAATAAAAATTTATTATTTATATTATAAAATTTATTTTTATTTAAAAATAAATAAAGAAGATAAGAGGGACATTTGTCAAATCCTCAGTGATTGAGAGGACGGGAGAGGCATGCGGGAGAAAGGACCGTCGAATTCCTGCTCATTGCTAGCTACGGTTTTGTGAATGTGTAAAACCCTCCTAACCCACAAGTCTCCTTGAGCAGCTGAGTAGCAGATAGCAATGGACATAGCACTCTTTTCCCCATCGTCGCTTTTCGCTGACTCTGACGGCAGTTCCATTGGTTGCTCTCCTTTTCTCTTTCCTTTTCTGTTCTGTGTCTGTGTTTGTGATTGTGTTTCTTTTGTGTATGCCCTGTTGTTTACCCTTAGTTACTCTACAGATGAGGAAAGCGAAGATGCCCAGCAAAACTTCGTGGAGAGAAAGCACCAGTTTCCTTCCATGGTTAGCATTTATATATAATCAATTCTTCCTTCTTCTTTTTCCTTTTCTTTTGTTGTTTAGTAAATACCCAATTAATATGCTACTAGATTGGTGATCTCAAAATGAATTAGCAGTATTCTTTGAGATGGGTTTGTATTTTCAGACAATTTCTAATAGCATAATAGAATCCGCTCCGTTTTTCTGGTATTTGATGATCATTAATGCTAGAAAAATACTGTAATTCTTGGAACATTGATGAAGTGTAGATTAGAAGTTATTCTTCTAGTTATAATCTGGCATCAGGGTTATTATATCCTGTGGATAATTTTTTTTTCTTCTGTTCTGGTGGCATTTTTAGCTACTCTTCTATTATTTGTAAAGTTTTTTTCTTTCGCTTTTCTGTGTAAGTTGTTGTTCTCTAGTGGAATGAATTTCTGTGCAGGATGGAGAGAACAATTTTTTTTCCCTCTGTCCAAAGGATATTTAGTGGCGATGGTCTGAACTTCACTTTGGGGAATACATCTATGATTTGTGTGCAGGAATTGGTCATTAGGGAATTTTCCTTTCACCAGTTGAACGCAAATTTACTTTGGCCCGGAACGTTTGCATTTGCAGAATGGTTAGTTCAACACAGACCTTGGTTGGAAGGTCGGTGTTTACTTGAATTAGGCAGGTATGCCCTGTGGGATTGGTATTTGTGGTTCTATAGTATACTTTTATGGTCGTCTCTCATCAGTTACTGGAAATAATATTGTATGTTATGCTCTCTTCCTTTTATTGTTCTGTAGGTTTGCACACCCTTGACCTTCTTATTTAGAGTTGTCTGCTAGAATTGCTTTGACAAAGTTTACCTGTTCATATTAGTTTAATTGAATAGTACTTGTATTTCGTAGAATTAGCAAAGGTTGTAGATATTCAATAGAAGTTCATGCCTCATGTATAAATGCTGTTTAAAAATACAATGACAGATGGTTGTTTAATTGGTTTAATTTACATAAGAAAAGTTTTCCTGATTGAGAACTCTCCATCTTGTACCCTTATTTTCAATTGTTCATGATTTAGTATCTAACCTTGAGAGATGTTACGAGCCCCACTTTTACTTTTAATGCCCCTCCATTTTGTCATTACTATTACTTATTTCCTTGTTCATCCCAGTGGTACAGGAGCTTTGGCGATCTTTTTGCATAAATTATTTAATTTTGACATTACAACATCAGATTATGATGATCCAGATATTGAAGAGAACATAGCTCACAATTGCACAGTTAATGGGGTTACACCTATCCTTCCTCACATAAGGCGTAAGTAATTGTTTGGTTAAATTCTGTGGCAGTTATATCACTCAGATTATCACACTAGTATTGGGAATCCTCCAGGGGATATGCTCACCTATTATCATGGTTGCTGAATTCCATTTCTCTATCTTTAAAGATGCTTATGTGGTCTTATTATGCAATCATTAACCTATTATGTTCTCAGATTCATGGGGAGATGTTTTTCCAACCCATTATCCAGACTGGGACCTGGTTATTGCTAGTGATATTCTATTGTGTAAGTTCCGGTTCTCAAGATTCATATTCAGATAAAAGTTCCAGATATCACAATGGTTTTATAAATGCAATGTGTTTCAATATATCCTATCTAATTATACTTTAAGAAACAACAGTAAAGCAGCACCTGTACTTTGTCAAGTCACCTGTATACGTGCATTAGATTATAGAGTTGACAAATCATTGTTAATAACGTTGTAACAAATCTCTGATGCCCTAAATCTCATTCTAACATTTTAATTGATGGGACGGGACATTTGGAATGATCATTTGGCTTTAGTTTGTCCTTCAGCTCTTCATTGATGGTGTTTATGCAGTAGGGTGTTTGGAGGCCAGAGGTGGCCAGGGGTACGGCTTGTCAATTTACTAACAGCTGATGCAATGAAAATCACATGTTGGGGATTTGTGATTTAAGCATTGGTTCCATCTCAAGTGATACAATAATCCCTGTTGCGAGAGCCAAAAAGCAGCTAATTTTGTTGGGTAAAACCTTTCAGATGTTGTCCTTGCCATTCTCCTGGGAAGTTTGGTGGCATTTTACTTTGGAAAGGGATATCTTGGATGAACCGCAGAATAGCCAAAGAAAGCTTCTTATCAAAACAAAAATGAATGGCCTATGGACATGCAAGAAAATTTTGACAATTTCAGTGTTCTGACGTTTGATTCTTTGATTTGGCATTTTTAAGGTTTAGATTTTCCGTCTTACCCATTACTTTCTCTTTGGTCCCGATTGTGTCTTTCTTTTTGTGTTTTTATTTTCTATTCTGTATATACAAGCGGAACACAAAATTTCTGGAGTTCACCCCCCCCACCACTCCCTCCCCTCCTTTTCTTTTGAGAACGTACCACTGATTCAACTATGATAAATCTTATGTTGAACATCTGGAAATTTTTCTTGGATATGGAAATTTGATTTGTGCACCTGTGAGTCTGCTTTGCCAGGCAAATTTGTACGTGTATTGAAAAAATGAACCTTATCAATAAAATTTTTTTGCTTAACTTCTTGTGGTTCATCCATCCTGTTTAACATGTGTTTCTCTGCATTCTGCCTATAGATGTGAAGCAGTACCCAAACTTAATAAAGACTCTTTCCTTTCTTCTAAACTCCTACAAGCCAAAAGCTAGTGAAAAAGTTCCTTCTGATGTTGGAACCAAGGGTACTATTCACTGCCTGGTATTTCTTGATTTTTTTTTTTTTTTTAGCGAGGACACAAATGAAAGTGGTTTTTTTCTTTTGTGATCTCTACCCCAGATTCATGTCCACTGCCCCGACCTGCATTTTTGATGAGCTGGAGACGCAGAATTGGCAAGGAGGACGAGTCACTCTTCTTTGATGGGTGTGATAAAGCTGGCCTTGAAGTACATCATCTGGGAGCACGTGTCTATTGCATTGCACCTGGTAAAATGATTAACAAGGAAATTGTGGATAGATAATCTAACTTTTTGAATGGAGTGCATGTCAAGTGAAAATCGTTTGTGCTAAGTTGAGGGAAAAATTTTCCCCATTCTTCTTCCTTAAGCTTCTTCTTCTTCTATTTTTTTTTTGGGTGTATGCAGTCATTTTTTTGGAGTTCCTCTAGGTTTATTACCAATCCATGTATAAGATACAAGGCGATTCTACGAGTCCTCATTCTTCTACATTGTAGAATGAATTAAACTTTGGCTTGCTTAAGTAAATTAGTTGATTGCCTGTCCTCAGGCTGCCAATGAAATCTGACATCCGAGCATTTCCTCTTCTACTGATTGCACGTTATTGCATAGCTATATCCTATGCTTGAATGATGGTTGATATTCAAATTTTTGTGCACTCTGGAAAAATCGAGATGAAGGTGATTCAAGTTGGGACACGTCAGAGGTTTTCACTCGTGGCTATGCTACTTCCAATTTGCTAGAACCTTGTATTTGCCAAGCTTGCAGTTGGATCGAATATGGCTAGCTTTACTATCACATCAGCTATGATGACAAGGGGAGTTGAATGTTAGTTGAGTTTGTTTGCACTAATCTTTGTGTTTGCCAAGTATTCTCTATTTTGATCCCCTCTTTTGGCAAACTTGACTGCAGCATGGTGCTTGTGAGATAGGAAAGGGTCGGCTAGGAGTGACTGATAACATGTTGATTAATTAGCTTTCAGAGTATTTTGATTGTGGATATGGTCTTTAGTTGTTGAATTATTCATTCTATCCCATGTCACTAAACCGAGTATTCGCTTTAGAAGAATGAAAATGCTTTCAATCTACATTTCAACCGTGAGTCTCATTTAAAGTAGTAAGAGGGTTGTATCATATTCTCATATATCAATTTCGTAAGGATTAATAGAATGATGTGATCAAATGAAGATGGTTAAATATTCTTCTCTCTCCAATGTCTTTACATGGAGTGGAATGCGATATTTTATATGCGAAAATCTTTAATTGCAGGGATAGTATTAATTAGGTGATGTTACTGCACATTAAGCAAAAAGTATGCCCTTGTTTAAAGAATCGACTCATGCTCCAGCAAACATCGCGTGTGATGCCCCAGGGCAGTAGTATCTTTCGTTCTCTGTGAAGACTAGGAGGATTTTAATCTCACAAGTTGGAACTTGGAAGTATGGTTTTTGATAATTTTGCCCCCTGACTATGCCTTCTCTTTTCAAATTGGTAAGTGTCACCCTTTTAAAATTCTGTTTTTAGCAATTATGTCCTTTCATCTACATTTTCACAATCAGCTCAATTTTTTAAGTTTTAAACTTAAACAAAAATATAATTGCAATTTTTCGAACTTTAAGAAGGTCAAAAAATAAACTTCCTTCGCTATAAACCTTAACTCTCTTCCTTTTCCTTTCCCCTCTCTTTTCCCTACCAATCTCGCTACCTAACACATCTACCGTTCCCTTCCTTTCTTGGAGCGCCCCACCCACCGTTGTAACATCACAACGCTCCTTTGCCTATCTTCCCTTGTAGCCTGTCCTCACCCCCATAGATACATGCTCCCTTCCCCCTCCCTCATAGTCCTCTACCCACCCCCACAGCATCACAAAAATTTTCTTCCTCTCTTTCCCCACTGCAAGGATTAGAAATGAGTTGAGCTAACTTATGAGTAGTTCATGATTCGATTCAATATTTAACTCAATTTATGAGCTAAATGAGTAATGCATGAGTTAAGATTTTTAACTCATTTAAACTATGAGTTAAACTTGAGTTAGCAGAAATTTGACTCACTTGACTCCTGGGCTCTCTCTCTCTCTATACACGGACACAGATTAGATTATTAGAGAGACAATAACAAACTAAACTAAATTTGATATATTCAATAACTTATGAAAAAAGTAATGTTAAACTATATGAAGGGTTAAGGTTTAAATTAGCCATTTTGGCTAACCGTCAACTAACAGTTGGAAAGTGGCAATCATTGGTTTTCCAATGGCCTGCAACATAGTTGCAACCTTCTTCCCCTCCCCTCTCCCGCCCTCTAGCCCTCCCTTCTAACCCTCTTTCCTAGCAGGATTACATATCCACACTCTTTCCCCTCTCCTATAAGCCCTTGCTCACTCTCACATCACGACAATTGCTTTCTTTTATTAAATCAATTCTTTCCCAACTAGATAGTACTTCCTTTGAAGGCAAGGCTACTACGCATCCTTACTTACCCATTCCTTTTTAGGGCCCAATTGATACATTAGACACACTTGCTTTAGTCTCTATTTGTGGTGACATAAATCCCTCCTTACAACTCACGAATTAAGAATTCTCACAACAACAAGGTCTATTCAATACGAATTAGCTGTTAATAAACCCTTTCGTAGGAATCTTTCACAAAATTCTCAACTAATACTAATATTATCAACTAATATGAATATTTGATTATTAGATCATGCAATTTGCTAAATACATCATTATTGCATACTCTTTCATGCATATAGTTTTTCTTTTTTACCCTTTTGTGAATCGAAAGAATTAACTAATAAGAAATTCTCTTGTGACAGCGGTATATGTTGTATATGTAAATCCTATATATGGAAATGTATGGAATTCGTCTATGAAAAGGTATAACAAAAAAAATAATAAATAGGCTAGGCATAAATCGATATGCCGAAATATAAAAAAGCCAATGGAAGAAAAATAATCAATACCTCATACTCCTCCCTTCATTCATTGAGTTGGAGGAATCCATAGGAAGGCTACATTGCATGCAAGAACCTTTCTTTGTATGACTTCTCTTTTGCCTCACGTTGAATGAATACGAAAAAGGGAGATCAATAATAAAATAGTCTATAAATGAAGAAGTAGTGGGCCTTTAACCCTCTTTCTAGTGACTTAGGGAGCTAATATGATAAATGCACTTCAAAGGGAGGGAGACAAAGGAGTTCCATACGGGAATTGTTCCCTCCACTTAGTAAGCCATAGCCAAGGTGCTAAGGAGGTCTATTAGGAGAGCAACCCCTTTTTAAGATTGATTGAGTTAGCTATAGGTAGGAAATATTCTCACTCTTTTAACCTTCCCTACCTTTCCGGGTAGTTCTTCCTTATGAAGGTGGGATTGTAAAAGCACCGATCGAAGTACCAACTCCAACTATTGCTTTTTCTACTGCAGCTATGGTTGCTGATCGATCTAGTCCTTTGATCTAGTCTAATAGTTTTCCCGGTACTGGTAGAAGCATAATACTACTATAGTAGAAAGGCATTAAGCTAATCATGGTTCCCGCTCTTAGCCATTAGGAGTCCAATGGGCATCCAAGCTAGTCAAAATGCTTGAAATCACACTATATGAGAATTCCAGAGCCCAACAGAGGCATGCCAGCATTAGCTGAGGAAAGCCGTAGAACTAGCGTTTTGCTTTCTTTAGTGGTCCCTTCTGGTGGATCACTTTGGTTTAAACGTAGCTCTTTCTTGTCTCTTTTTTCAAGTAGGTTCATTCGTGAGTAACCTTAGGGAGATGCTTGGAATTGGCTTCATCTAGCCTTGAGGGATTAGGGGGTAACGTCTGATCAGTGGTTTGGTGGTCTAACTCGGTAACCCGAACCCGGACACGAGCAGCTTCGGTATTAAACTGGGCTTTTTGGCCATCTATCTCTACTTCTCTTATATATTCACCTTTCAATAGCTCGTTACAAGTGTTCCCCTCGCTTCATTGGATGGTGTTCTAATTCCAAAGCTAGTGGTCCCATTGGGTATAGGCAGAGCTAACTAGCGCAGACCTCGGAAGATGGGAGCCACTCTAGTGACCTTTGAAAAGGGTTTGTACTAACCTTACCAGTTATTACTGCCTAGTGTCTAAACTTAAACTTATTAGATAGATTTTGAATAAGGAAGGAATCTTCTTTTAACTTTTAAGTAGAGGAAAGTCACTTAGTAGCAGTATTCACTCAGAAGGCCCCATAGGGTCTTACGTAACTCAGGGTTCACTACTCAAAAAACAAACTCCTTTCTTTTCAATAGTTAATGTTAAACTATATGAAGAGTTAAGGTTTAAATTAGCCATTTTGGCTAACTGTCAACTGACAGTTGGAAAGTGGTAATCATTGGCTTTCTAATGGCCTGCAACACAATTGTAACCTTCTTCCCCTCCCCTCTCCCCCCCTCTAGCCCTCCCTTCTAACCCTCTTTCCTAGCAGGATTGCATATCCACACCCTTCCCCTTCTCCTATAAGCCCTAGCTCATTCTCACATCACGACAATTGCTTTCTTCTTCCCCTTTTTCTCCTCTAGCCCTTCTTTCCTACAGAGAAATACAAAAGTTGATAGAGATAATGAAGTATCCATAGTGGTAGTAGAGGCAGGCTAATTGCAATCTCCCTATACACATGCTCTTTTTTTTTTTTTTTTTTTTAACTTTGAGGAAAAAATGCCCGTGTAGGGGGGGGAGGGAGGAGGGGGTGGAAGGAATTGGACTAAGTTTAAAGCAAACTTTTGTTTTGTTTTGTTTAGCTTAGATTATTTGTTTTCTTTTCTCAAATTTTTTAAAATTACAATTCGTTCAGGTCAAACTAGGGGTGTACTTGAATTGAATCAAGATGAACCTTAAGATAATCGAGTCGAACATTATTAGTTTTACACAGGGATTGAATTCGAACTCGAGTTCTATTCAAATGTCAAATTTTGGCTGAACTCGATTCATTCGAAATACTTTAAAACTCGAGTTCATTCGAAATTTGATTATAATAAACTCGCAAGCTCGAATTCGAGTTCAAGTTCGACTTCTAATTTAAATAAATAATTTATAATATAATATATTATAAATTATATATTAATTAATTAATTAATCAAACATATTCGTGAGCTTTCGAGACTAATACTTAGATATTCGAATTCGACTCGTTTAAAATTTGAGTTTAAATATAAGGTTTATATTCAAGTTCGAACTCGATATTTCAAATTCGAATTGAACTTTTATTGAGTCAAGCCCAAACATATTCGATAAAGCTCGATTCGTTTACACTACTAGATATTCGAATTCGACTTGTTTAAAATTTGAGTTTAAATATAAGGTTTATATTCGAGTTCGAACTTGATATTTCAAATTCGAACTGAACCCTTATCAAGTCAAGCCCAAACATATTCGATAAAGCTCGATTCGTTTACACTACTAGGTCAAACTATTAAAAATTAGATTGCTTGTGAAAATGCAGATAAAAGGGCATGATTGCAAAATATCAAAATTTTAGAGGAATGACATTCATTGATTTTAAAAAAAGGACACAATTGTAACAACAGTATTTTTTTAGGATAAAAATATAAAAATAAAATATTTTCTAGTTTGTCTTGGACTTTTGCCTTTCTCACAGCCTTCCCTCCCCAACCATCGCCATTTCATTGTCACTCCAATTCTCAAACTTTTTACTCCACCTGAACTCTTGCTCTTCTTTGTTCACCTTCCTCTATTTGCTGGATGCCTAAGTCACCATCCTTCATAGGTGTCAAGCAGTTGCCAAATATTATTACCATTCCGTACCTTTTCAAATCTATATTCCTTTTTTTTAAAAACATTTTCCTTTAATGTAGGTGAATTGTTGTACACTATTTGGAGGGAAATTTTGTATTTTGTGTTGATTTACTTGTATTGAATATGTTGGATTGCTTTTATAAATAAATATTTTAAGAATGTTTTATATTTGTATTTCTATTTCTTTGAGTTTTTGAGATGAAAAATTCTGTTTTGATGGTTTCATACTATAGGGTTGCAAAGTTTATATATAAACCAACACACACTAATAAAAAAATTTTTAATTTCATACACAAATTGCTACTATAAATGATTTAGTGTGCTTTCAAAAATTTCAAACTTCATAATTGCGATTTGATTTGAAAATTTATTAAAACTGTTCTAAAAAACTAATATTAAAAATATAATAGAGATTTATTTTAAAATTAATATAATTATATCTATATTGAAAATTAGAATGTCAAAGCAAAAAAAAAAAAAAAAGGATCTTTAATTATAAAATGCATAATAAAAATTGATCTTGAACTATATTACTGTTGTAAAAATTTAAGAAGAATAGGAAAAGAATAATGGCTTGAGTTGTGATAATACTATCTCAAAGGATTATTTCAGTAGTCCTACTTGGATAAAACAAACCCTTCCACAAGTATAAGAAGAATAGGAAAAGAATAATGGCTTTAGTTGTGATAATACTGTCTCAAAGGATTATTTCAGCAGTCCAACTAGGATAAAACAAACCATTCCACAAGTAGATGAGAAAAAGGAAGTATATCTCGTGCATGGGGGGCAAATCCACCGTTTAACCCTTGGATTGGCCTATCTCATACGCTTAAGGCCCTTATTACTTCCAAATGTTTACTAACTCAACTCTTTGTAATATAATATAGTGTTTAGAATTTTCTTAAACCTTTAACATGGAATTGAGGACCTTTTGAAATACTACATATTCCAACAATCCCCCACATATTTCAAATGGATCTAATAAAGAAAGAGAACAAGGAAATGTTAGGTTATATTTAGAATAAATGTTTTAAATTTGATGTCTTTTGAACCATGAACCAAATATAGAATAATAAAACATAACCTATACAGTTATTGGTAAGCTTATAGTTTCTATGAACCAACAATCTCCAATTATAAGTTAGAGATTTTATTATTCACACTATAATCTCAAAATATTGCTGTTCATTGTTGTTTTGTGCAAATAGATTGTGCACATGCCTAGTTATTCATGATTGCTCTGAGATTTAGCCAATAATCATCTCATAGGAATGACCCCACGCCAAACTCACATAGGTGAATTTATCAAGTGTATACTGATTAGCTACATCACCCATAAGGGATATGAATCCATTAAAACTTTATCTCAACCTCACTTAGTAATTTGTAGTTATAAATACTATTCACACACCATAAGAGGGACTTAACATTTGTATTTTCATTGTCAAGTTTGACTTTTTGTTACCCATATGAACTCACTCCATGGGGTCTCCAATCATATAGGTAGGGTTTCTACCATAATTGACTACTCAATTAGCTTTAGTCCCATTCCCCTCAATATTTCCAAAATTAACTTTCTTCTTAAAGGGTTAGTTAGAGAATCGGCCAAATTTACTTCTAACTTCACGAAAGCAATGGAAATTATTCCATCTCTTCGCAGCTGCTTTATGATTTCATGTCTCAATTCCATGTGACAAATATTTCCATTGTATGAGTTATTCTTGGTAATATGAATTGACACTTGTGAATCACAGTGCATAGATATTGAGGGCATAGGTTTTATACCCAAAAGAATATTAGATAAGAAATTTCTTAACCAATCTGCCTTAATTTCAACTAATTCCAGAGTTACGAACTCTGACTCATATAAAATCTTGCAAGAATTGTTTGCAAAGATACTTTCACGCTATTTCACTCCCACCGATGGTGAAAATAAAGTCACTAGTGGATCTTGATTTAGTTGTGTCTGAGCACTATACCTTTCTAGTACAGTTGAATAACCTCCATATAGGATACTATAGTTTATAGTTCTTCTTAAGTACTTCATTAGTCTCACTAAAGCAGAACAATGCTCATAATTTAGATTATGAGTATAAATACTCAACTTACAGACAACATATGTAATGTCTAGTCTCATAAATTGCATGAGATGCATCAGACTCTCAATACTTTGTGCATATTTAGATTGTGCTACAAGATGACCATGTTTTTTCTTCAATTGAAAATTAACATCATATGGAGTGCTCACAAATATCACATCATAATTATCAAACTTCTTAAAAAGGTTCTGAACATAATGTTCTTATGACAATATAATCGCCTCTCTTTGTAACTTTAATACCCAGTATTACTTTTGCTTTACTCAAATTTTTCATATCAGATCTAGAAGTTACAAAAAATTTAGTATTATTCACAACTTTCAAATTAGTACCAAATATAAGCATATTATCCACATATAAACTTATAATAATATAATCATTATTTATAACATTAGTATATACATATTTATCCACTTCAATATATGAAAACCATCGCTTAGTAACACTTGGTTAAACTTCTGAAACCATTGTTTAGGAACTTTTTTAGGCCATAAAGAGATTTCAGTAATTTAAAAACTTTATTTTCTTTTTCGAGTTTAATGCACCATTTAGGTTGAGTCATATTAATCTCTTTTTATAAATCACCATTAAGAAAAACAGTTTTAACATCTATTTGATGTACAAAATGTTTACGAATTGAAGTTAAGGCAAATAAAACATGAATTGAAGCAATTCTAGTTATTGGAGCAAAAGTATTAAAATAGTTAATATAATTTTTTTTTGAGTAAACCCTTTGACTACCAAACAAGTGTTATATTTATCAATTGACCCATTAGCGTTAAATTTCCTTTTGAAATCTATTTACAATCAATTGGCCTTACCTTAGAAGGTAAATCAACTAAGATCGAAGTATTATTTTTAAAATAGAGTCTAATTCAACTTTAATTGCTTCGTTCCATATACTTGCATCAAAAGAAGAGATTACTTCAGAAAATATTAAAGGATCATTTTTTTATCAAATAAGTGTAAAATTTATTTTCAAAAGATGATTCTTTTCTTGGCATTTTGCTCATTCTCAACTCTTCACTAGAGCTCTCGAAGATTTATTAGCAGGTACAAAAGAACTCTTATTAGAAAGTGGAAAAATGTGTGCAAAAAAATTCAGCATTCTTTGTTTCAACAATTATATTACAAAAAAGCACATCACTTTTCAAAATAAGAAAACAGTAGGCATTACTATATTCAATAAATTTAAAAAACGGGCAATTCGATGTTTTTGAACCTATATTCTTTTTCTAAAGTTTAGGTAGTATAACTTTGGGAAGACATCCCCGCACTTTTAAATATTTTAAATCAGGTACATAATATTTTCATAATTCATAAGGTGTTTTTTCAATTTTCTTATGTGGAATCCTATTTTGTAAGTGATATGCATACAATATAGCTTCACCCGATAAATTATTAGTGCAAAGGAACTAACCAATATAAAGTTCATCATTTCTTTGAGTGTTCTATTTTTCCTTTTAACTACACTATTAAATTCAAGTAAATAAGGCAGAATTACTTCATGTATAATGTCTTTTCTTTTACAAAATTCATCTAGGGCTAGGTATTTTCACCTCTATTAGACCTAACTCTCTTAATTTTCTTTTTAAGTTAGTTTTCTACTTCAGTTTTATAAGATAGAAAAGCACTAACGGCATAATTTTTATTCATTAGTAAATATAACTTAGTGAATCTTAAATAGTCATTTATAAAAGTTACATATTATCTCTTACCTTCTCTAGTCATGATTTGTTTTAAATCACTTAAGTTTGTATGAATTAAGTTTAATAACTCCGTTTCCCTTTTAACGGAAGAACGTGACTTTTTAGTTATCTTAGTCTAAGCACATATATGACATTTTTCCATATAAAAAGAATCAATCCCAAAAATCAAATCAAGAGATTGCATTTTTTTAATATAACTAAAATTAATATGTTCTAACCTATCATTACATAAATTAAATGAGTCAACAAAGTCAGTAAAAGAAGAAGTATTTTATTTATCACATTAGAAACATTGAGTATAAAGAGTCCCTTATTACAATATCCTTTCCCCACAAAAATGTTATTTTTAGTCTTGGCAATCTTGTTAGATTCAAATACACATTTACGCACACTTTTCCCAACAAAGCCATTGAGACAAGATTAACTCTAATAGTTGGAACATGCAGTATATAATTAATGGCTAAAGTTTTTCCTAAAGTAAATTTTAAAAGAATTTTTTCCTTTCCCAGAACTTTTGCGGTTCTTGAATTTCCAAGATAGACTATACTGTTGGGGATATGCCCTAGAGTCAATTTGTACTTATACTATTGTCATTATGTTTTATATAATAATATGAGGCTTTCCTTTCCATGAATAGTGAGTTTTGTTTTGTTGGTAATCAAGTACGTGACTTGATAGTAAAACCCTACAATGAATACAATGACTATTCTAAAACTGTCCCTGATCGATTATTATTATTGGAATAATAAGAAATTAAGATTAGTATGTTTGTGACTTGATGGCTATATTTTACTGGCCATGGATATTTGTGATATCGAGTCAAGACATTAATAAATGTTAAAGAACATTGTATTGGACATGACCCACTGTGAGAGTACTTTATGGAATATGTCGTAAGTACTTTCTAGCCATAATAATATTGAAAGTCCTTCGACCTAAATTCATCATAATTTCCTACTTGATAAATTCTGTATTTTGACATTGTCTAAAGTTGTCTTTAACCAGATAATAAATTAGACTACTATTGGATATAGAATAAATCAAGGAGAGGAATATGATTGATTGTGAAGGAATTTGTCCCTCTCAATTATGGGAGAGATATCCATGGGCCCCTTGATAAGTTAGATTGTTAAAAATGCATGACCGTGCTCAAATATATCAATCTAAGATATTGATATCATTTGTTTGAACAGTCTACTCTGAAATCAAGAAATAATTGATTAAGCTTAATAAGGATGACATGCTCCGTGCCTTATACTTAATCTGGATATCGTGTGACAAAAGGACTAAATATAAAATTATGGTTTGGTTCAAAGAGATCACCGATCTTCATTTAACCTGGATAGTTATAATGTTTTGCTAGAAATCGCTTATAACTTGTGGGCCATTTAAATATGATTTAGGCACACTGTCAGTGTTAAATGAACCTATAAGGTCACACAATAAGCGAACTTGTTAGGTTATTTTTCTGGTGACCAGGTTCGATGAATCTGAAAGTATGTCTAAGTTAATCGTACTTAGAAAATTTACCAGATACAATGAATTTGGAAATATGTCCACATTCGATGTATCTGGATGATGTCCAGATTATAAGAATCTGACTCGGTAAATTAATTAGTTAAATTACCGAGATAATGACAGAATCTTATCATATCAGTTTTAATTTAATTTGAATTTAAATTAGAATATGATAAGATATTATTAGGGTTTGACTCTAAGAGATTCGGGGGTTTTTAAGAAAACCCTAACCGTCTTTTCAATAGTCCAATTTTTCGGTTGAGAACATTCGTGCCATTCTCTACCAGAAAAGAAAAAAAAACCCTCTCAAACCCTAGGCGCTAGCACTCCCCGGGTATCGAGTGAGTTCGCGGTGTGTATCTGATAGAGGACGTTCGCATACTTGCGGCGTACGGTGATTGTTCGGGTTGAACGTACAACAGCGCAATCAGAATCGAAGGATTTCAATTACAGCAACCAGATGTAATTCTTAAACCTTAGATCTTCTTAATCGTTTACTTGGGTCCTCATGAGGGATTCGTGGATGTTTTCCGCGTTTAGGAGTCCACGAATGCTAACATATATCATTGTCATTTCCTACAAGTTCGTAAAAAGAAAAAGTTTCTCGATTTATAGAAATATATCAAGTAACTCCTGAGTCTATCACCTATTCTTTAACATTTGACATAATGTTCACTTGAGAAATGACCACAACAATAACATCGTCTCCTTCAACCATATCTATAACACACCAACTATCTACGTAACCCAAATTGGGTAGGATATCATCCCGTCCATTGGATAAGGGTCTTTATAATAAAAGAACAAAAGGAAACAATTGCATAACTTAAAAGAAAGTCTAATTGAAATTATTACAAGGCTTAAAAACTTATACAAAGTCTTCAGATAAGATAACATCCAAACTAAAATCTAAAAGATTAACAATGGAGTGTCATAAAACATAGATTGTATGCTATGAGTCTTCTAACCTTGTTAGAATGCGAAACTCCTTGAAATCATGGTTTGAAAAATGTGTGAGATAATATATCTTAGTAAGCCTCATGTGTGATAGACTAAATAAAACTTAATGATCATGCATGCAAAAGGAAAGTGTTAAGAATTCACAAGTGAATAGAACATGCCTTCATTAAAATCATGATCACTGGGTCCAAAAGTTCTTATGAGAGCTTATGGTGTAGTAAATGCAAAACATTTTAGTTGGAAAATAATTAACAGCACATCCTTGGATAAGCCATGTCATAGACCAATTTAAGCAATTCATAGATATCAAATTTCAAAAGCTGCTGGTTGTATTCGTGAAACACTAATATTCCACTATATATAAGTGAATGGGCCCCAGTTGACCACCACCCTGTAGGTGTAGCATGTGCAATCCCAATCTACTAGGTAGATGAATATCTTACCAAGTAAGATTTTCCTCATTCTCTCACTCAATTAAATTCAGTTGCCCCATGTCTAACCATCAGTTCCTCTAAAATTCCATCTCTAGCTAAGAACCAACTCAACCACTAAGCACTGATTCCCTGTTTGAAATGGGGCGGCCTTTTGGAGATGGCCAATCTACCAGAAGTTGCCTACAGTCCAATACAAGCTAGCACATATAGCCTTGTCCCTATTGAGCACTCAACGCCATTATTTTCACGTAACACAAAAGCTCCCACAGTAGATTTCCTACAAGGTTAGGATAATATATTTTCAAACAATATGTTTCAAATTACATAAAAGATTTTCAAAAGGTATGGTTTTCAAAATCAACAATTATAGTGCAAGAGTTCATAATTAAAGAAGCCACGTGCTTGTATGAGTCATAGTATGATTTTCCTAAGTACATGCATGAATATAAAATTCATAAATTTAATGTCCAAAATAAATCACATACTTGGCTTCTAATTCATGCTTGACAAATTTAGAAAGCTTTCAAAAATAACTCATAATTAAATATTTCATGAATGTAAGGGAAACTTACCTTATCTCAAGCTTAGTAGGTACTCTATTTTAATGGATTGATCTTTGCCCTTGGAATCCTCCAATGTCTACTAAGAAGATTTCATGAATCAATTTCAAATTCTATCTTACTCATTTCAAACATTAAGCTTAAACTCAAATTCCCAACAATACCAAATATATATCATGCATTGACATCGTTACTTTATAATAGATAAATTGTTAGCCCTAAGGGCATTCTCCTTGAAGGTTTAAAATGGAAAAAATCATTAAAACAAAAGCATGTTAGGAAAACGAAAAATTTACCTCTGTGATTAAGTGGCCTTCTTCGCACTAGTGTAGATGTCTGTATAAGGATATTTGAGGCTAGTGGCTCACGTTGTCTATTGCGTCTCATCCACGCAAAACTTTCGATATTGCGAAATGGTTCTCGTATTATAGCCGGTAAAGGCTTAAAGAAGTGGGTTTGATCAACATTCGAGAAAGCTCTCTGTGATGTTTTAGGTTTGTTTTTGTGAATAGAAATTTAATGCAGAAGTCCAATTGCTCCCATCAAAATATCAAATAATCATCGCTGCATTTTATCTTTCATTTTCACACCCCGAGAGAGTACATCCATCTGCGTGAAAACAGAAAGCACATATTCTTTCTATTATCCTTCACGCAGAATAACACGAGATTCATCCCATGTTGTCTTTTATTTATTTATTTATTTATTTATTTATTTATTTAAATTAAAATTAAAATTTTATTTTACCCTTGATCTTATTCGTTTGGCCAGATAAAATTATTTATTCTTGGGCTTGAACACCCATAAATAATAAATCTCAATTATTTATTTTTTGTGCTATATTAAACAGTCCAATAAATAATTACGCCCAAATAGACCAATATAAAATTTTGTACCTTTTATGTAGTTTATATCCATATTAATTTTTTAATTATTCAATTTAGGCTTTGGGCCCTAAATAATTAATTAACCAATTAAAATTGATAAAATAAATTCTCTATCGCAGACCTTTTATTTTATTCTAATCTAATAATAAATTAGACTAATAAAATAAAATTCCATAATTATCAAGACCAATATCTTAACCTAAATCTTTTATGACTTAAGGGCCATTTCAAGAACCAAAAGACACATCACCTTGGTTGCTAAAATACTCTTACTGTTATAAAATTAGGGTAGTGTTAGAATAAAATATACACACTACACACTAAGAAAATTCTAACTATTCTTTGCACAAGAATTTCTCTTCAAACTTCTCTCTTTCTTTCTCTCACAATTCTTTCTCTAATCTTTCTTTCACTAATCTTTCTTTCACAAAATGATGGTGTATTACAAGCTTAGAGAATAGCTCTATTTATAGAACTCTAATTAGTGAAATACATCATGGCATACATCATCTTCAATTAATGGTGTCTCCACTAAATGGTGGACATCCATAAAAATCTTCTAATAATTCACATAAATCCATAATTAGTGGAGCCTCCACTAATTAATGGAGATTCCAATAATTCATAACACTTACTATATAAATAGCTATATTTTGCATTTTAAATATTTTCAAACATCACCATAAGAAAATATTGACCCCAAGGACAATGTTGCGTTAGTAAAATCTTCGACTTACACATCTCTAATAGACATCTACCATCCTTAGACCTTCAGTCCAATGATCTATCACTTCTAGAATGTTTTCACTTTTCAAGGGAGCTTCCCTAAAGTAAACATCCAAATCATATTCCCCAGGGACTTGGATAATTAGATCATTTTAACAGTTACAAGGGGTAATATAGCGTAGAAGCTATCTTATACAAGTTTATTTTAACTAATTAGTCATATATACTCAACATACAAGTATATTGGTTTTACGAAAGAACCTCAACTACAATATATCAAAGTATATGCTTCTAGTTTCGTTAGATTACCAATTTATATTCAAGCGATAGAGTATTAGTCCATGTTGTAGTAGTAATAGTCTGAGTTTCTTTTAAATAGTACTTTAAAAATAACTATTACATGTCATGTTCTATGTATTCGAAATATACTCATGCTATGAAGTGAGTGGACTGCTCACTGGCTAAAGGTAAGCTATTCCCCATTTGGAATTCATAACTCAATAACCTATACATGATGAGATTCTCATTCTCATCAATAGGTTAAAAACAAATATTTATTTGTTAAGTAACCCGTGATCCATATCTTACTGTGAAAGACTACCATTCACATGGATCACTTACTTAAACACAATGGGTCCTTTTCAAACAAAAATCGTATACAAATAATTTTTGAGAATAAATTTTTTTATTTATAAATTCGATAATTACATCAGATAATCTAGTCTAAAGAGCATATATTCCAATACTCCTGTGTTTTGACTTATGACAAACATTGATGAGGACTAACTTGTGTGATCTACATGATATGATATGTTTGACCTCAATTCTCTCAAGGCATGCAAATAATATTGTTAAGCAACTCTTGAGTAATAGAATTCAAGAATGGGTGATCAAGTAGAAGACCAAGCTTAAGAGATTGCATACCAAGAAGTCCTTATGGAAGAACTTTAGATTAGGAATCGTTGTTAAGGTATTTTCTGTGTAAATTTCTATGCCTTATTTGCCTTATGATTCAATTTATTTCTATTTTGAAGCAAACAAACAAAAAGATTTCAAAGTTCTTAAGTCTTCAAAATTTTGGATTGAGTAGTTTGGACTAAAACTCTGTAAACAGTGTCAAATCGATTTTGGCTAAAAAAGTGTCATTTTGAACTTACCTTTTGGATGCACCGTCATCCGATACTTGAGTCTAAAACTCTAAAAAAATCTGACAGCGTGAAACTAGCCGTTTCTAACCGTTGGAGCTCTACTTTTTGCTCTTATAAAATGTTTTAAAACTCGATTTTAAAGTAGATTTTTGTCCTATTTTTCTAAGAAACACTTTAGTCTCTAGAATACAAAAATCTTCTTTTTTCATTGTGCTTCAAAGTAAAATCAAATTGCTTCAAAAAAGTAAAGGTTGTTTGTGCTCATTAGTATGTATATTTGCTTAAAAGAGTGAGCTATCTTTAGTTCATTTATATAATCCTCTTTGTGTATCAAGGTTGTAGTGTAAAATCCATTTGGAGTGAATCTTAATTTGTAAATTAACTAAAAGGTTTTGGTAAAATCAAGTGTGATAATCCTCTTATGTAATTGGTGTAAATAGACACTATTGGGTTGAGTGAGTTTAATGAAATCTGGTTGAAAATCCTTAAGTATGAGCTTAAGCTAGTGGATGTAGATTTTGGTAGATCGAACCACTATAAATCTTGTGTTCACTCTTTCTGCATTTAATTTCAATAAGTTGCAAATTTCCTTGCTCAGAAGTTTTTTAAATCACTCAAAAGAAATCTTTATATTTCTCACCAACCCATTTTCACTCTTGTATTAATTGCACATCGTGTGTCTCATCTCATTTAGATTGTTGTTGATATTTAAGATATACCAAAAGCTTCTAGTTGTATCAGTAGCAATCTCTCCAATTTGAAATACAAAGAAGTATCTCAAAATAGAATTTTTGAAAAGCATTTTAAATTTGCCAAAAAAAACCTTATTCACCCCCTCTAAGGTTTTTCATTTGGTATTAGAGCCTGGTCTATTTTTCTTCGGCTAAACAGCCCTGTAGAAAAGATCTTTATGACAAATATCTCCTCTCTTTCCCTATGTCGAAGGATTCTCGACAAATAGACCCCCTTTGCTCACTGGAAGTAATTACACTTTCCAAAAAAAATCAAATGAAGATCTATGTTTGCTCAATAAATTTTGAGCTGTGGAACTTAATTGAAAGAGGACCTTATGTTCCTTCTAGAAGTATTGAACGTCAAATGGTTCCAAAATAGAGTGATGAATATGATGTTGAAGACAATACCAAAATAACATTGAATTTTCAAGTTATGAATATTCTGTGTTGTGCCTTTAATGCCATTAAATATAACCAAGTAAGTGGATGTGATTCAATCTATGATATGTAGAGATTACTTGAACTCACCCATGAAGGGACAAATCAAGTGAAGGAGTCTAAGTTGGGACTTTTAATTCATGATTATGAATCGTTCACTATGAAGCCAAATGAGAGTATAATTGATATGTTTACCAAATTTACAAATATTGCAAATGGACTTAAGGCCTATGGGAAAAACTATTCCCTTGGTGAACAAAACAAAAAAAATTTGGATGCCTTGCCTAAGAGTTGACAACCTAAAGCTCTAGCTGTGGAAGAATCCAAAGATTTGAAAACCTTACCGACTGAAGAGCTAATTGACTCTCTTCTAACGCATGAAATGAAACTCAAAAGGTTTCAAGAATCTGATGATCATGACAAAGGTAAAAAAATAATAGCACTGAAAGCTGTTAATGAGGACGCTAGAAGTAGCCAAAGAAAAAGAAGGCAAAATGCTCAAAAAGAAGAAGAAGGATCTGAAAACAAAGAAAGGCAAAGGACTAATAGGAACTTGAGACCAAAATGAGTTCGAATCTGAGAAAAATAGAGATTCTGAAAATAAAACTACCAACATATATTTCATGACAGTAGAGGATAAGGTAAACCCCTCCTCATCTAACCTTGTAACTGAAATATATGATTCAACTTGCGAAAATATTGATGATCCAAATGCTCTTCTTGTTGATATGTTCCGAGAACTGAAAAGATTATCAAAAAAGAATAAGGAAATGAAAGTGAAAATTGGTTCTCTAACAACTGAAAATGACAATTTGATAAGTGAAAACAAAACTCTACTTAATTCTATGTGCTGCTTGAATGTGAAAAATGAAATCATCTCTACCTTTTTGAATTACTCTACTCTTGAGAATAAATGTTTGTATGATCAAATTTCATCTCTTGAAGTCATGATTTGTGAATTTGATAATATGAAAAATGAAGGTTGATTATCTCACTACTTGTAATGAAAAATTCAATAATAGTCGAAGCAACTTGAATAAACTTCTTGGAGTACAATGGATGGCTGGAAATAGAAATGGTCTTGGCTATAGTAATCTGCACAAAGCAAGAAAACACAAGTCCTAGTTTGTAAAAACTACTTCTTTATATATGACACACAATTATTGCACATATTGTGAAAAATCTGGACACAAAACATTTAGGTGTCGTATTAAGAAGAAAGTGGAATCCGGTGCAAGAACGGTTTGAAAAATGAGAGCAACCATTACTAACCCCCGTGAACCCAAGAAAATGTGGGTACCAAAAATCACCCTCCTATCTCATGTATAGGTATATTCATTAGAGAAAATGAGCTTCACAAAGTGGTTCTTGAATAGAGGATGCTCAAGATACATGACCGAAAATGCAGCTCTATTAGAAAATATGCAAGCAACAAATAATGTATTCGTTACCTTTGGAGATAAAAAGAAAGGAAAAATATTTTGTATAAGTAATATTGGTAAAGGATCTTCAATCATTATCAAACAAGTATTATTGATTGATGAGTTGAAATACAACTTATGTAGCATTAATCAATTATATGACAATAGTTGTAAAGTCATTTTTGAGAAATATTCTTACTCTATTATGGACAGTTCAAATAATGAAGCAATCTTTATTGCTAACCGTGTTGGGAATACTTATGTATTCTATATTGATGATCTTATAGCTCATAATATTAGATGTCTTTTCGTGCATGATAATGATGGCTATCTTTGGCATAGAAGACTAGGCCATGTATCATTTGATTTGCTAAATAAATTATCTTCAAAAGAACTTGTTAGGGGACTGCCCAAAATGAAGTTTGATAAAAGCAAAAATATGTGATGAATGTTAATTTAGAAAATAAATCAAAATTTCTTTCAAACCAAGAAAATGATTTCCACCACAAAACCACTTGAATTAATTTATATGAACTTGTTTGGACCAATGAGGACCACTAGCCTTGGTGGTAAGAGATATGCTCATGTTCTAGTAGATCATTTCTTAAGATTTACTTGGACTTTGTTTCTTGAACAAAAAGATGAAGTATTTTTTGAATTTTTTAAATTATTCAAGCGCGTCCAAAACTCTATTGGATGCAAATTGATTTCTATTAGGAGTGACAATGATAAAGAATTTCACCACAGTGAGTTTACACACTTCTGTGATGAAAATAGAGTTTTTTACAACTTTTCAGCTGCTAAAACCCCTCAACAGAACGGTGTTGTTAAGAGGAAAAATAGAACCTTGTAAGAAATGGGTAAATCCATGATTTGTGAAAACTCTCTTCCAAAATGCTCTTGGACTGAAGTTGTAAATACAACGTGTTATATTGTTAACCAAGTGATGTTGAAACATTTTCTAAGAAAAACATCCTTTGAGCTTATGTTTAACAAAACTTCATCAATTTCCTATTTTAAAGTATTTAGTTGCAAATGTTTTGTTCTTAATACCCGAGATAATCTTAAAAAATTTGATAGCAAATCCGATGAGGCTATATTTCTTGGATACTCTTCCAATAAAAAGGCATATAAAGTGTACAATAAGAGAACTCTATGTGTGGAAGAATCTGTACATGTTGTCTTTGATGAATCTAATATTTATATATCAAGAAAAGATGATGATGATGTAGGAAGTTTAAAAGAAAGAAGGAAAGAACAACACAAAGCACCACCGCTGGCCATTCATGCCAAAGAAGAGGAATTGAAAAAGCAACATGTAGAACAAAGCAAGCAAGAAACTGAAGAGCTGACTGATCAAGGGCTACCAAAAGATTGAGAATACAAAATCAGCTATCCAAAAGAGTAAATTATTGGCGATCCTCGTTACGGAGTTAAAACTAGACGGTATTTTGTAGACAATTTTACTCTACTCTCTAGTATTAAACCTAACTGTATTGATGTGAGCTTACATGATGATTTTTAGATACTATCTATGCAAGAAGAGTTGAACTAATTTGAGAGAAATCAAGTTTGGAAACTCGTTCCTAAAGCACTTGATCATCCGGTTATTGGTACCAAGTAGGTTTTCAAAAACAAACCTGATGAAAATAGAATGGTGCTTAAAAATAAAGTTAGACTTGTTGCCCAAGGATTCAATCAAGAAAAGGGCATTGACTATAATGAGACATTTGCTCCTGTTGCTAGATTAAAGTCCATAAGAATGTTCCTTGCCTTTGCATCTTTCAAAAATATCATACTTTATCAAATGGATGTTAAAAGTGTATTTTTGAATGGTTTTATTGAAGAGGAGGTATATGTAGAATAACCTCCAAGTTTTATTCATGAGCACTTTTCAAATCATGTTTTCAAACACTTAAAAGCTCTCTATGGTTTAAAATAAGCCCTACGAGCTTGGTATGAAAGACTTAGTAGATTTGTGCTTTCAAAAAGTTTTTCAAGAGGTTTAATTGATACTACACTATTTATTAAGTCGGAAAATTCTAATAATATTCTTATTGTCTAAATTTATATTGATGATATCATTTTTTGCGCTACTAATGAATCTTTGTGTAAGATGTTTGCTAAGACTATACAACAAGAATTCGAGATGAGTATGATGGGAGAACTCAACTTCTTCCTTGAGTTGCAAATTAAACAAACTAAGGATGAAATTTTCCTAAATCAAGCTAAGTACGCTAAGGAATTGCTCAAGAGGTTCGGTATGAACGAAGCCAAAGATATCAGTACACCTATGAGCAAATCTTTAAAGCTTGACAAGGATGGAAAGGGTGAGAAAGTGGACGAATCAAAATACAAAGGTATGATTGAAAGTTTGTTATATCTTACTGCAAGCCGACCAGATATTATGTTTTCAATTTGTCTATGCACCAGATTTCAATCGTATCTAAAGGAATTCCACTTATGTGCCGTAAAACACATATTTAGATATTTAGTTAGAACATATGATTATGAGTTATAGTATCCTCGTACTAACACATTGAGGGAACGCAGAAACACAGGGGAGCTATGGACGGAAAAAAAACAGAGAGAAAAATTAAACGCGAGCCTTAAAGGCTATGCGGAAGCGTGAGGATCATACATTTGCGTTCCTTAACCCTCCTAGGTTGCGTAGGAACAGATTGAACGACTGGAATCACCTCGCTTTGCACACTTGAAGGAGCTTTCGGTTGAACACCCGCTAGCCTTCGACTTCGCCTTGTTTGCATTAACGCTTAGCTCTCCAGCTCTCGGGATATTCCTCAGCCTAACCTCTAGTTGGTGAACACAATGGGAAAGAGAAACGGTCTTAATTCTCCTTGGTTCGCTCGCTATTGGTTCGCAAAGAACAAGGAGAAAACGAGAAGAAGAAACGTGAGAGAGCAAGAGAGAGACGTGAGTGCTTGAGGCTAGGGAAAGAATTAGGGTTTTTCTTTTCAAAGAGTTGTTTATCTTTTTAGCCTAAACTAGGTCTCTCAATCTCTGATAAACATATCCCCGGGATTTCAAAACACCCGGATGTTCTCCTGAGAAACAGTTTGGCCTAACCTTAAACTCCTCTTAACCGTATCTGGAAAAAAACCCTAAGGTCCAAACTATTGGGTCAGATAAATATTTATTATTTTTCTTGGATCCAAAAGGCCCAAATTAATAAATATTAATTATTTATTTCATGGGCTTACATAAGTAACCCAATAAATAATTAATGAGCCCAAATGAACCATTATAATTAATCTTTAATTATTTATTTCTTGGGCCTATATAAATAACCCAATAAATAATTAAACATTAATTATTTTCTCTAGTTTAAGCCCAGGTTAATTTCTTAATTATTCATACTGGACCTAGGCCCTAAATAATTAATTAACCAAATAAACTAGATAATTAATTTCTCTCAACTCCTATTTTATTCCAATCCAATAATAAATTAGACTTCCTGAATAAAATAAAATAAAACAAAATAAAATAAAATCCTCTTCAACTGAGACCAATTCCTCAACCCAAAAATAGTTAGGACTTACGGGCTATCCCGAGGACCAAAAAGACACATCGCCTTGGCTGCTAAAATGACCAAAATACCCCTGCTATATTAATAGTTGTATTTTGCATTTTAAATATTTCCTAATATCACCATAAGGAAATATTGACCCCAAGGACAATGCTGCATTCGCAAAGTCTCCGACCTACAGGTGAAATGATTAAAATACCCCTCTACACATCGCCGTACATTTAGAGAGGAAGAAGTATACTAACACCTCCCTAAATGACATCTACCATCCTTAGGCTTCTAGTCCAATAGTCCACGACTTCCTGGAGTGTTTCCGCTTTCTAAGGGAGCTACCCTAAAGCAAACATCCAAGTCATGTTTCTCAGGGCCCTGGATAATTTAGACCATTTGGACAACCACAAGGGGCGATATAGTGCAGAAACTATCTTGTATAAGTCTGTCTTAACTAACTAGTCACACATACCCAACATGCAAGTATATTGGCCTTACGATAGAACCTCAACTATAGTAAATCAAAGTATATGCTTCCAACTTCGCTAGACCACCAACTCATACTCAAGTCGTAGAGTATTAGTCAACGCTGTAGCGGTAGTAGTCTAGGTTTCTACCATATAGATATAGTACTTTGAGAAACCACTACTACATGTCCTGTTCTACGTATTCGAAATACGCTTATGTCATGAAGTGAGTGGACTACCCACTGGCTAAAGGTAAGCCATTCCCCATTTGGAATTCATAACATAATAACCTAAATATGATGAGGTTCCCAGTCTCATCAATAGGTTAAGAACAGATGTTTATGTGTTAAATAACCCGTGATCCATACCTTACTGTGAAAGACCACCATTCACATGGATCATTTATTTAAACACAATGGGTCTGTTCCAAACGAAAATTGTGCACAAACAAAAAGTAAATTCACAAACAATTTTTGAAAATAAATTCTTTCATTAAAATATTCGATTTTACATCAGAAACCTAGTCTAAGAGGGCATACAATCCAACACACATTTGATCTTATAGGCTATACTGATGCGAATTATGTAGGCTATAAAGTTGAACGAAAAAGCACTAGCGGGCACTGCCAATTTTTGGAACACTCTCTAGTGTCATGGCATAGCAAAAAATAGGTCTGTGTATCCTTATCCACAATCAAGGCTGAATACATTGCAGCAGGGAGCTGTTGTGCACAAATTTTCTGGATGAAAAACACACTACTTGATTTTGGACTCAATTTTGATTGCGTACTTATACTATGTGATAATACAAGTGCAATTAATTTAACGAAAAATTATATTCAACATTCTAGGACAAAGCATATTAAGGTTAAGTATCATTTTATTAGGGATCACGTGCTCAAAGGAGATGTATGTGTTGAATATATCTCAAATGATGAACAGCTTGCAGATATTTTCACAAAACATCTAGCCGAAGAAAGGTTCAATTATCTGAGAAGAAATTTAGGAATTACCAAGATTATATAATTAACATATTTGTCAAAGATTTGTTATTTTTATTTGTAGAACACTGGAGATACAACTTTTGAACAATGATTTCAGACACATCATTTCGAAGAATAAATCCAAAACTCTCTCTTTAAGGAGTTCCTTTTTGGATGAAGCCTGAATCCAAAATGAAATCAACTTGATGCTTCATATGTCCTTCAAGAATAACTGCTTTCAGATTATTCTTTTTGAAATTCAAAATAGTAGTGCTTTTTTCAAGATAGCTTTTAAAATCTCTGATGAAAAGTCTTTTTTCAATGTACTTGAGTGTACTTATCATCACAATCTCCTGGGAAATTACAAAAGGTTTTCTTTCTCTTCTCTCCCGAATTCTGAAATCAATCGAACTCCATTTTTCTTTCCTAAAATTTTTCTAAGCTTCTCTCTGAACAACTGAAAGCCTAAGCCTTCACCCTCTGATTACAATGGCAAAATCCCCAAAATCAACAAAACCCAAGTCAAAGAAAGCCCGAAAAATCACTCCAACAATGAAGAAAAAATCAATTGCTTCAGAAAAAGGAAAAGAAGGCGCTCCCGTACTCTCAGCCTCTCAAATCGACTATTCTAAATCATCTCCGGAATAAGAAAGTTTTGAGACCTAGGTACCACGCTTTTTAGATTCAATCTAATTTTAATAAATGGGTTTCAAGAAATCGAACAATGATTGTTGGTTATCACGTAAATCCAGCGTCTTTTATGAATTTTACAAATGTGTTAAATATGTTTGAGTCCCTTGGGTGGGGAGCCCTATTATCTGTTGATGAAAATTTGTTTACTACTCTCGTATCAGAAGTTTATGCTAATTTGAGAAAAAAGCCGATTAGAGAAAACTGGAGGAGGATTTATGGTCCGGTGGTACATTTCAAGAGTTAGGGGTAAGAATCTTGAGTTTGATCATCACCTGTTAAATAGAATATGTAAAGTCAGAGATGACAGGATTCAATATATTGAACTAAATAAGTTCCTAGAAGAAATTGATCTGTTTGATTTGGGGAAGTGTGAAAATATATTTACTGACGGGAAGAGTTTTAAGAACTCAAGTAACAGGAACACGAAATGGTTGAATTAACTGGGTAGGATTCTGCACCACATGGTTTTAACCATGGTGGTTCAAAGTTTTGGACACAAACCTCTATCAACGTTATGCATATGGTGATCATGTTGGCGCTTTTTGGAAATAGGCTAATAAGTTTTGAGTATCTTACTGCCAAATTAATGATGCAAACCAGGAATACCTCCAGCAAAGCCCCGCCTTATGGAAACTTACTGACTAAAGTGTTTAGACACTTTAGTGTTGATCTGAATTCTGTCGCCCCTGCTCTTTCAAAGATAAATGTGTACAGCTTTGAGTCGTTTGAAAGAATGGGATATGTGAGAATGGACAATGAGTGGAAGCTACTCCGAAATGCAGCTGATAATGAAAAAGAAAAGTTGTTAAAGGTAGAGGTCGAAGGCAAGAGTGCCCCATCTACCAGAACAAAGAGAAAGGTTGAGTTAGAAACTCAAAAAGAATCCTTTACCTGGGGCAAACAGAGAACTCAAGACACAGGCATCAGCAGAGTATTTTGGAAGCAATCAATTTGCTGGCTGTTAAGGTAGACAACTTTAGTTCAGAAATTCAGATTCTTGGGAATATTCTAACTACAGTAGAAGAGAAAAATAAAAAGGATAAAAAAATGCCTACTCCATCAGCACTATCCCAAGAAAAGATCACTAAAGAACACACTGCCACTGAAGAAAAGGAAGAAGCTGTGAAAGAATAGCAGGATGAGGAAATGACAGCCACTGAATGAGGAAGGCAGACATCCATATAACATGAAGAGTTAGCACTCCCCGCCCTACTAAAAACCTATCTCATTTGGAAAAAGACAAATACATATGGTACTAAAGAGGAAGTCCAGCCAGATTACTGGATAGCATTCCAAAAAGGGTGCTGGGTCCAAGCCAGAGACCGTCCATATCTCCTAACTGATCACTTTGGCGGACTGCTTCCAAGACATCCTCTATTTGCACAACTTTTATTGATGTTCTTTTGACACTTATCTTTTTTAATTTCTGCACCAGTCTTTGAACAATTTCAATTCTGCATACCTCTTGCTCTATCTGTTGAATATATATATATATATATATATATATATATATATCTGTCATCTACATTCTTCTTATTCTCTATTTTTTTATTGATGACAAAAGAGGGAGAAAAATGGTATAAAAAATTGATATGCTGTTGGGATTGTGCACTGTTGTGCTATCTTCTTAATGCTTATTCTTAGTTATTATTATTGTGATATGCTGTTGGGATTGTGCACTGTTATGATATGCTGTTAGATTGTGCACTGCTATGATATGTTGTTGATGGTTATTATTGGTTCTTATTGGATTATATACAATTGTGTTATGGAGTGATGATGAATGAACTGCATATCGTCGTTATGCGCTATTGTGCTATAGATTGGAACCAGTTATTGTGTTATAGATGTAAGATTCTATGATGCACAGTATGAAATACATATGGGGATTTAAGGTTGATCAAACCAGTATGCTGTGCAATTTTTGTATGCTCATGTACTGGTCATATATTGGCTTATAATATGTATGAATTGTGATTTTGGTTGCTTATTCTATTATGGTCAAAGGAGTTTGAAGTGTGTACATAAAGTTAACATTGAGATTTGGGTTGTTGAACAATCTGTTTTGAAAGCTAATTATGATATGCTATATGTTAAAAATCTCAGATGATAAGGATAGTTATTCATATATCTTTCATTGTTTAAAAATTTTCCTTGAAGTCTGAAATTTCTTGAGAAAACTAGGCTGGATCAAAATCTCTGAAAACTCGTTGTTACCTGCACATACACAGGGGGAGTTTTGGACTCTTATTTCTTCAATCCAAAAGTCCAGTCCAAAAATGGGTTTTAAAAATGATAGCCTTTGTATAATTTTACCCTATTTTGGACACATGTTTTGGACATCCAAAACCTAACGTCCAAAAATTTCGTAGACTCACTCCACCTAGTTTTGGATGCATATTTTGGACGTCCACAATGTAAATTCAGTTTTTTTTTTTCTAAAATTACATTTTGATGTCTCATATCCTATATTTATATATGCACATATTAAGGAAGAGTGTTTCATCTTATAAATTATATTTATACCTCTTTGTGTACATATTTATACATGTTTTTCTTAATTGCGGCTATTCTCTTAAGGAATAGTCGTGTAATGGAAAGGGGGAGGATTAGAGATTAGATGGGCCATAGGCTTATTGAGCCATATTTGTGAGTATATACTTAAATGTTCTTATCTTAATCTCATATGTACTCTCTGAGTCCTATAATAAGATATTGCATTTCAATGAAAAATATTCTTATTTCTCTTGGTCTAATCTGTTCGTATTGTACATATAATTGTTTCTATATCACAATCTCATCAAGTTTGCCATCACTCAAAAAGGGAGAGATTGTTAACCCCAAGGGCATTCTCCTATATTTTGATTTATGATAAATATTGATGAGAACTAATTTGTGTAATCTACATGTGATAGGACATGTTTGACCTCAATTCTCTCAAGGCATGCAAATAAGATTGCTATACAATTCTTGAGCAATGGAATCCAAGAATGGGTGATCAAGTAGAAGACCAAGCTTAAGGCGTTGCATACCAAGAAGTCTTTGTGGAAGAACCTTAGATTAGGAATCATTATTAAGGTATTTTCTGTGTAAATTCCTATACCTTCTTTGCCTTATGATTCAATTTATTTCTATTTTGAAGCACACAAACAAAAAGACTTCAAAGTTTTAAATCTTCAGAATTTTGGATTGAGTAGTTTAGATGACTCTGCATCCAAAAACCTCGTTCAAAACTTTATAAACAATGTCAAATTGATTCTACCTAAACAAGTGCTATTTTAGACTTACTTTTTGAATAGACCCTTGTCCGATACTTGAGTTCAAAACTCTGAAAAATCTGATAGTGTGAAACTAGCCGTTTTTAGCCATTGGAGCTCCACTTTTTGCTTTTATAAAAAGTTTCAAAACTCAATTTTAAAGTAGATTTTTGTCCTATCTTTTTAAGAAACACTCTTACTCTCTAGAATATAAAAATCTCCCTTTTTCATTGTGCTTTAAAGTAAAATCAAATTGCTTAAAAAACGTAAAGGTTGTTTGTACTCATTGGTTTGTATATTTGCTCAAAAAAGTGAGCTATCTCTGGTTCATTTCTATAATCATCTTTGTCTATCAAGGTTGTAGTATAAAATTCATTTGGGGTGAGCCTTGATTTGTTGATTGATTAAAAGGTTTTGATAAAACCAAGTGTAATGATCCTCTTATATAATTGGTGTAGATAGACACTATTGAGTTGGGTGTGTTTAATAAAATTTGGTTGAAAATCCTTAAGTGTGAGCTTAAGGTAGTGGATGTAGATTTTGGCAAATCGAACCATTATAAATCTCGTGTTCACTCTTTCTGCATTTAATTTCAATAAGCTGCAAACTTCCTTGCCCAGAAGTTTTTTAAATTACTCAAAAGAAATCTTTATATTTCTCACTAACCCATTTTCACTTTTGTATTAATTGCACATCGTGAGTCTTATCTCATTCAGATTGTTGTTGATATTTAAGACATTTCAAAAGCTTCTCGTTATATCATTAGCAATCTCTCCAATATGAAATACAAAGGAGTGTCTCAAAATAGAATTTTTTAAAAGCATTTTAATTTTGCAAAAAAAAAAAAAAACCTTATTTAACACCCCCTCTAAGGTTTTTCATAACTCAAAAGGTAGCAAAGTTATACATTTTTGTTTAGTCCTAAAGGCCTTCTAACGTTCCTAATTTAGTATGCAAATCACCTACTAACTCATTCCATGGAAAAGAAATCAAGTATAACAACTTTATAAACAAACACCTAGCTGTTCACAGAATTCCAACATGCGTAGTCTTTGGTTTTTGAGATAAAACCCCTACTTGCTCTTACTCAAATGATCTCAAATTTTACCGACACAAAATTAAACATGTAAGGGATGAAATTGAAGACTTAAAATGGAAAAAAATCATCAAAATGAAAGCATGTTAAAAAAACGAAAAATTTATCTCTGTAATTGAATGGCCCTTTTCGCACTAGTGTAGATGTCTGTACAAGAATACTTGAGGCTATTGGATCACGTCCTTATAAACGTTTACTACATCTCATTCACACAACGCCTTTGATCTTCCGAAATGGTACCCCTAGCACATTCGATAAAGGCTTAAATATTGAGTTTTAACAAGCTTTTGGTGAAACTTCACCAAAGCTTTTGAAGTTGGGTTTCTGTTTCTCTGTGAATGATAAACCCAGAAGTGCAAAACCAAAAAAACTACACTTCAATTCATTTTCCATTCATTTCAATCAAGGCCCCAAGAGGGAATCCATTCGCGTGCAAACAGAAAGCACCTATACTTTTTGTTATCCTTCACTGAAACAATACGGGATCTATCCCGTGTTTTTTTATATATTTTATTTTATTTTATTAATTAATTAAATTAATAATTAATTAATTTAATAATATTATTATTATTATTTTATTTTACCATTAGTCTTATTCATTAGTCCAGATAAAATTATTTATTCTTGGGCTTGAACACTCATAAATAATAAATCTCAATTATTTATTTTCTAAACTTTATTAAACAACCCAATAAATAATTTACAAGCCCAAAGAGACTAATAGAAAATTTCATACCTTTTATCTAGTTTATATCCAGATTAATTTTATAATTATTTAATTTGGGCCTTGCGCCCTGAATAATTAATTAATCAATTAAATTAGATAAATAAATACTCACTCTCAAATCTTTTATTTTATTCTAGTCTAATAATAAATTAGACTAATAAAATAAAACACATAATTATCAAGACTAAATCCTTAACCCAAATATTTCATGACTTAAGGGCCATTCCGAGAACCTAAAGATACATTGTCTTGGCTACTAAAATGATCAAAATGCCCCTATTATATAAATAGTTATTTTTGTATTTTAAATATTTTCTAATATCACTATAAGAAAATATTGACCCCAAGGACAATATTGCGTTAGCAAAATCTTCGACCTATAGGTGTAATGACTAATATACCCCTCTACACATCGCCGTGTAATTAGAAAGGAAGAGTGTACTAACACCTCTCTAATAGATATTTACCATCCTTAGACCTTTAGTCCAATGATCCATGACTCTTGGAATATTTTCACTTTTCAAGGGAGCTACCCTAAAGTAAACATCCAAGTCATGTTTCCCCTGACCCTGGATAATTAAATAATTTGAATAGTCACAAAGGGCGATATAGTATAGAAGTTATCTTGTACAAGTCTGTTTTAACTAACTAGTCATATATAACCAACATACAAGGATATTGATTATATGAAATAACCTCAACTATAGTATATCAAAGTATATGCTTCTAGTTTCGTTAGACTACCAACTCATACTCAAGCGGTAGAGTATTAGTCCATGCTGTAGTAGTAATAGTTTGAGTTTCTTTTAAATAGTACCTTTAAAAACCACTATTACGGGTCCTGTTCTACGTATTCGAAATACGCTCATGCTATAAAGTGAGTGGATTACTCACTGGTAAAAGGTAAGTCATTCCCCATTTAGAATTCATAACACAGTAACCTATACATGATGATATTTCCATTCTCATCAATCGGTTAAGAACAAACATTTATGTGTTAAGTAACCCGTGATCCATACCTTACTGTAAAACATCACTATTTATATAGATCACTTATTTAAATACAACAGGTCCTTTTTAAATGAAAATAGTGCACAAATAAAATATAAATTCACAAACAAATGTTGAGAATAAATTCTTTTATTAATAATTTCGATAATTACATTAGATAAACTATTCTAGAGGGCATATATATCAATAATTTCTCACTTGCACTCTAAGACTAAGAAAGTCCGTAGGTGCCCACTCCTATGACTGTTGGGATGTATGCCCTCTTATACTAGGTTTCTGATGTAAAAATTGAATATTTTAATAAAAAATTTATTTTCAAAAATTATTTGTGAATTTACAATCTTATTTGTGCACAATTACGTTTGGAAAAGACCCATTGTGTTTAAGTAAGTGGTCCATGTGAATGGATGTCTTTCACAGTAAGGTATGGATCACGGGTTCCTTAACACATAAACATTCGTTCTTAACCGATTGATGAGAATGGGAATCTCATCATGTCTAGGTTATTCTGTTGTGAATTTTAAATGGGGAATGGCTTACCTTTAACCAGTGAGTAGTCCACTCACTTTATGACATAAATGTATTTCAAATACGTAGAATAGGACCTGTAGTAGTGGTTTCTACAAGTACTATATGGTAGAAACCTAAACTACTACCGCTACAACATGGACTAGTACTCTACGATTTGAATGTGAGTTGGTGGTCTGATGAAACTGGAAGCATATACTTTAATATGCTATAGTTGAAGTTCTATCGTAGGGCCAATATACTTGCATGTTAGGTATGTGTGACTAATTAGTTAAGACAGACTTGTAAAAGATAGTTTCTATACTATATCGCGCCTGGTGGTTGTCTGAATGATCTAAATATCTAGGGCCCTGGAAAACATGACTTGGATGTTTGCTTTAGGGTAGTTCCCTTGGAAAGCGGAAACAATTCAGGAAGTCGTGGATCATTAGACTAGAAGCTTAAGGATGGTAGATGTCATTTAGAGAGGTGTTGTACACTTCTTCCTCTCTGAATATATGGCGATGTATAGAGAGGTATTTTAGTCATTACACCTGTAGGTCGGAGACTTTGCTAACGCAGCACTGTCCTTAGGGTCAATACTTTCTTATGGTGATATTAAGAAATATTTAAAATGTAAAATACAGCTATTTATATGGCAAGGGTATTTTGGTCATTTTAGTAGTCAGGACGGTGTGTCTTTTGGTCCCTAGTATAGACCGTGAGTCCTAATTAAATACAGGCTAAGGAATTAATCTTAAATTAAATAAAATTTATTTTATTTAAGTAGCCTGATTCAATTATTGGGCTAAAATAAAATAAAGGTGCATGGAGAGAGAATTAATTAAATTAATTTAGTGGGTTAATTAATTATTCAGGCCTTTGGCCCAGTTTGAATAATTAAAGATTAACTTGGGATTAAACTAATATAGGCTTACTAATTGGACTAGTTTATTTGGGCTGAAAAATTAATTATTAATTGGGCCATTAGGTTGGTTCTAATTAGAATAATTAATTAAGCCCAAAAGGTTAAACAAAGAATCCAATTGCCCAGTCCAGTTTAACATAGGGTTTTATTTAGGTTAAACAGGAGGATTGGAAACAACATTGTTAGAAGAACATACACTCTTTGAGACGGCTTCTTCTCTGTGAAAAGCCAAACGTCTCTCTCTCTCTCTCTCTCTCTCTCTCTCTCTCTCTCTCTCTCTCTCTCTCTCCAGAAAAAAAGGTTCCTTAGTCTGTAGTTGTTCACCAAACGGATTTAGGCAGGCCATATACTAGAAGATCGAAAGATTGGCGTTCATTTACATGCAAAGACGGAGTAGGAGGCTTGCAGGAATCGCACCAGAGGCTTCTACCAGCGTACCTACCCCGGCGGCACACATTTCGGTCCAGTCAATTATTAGAACAAGGAAAAGAGGTAAAATTTTTTAAAACCTTGGAACCTGTACAGAGCTTAATCAGCACTGGCTAGGACTCCCAGCTGTTCTTTGTTTTTCTAGTTTTTTATCTTCGCTTCCTCTGCTCACCCTGTGTTTTCGATTTTCTATGCCTTCAATTGGTATTAGAGCATGAAGGTTTTGTGAAAATATATGGAGCATGCATCTAGATGAATAAAACTGAACACATATGTGTGATTAAAATTGTGATCCTTTGCTATTTATGGTATTGATAGATTCTTTGTTAAATCTCGCGGGTGGAGGTATAGGAGATTTGTAATTTACTACTTTTCTTAGCAAATCGTGTAAGCCCAATGTTTATGAGTATAGGAGATTGTTGGTTTTGGTTGATTTCATTGTATTTGGTTTGAAATTGGAGAGCCATCGAAGCCAGAAGCTGTGCAGAAAAACAAGAAAATTCGCAGAAAAAAAAACTGCAGGATCAGGCGTCTAGACTGGAACCGGCGCCGACTTGGGGTGTTGGAATCGACACCAACTAGGGTCTGGAAGGCCGGTCCGCGCATTGGTTTCTTGTGGGTCTTTGTTCTGTGTAGCAGGTGCAGTGGACCACAGTGCAGATGGGTGCATGATCCAGTGTGGCGGGTGGAGTTGACTAATGAGAAATTTTTTATTTTTTCCTTATAATTTTTCTTGCATTTTCTTTTTGTTTTGGAGTCCATACCAGACGAAGTTAATATTTTGCAATAGTTAATATTCATAAAATATTTTTGCATGAAAAATATTAATAAGGGATTTTAGGATTAAACATGACCATTAATTAATTAATGTATTTAATTCTATTATCTGGACACTTGATTTAAAAATAGAAGAACATAAAAACGTCTATTATTTTCTAGCATGCTATTTATTTTTTGTACCTATGTGCACGTTTTCTCAAAGACCAAAGTCTTTGGGAATGTTTTTGACAAGGAAAATATTTTTTCTACAAATTAAATGGTTATTTTAACTTGAATAAAAATTAATCCTTAGATATTTTCTCAAATGATTTAATCCTTGACATAGAAAATGTATTAGATTTAGATATTTTTATAAGGTTAAAATAGAAAGCCATTTTATTTTAGTTTGTCACAAGAAAAATTATTTTATCAAATAAACTTGAGACTAAAGTCTCTAGAAAGTTTTAATTGGAAATTTTTTGAAATCATTAAGGTTTTAACTTAAATAAAATTAGTCCATGGGAAAAACTCTCAAAGGATATAAGCCTTGACATAGAGATTTTTATGGATTTGGACATTTTATTTTTGACTTAATGGAAAACTTAATGGAAATTTTCAAAAGGATATTTTTCAGAAAACCCTTGTTTTAAAAGACTAAGTGGGAGAGGGATTCCAACAGTCTCATGGCTTCCATCACGATCCTTATTAGAGATCATGGGTCCCATCGTATCACCCTGTGAGTGAACCCATATAGGATAGGGATACCATAAGAATCTAGATCTAATGGAGGGATGTAATTAATAACTCGGGGCACGTACTATGATCGGCCAGCCCCTCGTTGGAGGTCATAGTGCGATGTATGTCCATAGGACATGAGAGGAAACGACCATCCCCTTGATGGAGTTATCTTCTAGATTATTATTTAGAAGGGAAATTAATTTGTGGCAGTTAACACACTTAACTTAGAAAACTGTTAATCTTCCCAATAAGCTATGTCAGTTTTCCTAAGAGCCAAACTAATTATTATCAGTTTTGATAATAAGGATAAAGTGCACATATTTATTTTATTTTCACAAACTGAATCTTTTTTTTTAATTATTTTTTTATTTTTCAGAAATGGTGGGAGGTTCTTTTAGTCCATTGGTCGTTATTCTCTGAGAGAATAAGCTAACGGGATCAAATTATGTGAATTGAAAAAGGAACTTGGACATAATACTTACAGCGGAAGAGTATAAGTATATCCTTTACGAAACCTACCCTGTTATTGGGGAGGGTTCCACCGCTGAGGAGCGTGAGGCTGAGAAAGCATGGAAAAAAGGCCGACGAGATGGCTCGTTGTTACATGTTGGCCTCTATGTCTAATGTGCTCCAATCCAAACATGAGTATATGACCATTGCGTATGACATAACTCAATCATTAGTCATGATGTTCGTGTATAAGAGCCGTCTTACAAGGTAGGAGGCTCTTCAAACCATCATTAACACTAAGATGACTGAGAGAGCATCAGTCAGAGAGCATATGCTCAAGATGATTGCTGTTTTCGAGGAGTCAGAAATCTTAGGGGCTATTATTGACCTTGAGAGCCAAGTGGACATAGTTCTCGAATCTCTACCGGGTTCCTTTACTCAGTTCAAGTTGAACTATAACATAAACAAGTTGAACATGGGTTTGACTGAGCTGATGAAGGAGCTCCAGATGGCAGAAAATGTTATGAAGCCACAATCTAAGGCTATGATTGCCAAGGCTTCATCTTCTAGAATTGGGCCCAAGCCCAGCAAGTTCAAGAAGAAGAAGGGTAACGCAGCGGTCCAGCCCAAAGACAAACCCAAGGGCAAGTGCTTCAAGTGTGAACTAAAGGGACACTGGAAAAATGAGTGTTCAAATCTTCAAGCCAAGAAAAATTCCACAGGTATTATTTTCTATCTAGAGTCTATATCAATGGTTAGATTAACTTCTACATGGATTGTTGATTTAGGAGCCACTGATCACATCTGTAACTTCTTGTAGGGGTTTAGAAAGATTAGAAGACTCCAGAAGGGCGAACATGGACTACGTGTGGGAAATAGAGCACAAGTTTGGGCCTTTGCAGTGGGAGCGCTGGATCTTGTTTTTTATTGTAATAGAATAGTGGTTTTGAAAGATATTTTATATGTACCTGGATTTCAACAGAATTTGATTTCAGTTGCGAAACTAATAAATCAAGGATATTCTATATCTTTCCATTCTGGTATTTCTATTAGTAGAGATGGAGAAATTTTATGTACTAGGCATATGTATAGGAATCTATTTTTCTTAAACTCTATTAACAATCAATTAAATAACGCTCGATCTGAACCTTTAACAAAGAAGAGAAAGACCAATGTCAATGACTCTTATCTTTGACATCTAAGGTTGAGTCACATTAACTCAACTAGAATTCAAAGGTTGATCCATGATGGGCCCTTGAACTCATTGAGATTTGAAAATTAGCCTCAGTGTGAGTCCTGCCTAATGGGAAAGATGACCAAAAGGTCATTTACCCCTAAGGCGGATAGAGCCAAGAAGATATTGAGTCTTATTCACACTGATGTGTGTGGTCCCCTGTCTATACCAGCTAGAGGAGGTTTTGAGTACTTCAACACTTTCACGGATGATTGTATAAGGTTTGGTTACGTGTACCTGATGAGACACAAGTCTGACTCTTTTGACAAGTTCAAAGAGTTTAAGGCTGAACTATGTAATTCGTGGTGGAGAGTACCTCCTTAGTGAATTCAAGGATTACATCGTACATCATGGGATAGTATCTCAACTCTCTGCACCAGGGACACCCCAGCAGAACGGAGTAGCTAAGAGAAGGAACATGATATTGATGGAAATGGTTCGAAGCACGATGTCTCATGCTACTCTTCTAATGTCTTTTTGGAGATATACCCTGGAAAGAGCGGCATACATTCTGAACTTAGTGCATTTCAAGTCAGTACCTAAGACTCCTTATGAGATGTGGACTGGGCGTAAGCCAAGTCTGAATCATCTCAGGATATGAGGTTATCCAACTTATGTACTGGTAAAAGGAGACAAGTTAGAACCAAGATCAGAATTATGATATTTTATTGGGTATCCAAAAGGGACAAATGGTGGTTACTTTTATCATCTTAAGGAGCAGAAGGAGCTGGTTAGTACCAATGCTAGATACTTAGAGGATGATCAAAGTATTTCCACAAAAGGTTCAACTAGGTTGGAATTGGAGGAGAAGTTATCTTCGGAAGCAACTTCTTCTGACCCGATTATGGAATAAGAAGAGGTATAACCTCAAGAGCCTGTACATATGGGCCTTGTCGTAGTGGGAGAGTGTCTAGGGTTCCAGAGAGATGGACTGGAGAAGCTTTCGAGTTGGTCTCCGACCATCAGGAACAAGACCCCACTAGATACGAGGAGGCTATTGCTGATGCCGATACAAATCTGTGGCATGAAGTAATGAAAGTCGAGATTGAGTCTATGTATCTCAATCAAGTTTGGGATTTTGTAACTTCACCTGAAGGGATAAAACCCATAAGGTATAAGTGGGTATACAAGAGAAAGATGGGAGTAGATGAGAAGGTGGAAACCTTCAAAGCTAAGCTTGTGGCGAAATGGTATACTCAGAAAGAGGGAATCGATTATGAGGAAACCTTTTCCCCGATAGCCATGCTTAAGTCCATCTGTATCCTCCTTGCCATCGCATGTCATTATGACTATGAGATATGGCAAATGGATGTCAATACGACATTTTTAAATGGCCATCTTAGTGAAGACATCTATATGTCCCAACCGGAAGGCTTTGTTGCTAAAGGCCAAGAGCATATGGTTTGCAAGTTTAAGAAGTCTATTTATGGACTTAAGCAGGCATCGAAAGTATGGAACATTCGTTTTGACGAAACTGTAAAGTCTTATGATTTTATTCAAAACGAGGATGAATCATGCGTATACAGGAAACTTGAAGGCATTAATGTGATTTTTCTTGTCTTGTATATGGATGACATTCTACTCATTGGAAATGATGTAGGGTCATTATTATCTATAAAGGTTTAGCTGTTTAGTTAATTCAGTATGAAGAATTTTGAAGAAGCCAACTACATTTTCGGAATTAGACTTCTTAGAAATAGGAAGCAGAGAATGTTAGGATTTTCCCAAACGGCATACATTGACAAAATACTGGCCAAGTACAACATGGACTCATGCAAGGGAGCTCTAATCCCTTGCAGACATGGGTTGTCACTTTTTTCAAGGGACTGTCCTAAGTCACAAGAAGAAAAGGACAGAATGAGTAGGATTCCCTACGCTTCGGCTGTGGGAAGTCTCATGTACGCCATGTTGTGTATTAGGCCAGATATCTGCTTTGCCGTAGGCTTGGTTAGCAAATATCAGTTAAACCCTAGAGAGGTTCATTGGCAAGCTGTAAAACATATACCCAAGTACCTCAAGGGAACGAGATATTATATGCTAGTTTACAGGGTTGATAACTTGGTTCCTACAGGATACACAAATTCAAACTTCCAAGCGGATAAGGATGAGAGAAAATCCACTAGTGGATATATCTTCACCTTGTCTGGAAGAGCTATTTCATTGAGGAGTATCAAATAATCTTGCATTGCTAACTCAACTATAGAAGTTGAGTATGTGGCAGCTTCGGAGGCATCCAAGGAAACAGTCTGGCTCTGGAAGTTCCTTTCAGAACTTGGAGTCGTGCTATACATGGACAAGCCGATTGTGACATATTATGACAACACTGGAGCAGTATCACAATCTAAAGAACCTCAGAACTACAAGAAGGGGAAGCACATCGAGAGGAAGTACTACCTGATCCGAGATTTCATCTAGAGATGGGAAGTCGTGGTAGAACAGATTGCCTTCAAGAACAATCTAGTAGATTCATTTACCAAGCCTTTGGCTGAGAAAGTTTTCAAGAGACACTTAGACGCCATAGGGGTGGGCACTTACAAACTTACTTAGTCTTAGAGTGCAAGTGGGAGATTGTTGGGATATATGTCCTCTTAGACTAGGTTTCTGATGTAAAAATCGAATATTTTAATAGAAGAATTTATTTTCAGAAATTATTTGTGAATTTATAATTTTATTTGTGCACAATTACGTTTGGAAAAGACCCATTGTGTTTAAATAAGTGGCCCATGTGAATGGAGGTCTTTCACAGTAAGGTATGGATCATGGGTTACTTAACATATAAACATTCGTTCTTAACCGATTGATGAGAATGGGAATCTCATCATGTCTAAGTTATTATGTTGTAAATTCTAAATGGGGAATGACTTACCTTTAACCAGTGAGTAGTCCACTCACTTCATGACATAAGCGTATTTCGAATACGTAGAATAAGACCTGTAGTAATAGTTTCTAAAAGTACTATATGGTAGAAACCTAGACTACTATCGCTACAGCATGGATTAGTACTCTACGACTTGAGTGTGAGTTGGTGGTCTGACGAAGCTAGAAGCATATATTTTGATATGCTATAGTTGAGGTTCTATCGTAGGGCCAATATACATGCATGTTGGGTATGTGTGACTAGTTAGTTAAGACATATTTGTACAAGATAATTTCTATACTATATCGCCCCTTGTGGTTGTCTGAATGATCTAAATATCCAAGGCTCTGAGAAACATGACTTGGATGTTTGCTTTAGGGTAGCTCCCTTGGAAAGCGGAAACAATCCAGGAAGTCGTGGATCATTAGACTAGAGGTTTAAGGATGGTAGATGTCATTTAGAGAGGTGTCATACACTTCTTTCTCTCTGAATGTACGACGATATATAGAGGGGTATTTTAGTCATTACACCTGTAGGTCGGAGACTTTGCTAATGTAGCATTGTCCTTGGGGTCAATATTTTTCTTATGGTGATATTAGGAAATATTTAAAATGCAAAATACAGCTATTTATATAGGAAGGGTATTTTGGTCATTTTAGTAGCCAATGTGATGTGTCTTTTAGTCCCCAGTATAGACCGTAAGTCCTAATTAAATACGGGCTAAAGAATTGCTCTTAAATTAAATAGAATTTATTTTATTTAAGTAGTCTGATTTAATTATTGTATTAGAATAAAATAAAGGTCAATAGAGAGAGAATTAATTAAATTAGTTTAGTGGGTTAATTAATTATTCAGGGCTTTGGCCCAATTTGAATAATTAGAAATTAATTTGGGACTACACTAATATAGGCTTATTAATTGGACTAGTTTATTTAGGCTGTAAAATTAATTATTAATTGGGCCATTAGGTTGGTTCTAATTATAATAATTAATTAAGCCCAAAAGATTAAATTAAGAGTCCAATGACCCAATCCATTTTAACCTAGGGTTTTATTTAGGTAAAATAGGAAGATTCGAAATAACGTTGTTGGAAGAACATACACTCTCTGAGACGGCTTCTTCTCTGTGAAAAGCCAAACGTTTCTCTCTCTCTCTCTCTCTCCGGAAAAAAGGTTTCTTAGTCTGTAGTTGTTCACTAAACGGATTTAGGCAGACCATATACTGGAAGATCAAGAGATTGGCGTTCACGTACATGTAAAGACGGAGTAGGAGGCTTGCAGGAATCGCATCAGAGGCTTCTACCAGCGTACCTATCCCGGCGGCACATATTCCGGTCCAGTCAATTATTAGAACGAGGAAAAGAAGTAAAATTTTTTAAAATCTTGAAACCTGTACAGAGCCTAACCGGCACCAGCTAGGACTCCCGGAGCCGGTGTCGATTCTGCCCTGGAGTTTCCCTGTTCTTTGTTTTTTCAGTTTTTGATATTCGCTTCCGTTGTGTGTCCTGTGTTTTCGATTTTCTATGCCTTCAATGACGTCTAAGTGTCTCTTAAGACTCTTTCAGCCAAATGTTTAGTGAAGGGATCTGCTAAGTTGTTCTCCGAGGCTATCTGTTCCACCACGATTTCCCGTCTCTAAATAAAATCCCGAATCAGGTGGTACTTCCTCTGGATGTGCTTTCCCTTCTTGTGGTTCCTGGGTTCTTTGGATTGTGAAACTATTCCAGAGTTATCGTAATACACCATAATCGGTCTGTCCATGTATGGCACAACTTCAAGTTCTGAAAGGAACTTTTGGAGCCAGACTGCTTTCTTAGATGCTTCCGAAGCTACCACATACTCAGCTTCCATGGTTGAATCAGCAATACAAGATTGTTTGATACTCCTCTATGAAACAGCTTATCCAAACAAGGTGAAGACATATCCATTAGTGAATTTTCTCTTATCTTTATCTGCCTGAAAATTTGAGTCTGTGTATCCAGTAGGAACTAAGTCATCAGTTCTGTAAACAAGCATATAATCTTTCGTACTATTGAGGTACTTGAGAATATGCTTTACAACTTGCCAATGAACCTCCCCAGGGTTTAGCTGATATATGCTAACTAAATCTACGGCAAAGCAGATATCTGGCCAAATGCATAGCATGACGTACATGAGACTTCCCACAGCCGAAGCGTAGTGAATCCTACTCATCCTATCTTTTTCCTCTTAAGACTTAGGACAATCCTTAAAACAAAAAGACAACTCATGTTTGTAAGGGATTAGAGCTCCCTTGCATGAGTCCATGCTAAACTTGGCCAACATCTTGTCAATGTATGTCGTTTGTGATAATCTTAACATTCTTTACTTCCAATTTTTAAGAAGTTTAATCTCAAGAATATAACTGGCTTCTTGATGGGACTCCACTTCATCATGGAGGTCAAGATCAAGGAGGTGGAGGTGTGACCATGTAAGAACTCAAGCCGGCAACAAAGTCGGACGAAACTCGACCAAAAAAGAGGCCTCCAGAGGACGGCTGGCGCCGCCCCAAGCAGCAGAACCGGCACCAGCTCCATTTTGCCCAACAACAGCTTTAATCTACCATTCGACCGCCCGAAGACAGACCACAACCGGCATCGGTTGTGGTGTCCAAACCAGTGCCAGCTCCACCTTGGGCAGCCGATGACTACCATGCATTTTTTATATTTTCTCCGATTTTCTTCAATTTTAATTGTTTGTAAAGACTTATTATGATCCAAAATTGTAATAGAACCTTAGAGATTACTTAGTTAGGGTTAGAGTAATATAAATAACACCTTTAGTGATTTGACAACACAATTCATAGACTTTAATTCAAATTTGAGAGAGAATCTTGAGAGGCCCTAGCCTCCTTGTTCATCTTGTTCAAGACCATACTTAAGGGTTAGTCCTCCTTATGAATAAGTTTATAAATCTTTTGAATAATTCAATGTTGTTTTCTTTAAATGGGTCTTAATTGCTTTGTTCTTCTAAGGTTTGTTTGAATTTTAATATTTTGGTGCCTATTTTCTCTATTCTATTTGTTCTTGTTTTTCTTTGTTGCTTCAAGGATATTGGATGAGATTATAGTAGAACTTTCTACTTTACTTGAGGGTCTTTGAAGCTTAGTTCTTCAAGGATTTGATACAGGGTAGGTTGTTATTTTCAGTTTCTTCTTTTTGTCACAAGAATCTCTGTTTTTGGTCCCTTGAGTTGAGCTAAACACATAGCCAACTAAAACACCCACAACACCAAGAAAAAGCCACACAAGATTCGTATCACTTCTTCCAAGTCCTTTATACTATATTGACTAGACAGCCAAACCTTAGTAGATGATAATGTCCCTACATTATTTTTAATAAGTAGAATATCATCTACATATAGGACAAGAAAAACCATATTAATGCCTTCTAATTTTTTGTATACGCATGATTCATCCTCATTTTGAATAAAACCATAAGACTTTACAGTCTCATCAAAACGAATGTTCCATATTCTAGATACCTGCTTAAGTCCATAAACGGACTTCTTAAGCTTACAAACCATATGTTCCTGACCTTTAGTAATAAAACCTTTCAGTTGGGACATATAAATGTCTTCATTAAGATGGCCATTAAAAAATACCGTCTTGACATCCATTTGTCATATCTCATAGTCGTAATGACATGCAATGGCAAAGAGGATATGGATAGACTTAAGTATGGCTACCGCGGAAAGTTTCATCATAATCAATTCCCTCTTTCTGAGTATACCCTTTCACCACAAGCCTAGCTTTGAAGGTTTCTACCTTCCCATCTACTCTCCTCTTCCTCTTATATAACCACTTACATCTATTGGGTTTTATCCCTTCAGGTGAAGCTATAAGATCCCTAACCTGATTGAAGTACATAGACTCAATCTCGACTTTCATTACTTCATATCGTAGATATGCATCGGCATCTGTAATAGTCTCCTCATATTTAGTGGGATCTTGTTCTTGATGGTAAAAAACCAGCTCGAAAGCCTCTCCTATCTATCTTTTTAGAACTCTAGATACCCTCTCACTACAACGAAGCTCAGTTTGTACAAATTCTTAAGGTTGTGCCTCTTCTTGTTCTATAATCAAGTCTGAAGAAGTTGATTCCGAAGATAACTTCTCCTCGAGTTCCAACTTTATTGAACCTTTAGTGAAAGTACTTTGGTCATCCTCTAAGTATCTAGTATTAGTACTTACCAGTACTTTCTGCTCCTTAGGATGATAAAAGTAACCTCATTTTGTCCCTTTTGGATACCCAATAAAGTAGCATAATTCTAATCTTGATTCTAGTTTGTCTCCCTTGATCAATACATAAGTTGGACAGCCCCATATCCTAAGATGATTTAGACATGGTTTACTCCCAATCCACATCTCATAGGGTATCCTAGGTACTGACTTGGAAGGCACCAAGTTCAAATGTATGTTGCTATTTCCAATGCATATCCCCGAAAGGAGACCTAAAAAGTAGCATAAGACATGATGCTCTAGACCATTTCCATCAATGTCCTATTTCTTCTCTCAGCTACTCCATTCTATTGGGGTATACCCAACGCAGAGAGTTAGGATACTATTCCATGATACACCATGTAATCTTTGAACTCATCGAAGAGGTATTCTCCAACACGATCCGATTATAAGGTTTTGATCAATTTACCTGTCTGATACTCTACTTCAGCCTTAAACTCTTTCAACTTATTAAAAGAGTCAGACTTGCGCCTCATCAGGGAGATATAACCAAACCTTGTAAAATTATCCGTAAATGTGATGAAGTACTCAAAACCCCCTTTAGTTTAAGTAAACGAAGGACCACACACATTAGTATGAATAAGGCCCAATATTTCCTTGGCTTTATCTGCCTTTTAGGTGAACGATCATTTTTCCCATAAGGTAGGATTCGCACTGAGGCTAACTTTTCAATCTTAATGAGCCCAATGAACCATCATAGATTAACCTCTGAATTCTGATTGAGTTAATATGGTTCAACTTTAGATGCCAAAGATATGAGTCATTGACATTGGTCTTTTTCTTCTTTCTTAAAGGTTCAGATTGAACGTTATTTATTTAATTGTTTGTAAGATTTAAAAAGAATAAGTTTCCATACATGTGCTCTGTACATAAAAATTTTTCATTTCTACTGATAGTAATACCAGAATGGAAAGAAACAGAATATCCATGATTTATTAGCTTTACAACTGAAATCAAATTCTGTCTAAAATCGAGTACATATAAAATATCCTTTAATACAACTACTTTATTACAATAAAAAATAAGATCCAATTCTTCTACTGCAAGGCCCTATATTCTTACTCAATTTCCTACTCGTAGTCCATACTCGCCCTTCTAGAGTCTTCTTATCTTTCTAAACCCCTGCAAGGAGTTACAGATATGATCAGTGGCACCAGAATCAATAATCCAAGTGGAAGTTGATCCAACTATTGAAATTGACTCTAAATAGAGAACCTATAAGATTTTTCTTGGCCTGAAATTTTGGGCACTCTTTTTTTTCAGTGTCTCTTCACCCGCATTTAAAGCATTTGCCTTTGGATTTGTTAGGTTGGTTCTTGGGTTGGGCCGGTGCATTTTCCTTCTTCTTTTTGAACTTCCTGGGCTTAGGCCCAGTTTTGGAAGAAAAAATCCTAACAATCATAACCTTGGACTGTGGCTTCATGACCTTCTTTGCCTCCTGGAGCTCTTTCATTAACTCAATTAAAGTCATGTTTAACTTGTTCATGTTGTAGTTCAACTTAAACTGAGTAAAAGAGCCCGATAGAGATTCAAGAACTATGTTCACTTGGCTCTCGGGGTCAATAACAGCCCCTAAGACTTCCATTTCCTCAAATGTAGCAATTATTTTGAGCATATGCTCCCTCAGCCATCTTAGTATTTATGATTATCTTAAGAGCTTCCTGCCTTGTGGGCCGGCTTTTATCGGCGAATATCGTAGCTAATGATTGGCTAATGTCATATACAGTGGCCATATGCTTGTGTTTTGATTGGAGTACATTAGACATGAAGGCCAACATGTAGTATCAAGCCATCTCGTTGGCCTTCTTCCACGCTTTTTTAGCCTTACACTCCTCAACGGTGGAACCCTCCCCGATAACAAGGCAAGTTTCAAAAAGGACATACTTATACTCCTCAGCAATGAGTATTATCTCCAAATTCTTTTTTCAGTCTACATAATTCAAACCCGTTAGCTTATTCTTCGGAGAATAACGGCTAAATGACTGAAAGAATCTCCACCAACCATTTCTGAAAAAATAAAAAATAAAAGAAAATTCAGTTTGTGAAAAAACAAAATAATTTGTGACTCTATCCTCATATTAAATCCGATAATAGTTAACCCTATCACTATTATCTTTAATATGATTAATTTGGCTTTTAGAAAAACTGACATAACTTCTTGGAAAGATTAACAGCTTTTTAAACTAAATGTATTAACCACCTCAAATTAATTTCCTTTCTAGGTAATGATCTAGAAGATAATTCCATCGTGAGATAAACGTTTCTTCTCATTTCCTCTGGACATTCCTCGCACTATAACCTCTAACGTGGGTTGGCTGATCATAGCACATGTCCTGGATTATTAATTACATCTATCAATTAGTTTTAGATTCTTGTGGTATCCCCATCTTATACGGGTTCACTCTCAGGGTGACGCGAGGGGACTTATGATCTCTAATGAGGATCGTGATGGAAGCCGTGGGGTCGTTGGAACCCCTCTCCCACTTAGCATTTTAAAATAAGGGTTTTTTCTTGGAAAAATGTCTTTTAAAAATTTCAATTAAGTTTTCTTTTAATTCAAAATAAAATATCTAAATCCATAAAAATTTTTATGTCAAGGTTTATACCCTTTGAGAAATTTTTTCATGGATTAATTTTATTTAAGTTAATAAAGTTAATAATTTCAAAATTTTCCAATAAAATTTTCGAGAGATTTCGATTTCAAGATTAATTTGACAAAAACAATTTTTTTTGGGTTAAAATTCAATCAAAATGATTTTTTCGATCTCAAGATTAATTTGACAAAAACAAATTTTCTTTGTTAAAATTCAATCAAAATGGTTTTCTATTTTAATTTACAAAAATATCTAAATCCAATATATTTTCTATGTCAATGATAAAATCATTCGAGAAAATATCCAAGAATTAATTTTTTGTTCGAATTAAAATGAACCATTTGATTTAAGAAAAATAGGCATGCTAAAAAATTGTAAATATTTTTATATTTTTCTATTCTTTTAACCTAAATGTCCAAAAAAATAGAATTAAACATATTAATTAATTAATGGTCTTATTTAATCCTACATTTCCTTTACTATTATTTTTCAGGCAAAATATTCAAAGAATATTAATTATTACAATAAAAATAACTTCGTTTGGTATGGGATAAAAAACAAAAAAAAAATCTTTTTTTTATTCGGCTCCAGTGCACTCGCCACACTGGATCATGGCCTATGGGAAAACCCATGGACCGGATCTGGGTAGGTGGACTCGGCCTGCCCTAGCTGCGCGGTCAAAATTGTTGACCACGCAGCGAGATTTAATGCAATTGCAGAATTGCAATTTTCATTTCCTCGCGAAAGGCTTCAGCAAGGGAAGCTTTCTCACTGGGCAGCCGATGAGCATGGCTTGGAGCAACGGCTTAGCGGCTCCTCTCTCATCCAGAGGCGGCTCCGCTCAAATGGCTTGGCTCGGCTCTGCTCCACTCTTTTTGGCTGCTACAATACCTTCTTTTCTAGAACAAACTCTATGATCTTTGTACGCGGTTTTTCCTCCATTTTTTTTATATCAAAACTCATCCAAACAATCGCCTATACCTTTATAAATACTATGCTTACACGATGTCTATGAAAACAATTAAAATACAATGTTCCTATACTTCCACTCGCGAAACTTATAGTGAAATTACTCATACCAGTAAACACGAAGGATTATAGATGTCAAACAAAATAAATATTTTCTTGTTTTAGTTAAGTCTAGCATGCTTCCTACATTTGCCAAACCATGGCTCTAATACTAATTGAAGGCTTAAAATGGCAAAAATCATCAAAACGAAAGCATGTTAGAAAAACGAAAAATTTACCTCTATGATTGAATGGCCCTCTTTGCATTGGTATAGATGTCTGTACAAGAATATTTGAGGCTATTGAATCATGTCCTTGTAAACATCTACTACGTTTTATTCACGTGAAGCATTTGATCTTCCGAAATGGTACCCGTAGCACAGTCGGTGAAGGCTTAAAGATTGGGTTTTGCCAAGCTTTTGGTGAAAGCTTCACCGAAGCTCTTGAAGTTGGGTTTCTGTTTCTCTGTGAATGATGAACCCAAAAGTGCAAAACCAAAAAAACTACACTTCAATTCATTTTCCATTCATTTCAATCAAGGTCCCGAGAGAGAATCCATTAGCATGCAAACAAAAAGTACCCATGCTCTCTGTTATTCTTCACGCGAAACAACACGGGATTCATCTCATGTTTTATTTATTTAAATTAATAATTAATTTAATATTATTATTTATTTTATTTTACTCTTAGTCTTATTCATTGGGCCAACTAAAATTATTTATTCTTGGGCTTGAACACCCATAAATAATAAATCTCAATTATTTATTTTTTGAGCTTTATTAAACAGCCCAATAAATAATTAACAAGCCCAAATAAATCAATTTAAAATTTTATACCTTTTATCTAGTTTATATCCAGATTAGTTTTTTAATTATTCAATCTGGGCCTTGGGCCCTGAATAATTAATTAATCAATTAAACTAGATAAATAAATACTCTCTCTCGGACATTTTATTTTATTCTAGTCTAATAATAAATTAGACTAATAAAATAAAATCTCTAATTATTAAGATTAATTTCTTAATTCAAATCTTTCATGACTTAAGGGCCATTTCGGGGATCAAAAGACACATCGCCTTGACTACTAAAATGATTAAAATACCCCTACTATATAAATAGCTATATTTTGTATTTTAAATATTTCTTAATATCACCATAAAAAAATATTGACTCTAAGGACAATGCTGCGTTAGCAAAATCTTCGACCGTGTAATGACTAATATACCCCTCTGCGCATCACCGTGTAATTAGAGAGGAAGAGTGTACTAACACCTCTCTAGCATATATCTATCATCCTTAGACCTCTAGTCTAATGATCCACGACTCCTGGAATGTTTTCACTTTCCAAGGGAGCTACCCTAAAGTAAATATCCAAGTTATGTTCCCTAGGGCCCTGGATAATTAGATCATTTGAACAGTCATAAGGAGCGATATAACATAGAAGCTATCTTGTACAAATCTGTCTTAACTAACTAGTCATATATACCTAACATACAAGTATATTGGTTGTACGAAATGAGCTCAACTACATTATATCAAAGTATATGTTTATAGTTTCGTCAGACTACCAACTTATACTCAAGCGGTAGAGTATTAGTCCACGCTGTAGCAATAATAGTCTAGGTTTCTTTTAAATAGTACTTTTAGAAACCACTATTATGGATCATATTCTACATATTCGAAATACACTCATGCTATGAAGTGACTGGATTACTCACTAGCTAAAGGTAAGCCATTCCCCATTTAGAATTCATAACATAATAACCTATACATGATGAGATTCACATTCTCATCAATCGGTTAAGAACAAATATTTATATGTTAAGTAACCCGTAATCTATACCTTACTGTGAAACATCACTATTCACATGGATCACTTACTTAAATACAATAGGTTCTTTCCAAACGAAAATCGTGCACAAATAAAATATTAATTCACAAATAAATGTTGAGAATAAATTCTTTTATTAATATATTCGATAATTATATCAAATAAATTAGTTTGGAGGGCATATATACCAACAGAAATACAATATGAAAATCCAACAAATAACCTCAACACAAATTGTAAAAATTTCAGTTTGCGCACTACTTGGATTTTGTCTTAAAATGGTGCTAGGAAAGAAAATCAAGAACTTTAGGTCTTGAATTCATTTTTACCCCAACTATTCCAATCTAATAGAGCACACATCCTATTGTATTTTCACCCTTATAACTCCTTAAATTCGTGCACCAAACAGGTCACAAAATAGACTTGAACAGAATGCAGCAAGCCTCGATAATTCAGTCTTTTTGACTCATTGTTTTGTAAAAAAAAATCTATAATTAAATCAGTATTTTCTAGCATATTTTCGTACATGAAAAGTATCATAAACATGTATAGAAACAAGTTTCATAGAGACCCTAAGAGCAAATTAATTTGTTGTACTTTTTTGAACCTTAACAGCGACATACCACATAACAGCAAAATTTTCAGCATAGCATATATTAATTTCGTGCTTCAAACAAATGGTTTCTTGGATCCATTTCTTCAAGAAGAATGATCCTGTGTGTGTGTGTGTGTGAGTGAGTGACGAGACATAGCATCCTTTATCCCTAACAAAACTCATGTCATAAACATTCAAAAACATCTATTTGAAAGCTATAAAAATCAAAGTTCTGAAAATCGGACCGGTCATTGAACCGGTGAAGCAATAGGTTCAATGGTTCATAAGTCCGATAGTGGTTGAACCGGAATATAATTAAATATTTTTTTAATATTATATATTGAAAAAATATATTATTATTATTATTATTATTATTATTATTATTATCAAAAATAAAAATAAATTAATAAATGTAAATGTCTCTTAAAACTAATAGATTTTAAATAAGAATAAATTAGTTATTTGTCAAAATGTTTAAGACATAAGTTCAATACACAATAAAATAAGACAATTTTGTTTCCTATTTTTTTTTTAAAGATCCAAAACGATGTAATTTTAATCAAACTGGTGAACTGCAAAAACTGTAACCAGTTCACTAGTTCAACTAGTTCTTGTGCTGTCTGGCTCATAAGACATACCCGAACTGGACAAGTGACCAGTTCTTGGTGGTTGAATCGGCCAGTTCAGTCCGATTTTTAGATCACTGGTAAAAATTCCTAAATTCTAGATCAATTTTCTTTATTGCAAAAGATGGGTTCTTGCATACAAATCCTTTGATTTTTTTTTTTTCATAAAAGTAATAAGAAAAGAATTAGAAAATCAAAATCCATGTCATCTGTAATCAGGATACACACACAAAATAATCATTATAAGGACCGAAAATCTCAACTTGAGTTTTTATGGCTGGCGGCATGTAAAGAAGGAAGGAAAAGTGAGTTTCTGTGAGCCTCGACCCAACTTATCATCGGGCCTTTCTTTTTATTGATGTGTTGGTGGGCTTAGCCCATGTGTCTAGGGGATTATTTTAGTAAAGGGGATAGTTTTGGGGTTATTTTGTAATTAAATTTATAAGAGGGTCATTAGTTTAATAAGAAAGATCAATTATGTTATGTGGTTTAACATACGTTGTTTCTAGTAGACAAGAACACTTTTGCAATGACAACTTTCGAGAAAGAGAAAATCATTGAGAGAGAAGAACTCGGTGAAGAGATTGTACCGAAAGTTTCGAATCTAGGTAAGTCTTTCGGTATTCGTGCTTTGGATCAGGTTAATTTTCGCTTAGGAATTGATTATTATTGAATTGGGTGTAAGGGTTTGGTTTGGGGATTAGTTAGAAGTTTGGAAATTGATTGTGTTTTTGGGTTCTTGTAGGCAGTTAGATATATTGATTGTGGATTGTGGATTGGGTTGGTCTCTGAATTGTTTGGTAAGAGATTTATGGTTTCTGCATTTTCTGACTTTCTGGTTTTCGAATATCAAATTATGAACCTTTTGCCAATGAATGTTATTTTTGTTTTACTAAATCAGATTAAGCATGATGTATATTTAATGCTTTAAGTATTGTGGTTGTGTGGATGAAATTGTGCAAAGAGAATTCTGTTTTGAGTTAGTATTGTGTTATGGAATTGATTGATGCTTGAGTTGGTTTTGGGAGAATTCCTAATCTCTGTTATAAGGCCCTTGGTTAGGAGGATACAATACCTAATTTTCAGTTATAAGTTCCTTGGTAGGGGGATATAGTACCTAGTTTCAGTTCAGGCTCTTCTCTTAACGAGATATAATAGTTAGGAGCTGATATCAATAAACCGAAACCTTGTACTCAAGTATATCTCAGATTCTGTAATATATTATATTTCAGTTACGTTTTGGGTGTGTGAATTCAGTTATGTTTTGTTAAAAATTGGTGGTTGGTCGTGTTCTTCTTTCCTGTTTTTCATTTGGGGTATTGTGAACCTTGAAAAATCCCAAAAACTGGCCAAATTGTACCCTATTTTGCTCTGCATTTCGGACCCTTTTCACACTTCCCGAGCGGAGCCAGCGCCGACTCTTAACACTTGCACCCGGTGTCGGCTGCACTCTAGAGTTCGCCGACTTGCCCAGCTTTAAGTCGGTGCCGTCTCTTCTCCTTGGACCGGCATCGGCTATATCTTGTACTCTGCGATTTCGTTGCTTTTGAACCCATTGACTCTGTTGGAAGCTTAAGAGCGCTTTGTTTGATTTATGAGAGCTCCCCTTGCGATGTTCATCGTTCCCTCTTGGTCCTTGGAGTGCAAACCAATACATCATAAAGAGTTTCCTTGCATGGATGATGAATTTGTTTAACGATTTGTAAAGAATAGTTATTAGTAACATGCTCAATCTCGGAAAGGCCATATTTTCCTTACTGAACTAGTGAGCTCGCCCCTTTTTATTACCATTTTTGCAAAGGCATCAGTTAGAAGAAGAGTTAGTCGAGTGGTTGGAGGAGGATTTGATGTAATACCTATTTGAAGGTTTTGGAACCTCCCATTCTATTTATAGCTTTTAGACAGTTAAAATGATGATAGATTTTGTTGATGTTAAAATTAGAACTTTTCACGGATTATATCGTGATTGAATTCGAGAAATTTGCATTTTGAAGTTCAATTATAATTTGGATGGATTAAGAAATTTTAGAGTTATTTGTTATATTTTTTTATGGGTTTGGTACTCTATTTTTAGGGTACTGTCAGGCCATTCTCGAATTTGGGACGTGATAGTTTCTTGATTAACTCTTGGAAGAACAACCAACATTTAGCCCTAGGGCGTTGAGTACCAGTCTTCTCCCCTTAGTTTGAGCGTTGGAATTCTTCAAGAAGGCCAAGAATAGCCGTGCCAATTAAGTGCTATGTGTGTGTCGGCCAAAAGGAATTTTAGAACTAGGTTTTGTTTGAGGGAAAAGGGGTGAAGACCGTGAGTTTTATAGTGAAAATTGAGAGGAGTGTCGGCTGAGGAGAAGAGTAGGCTGTAGAGATTAATTAGGTCCAGATTTGGTTTGCAAAAGAATAAGGAAAATCGTGAAGCTTGAGAGGACCAATGAGTGTCAACCAAAGAGAAGAAAAGTAGGAGAAGTTTTAAGGGATTTAAGTTTCAAATTTTCAATTTTAGCTTTGATCCTTGTGCTGATTTTTAGGATAAATCCAGCCTTTCAAACCACCTTTTTCAAGCCATAAGGATCAGCTAGAAAGAGGGGGGGGAAGGAATCTTGGCATTGGGGAAGCTAGGGGAGACGGCCAAGGAGAGAAAAATTAGAGAAAAGATTCTTTTGTTATAAAATTTGGGTAGTGTTAGAATAAAATCTTCACACTACACACTAATAAAATTCTAACTATTCTTTGCACAAGAATTTCTCTATTTCTTTTCTCTTACAATTTTCTCTAATATTTCTTTCACTAATCTTTCTTTCACAAAATAATGGTGTCTTACAAGCTTAGAGAATAGCTCTATTTATAGAGCTCTAATTAGTGGATTACATCATGGCATACATCATCTTCCACTAATCTTAATTAGTGGTGTCTCCACTAAATGATGGACATCCATAAAAATCTTCTCTAATAATTCACATAAATCCATAATTAGTGGAGAATCCACTAATTAATGGAGCTTCCAATAATTTTAAGATATTCATAACACTCTCCCTTGGATGTCCATCCATTACATAAAGAATATGACTCGTTAAAACCTTACTAGATAAAAACCCAGTGGGAAAAAAAATCTAGTGAAGGAAAAAGAGTACACTATTCTATATGTCTGTTTATTACTCCCCCTGATGAGCTGATTCCTTTAAATCTTTAAACCGATGCATACCGATTTTATATCTCAACTTCTCAAATGTTGCAGTCGGTAAAGTTTTCGTGAAAATATCTGTGAAGTTGTCACATGACCGAATTTGTAGCACATCAATTTCACCTTTCTTCTGGAATTCATGAGTAAAGAAGAATTTTGGTGAAATATGTTTTGTCCGATCTCCTTTAATATATCCTCATCGTAATTGAACTATGCAAGCTGCATTGTCTTCATAAAGAGGAGTTGGAATATCTTTGATCGATAATAATCCACAACTTTCTCGGATATAATGAATCAAGGATCTTAACCATACACATTCCCGACTTGCTTCATGAATGGCTATAATTTCAGCATGATTTGAAGAAGTAGCTGCTATAGATTGTTTTGTAGAACGCCATGATATAGCAGTATTTCCACATGTAAATAGATAGCCCGTTTGAGAACGTGATTTATGTGGATCAGATAAATAACCAGCATCTGTATAACCAACCAATGTTGGGCTGGTTTTATTTGAATAAAATAATCCGAGATCAATTGTACCTTGGAGATATCGAAGGACTTGTTTTATTCCATTTCAATGTTGTCGTGTTGGTGAAGAACTAAATCTTGTAAATAAATTGACAGCAAAAGCAATATCAGGTCGTGTATTATTAGCAAGATACATCAATGCACCAATTGCACTGAGATATGGTACTTCAGGACTAAGGAGTTCTTCATCATTTTCTTGAGGTCGGAAAGGATCTTTATCCACATTTAATGATCGGACGATCATTGGAATACTCAATGGATGTGCTTTGTCCATGTAAAATCTTTTTAACACTTTTGTTGTATATGTTAATTGATGAATAAATGTTCCACTTTCCAGATGTTCAATTTGTAAACCAAGGCAAAATTTAGTTTTACCAAAATCCTTGATTTCGAATTCTCTTTTTAAATAATCAATTATTTCTTGGAGCTCTTCAGGAGTTCCAATAAGATTAATATTATCAACATATATAGCTAATATCACAAATTTAGAACCAGATTTCTTAATAAAAACACATGGACATACCTGGTCATTTTTAAATCCCGCTTTCAATAAATATTCACTAAGACGTGTGAACCACATGCGCCCAGATTGCTTCAGGCCATATAATGATTTCTGCAACTTGATGGAGTAATTTTTACGAGGATAATGTTTATATGCTTCAAGCATATGAAATCCTTCGGGGATTTTCATGTAAACATCATTTTCTAAATTTTCATACAAGTAAGCAATGAAACATCTAATAGGCGCATATCTATCTTTTCATGTACTACCAAACTGATAAGATATCGGAGTGTAATAGCATCAACAACAGGAGAATAAGTTTCATCATAATCAATACCTGGTCTTTGTGAAAAACCTTGGGCTACTAATCGCGCTTTATATCGAACGATTTCACTCTTTTCATTGCGCTTTTGCACAAATATCCATTTGTAGCCAACAGGTTTTACACCTTCTGGTGTTCGGACTGCAGTCCGAAGACTTCACGTTTTGTCGGTGCATTTAACTCCAATTGAATCGCATCTTTCCATTGCAGCCAATCTTTTCTATGCCGACATTCATCAAGCGATATTGGTTCGGGATCATCATTATCCTGTGTAACATCAAGAGATATATTGTATGCAAATATATTATCAATAACAGTTTCTATCCGATTCCAACTTCTACCAGAAGTGGTATAACTGATAGAAATTTTAGTGTTACTTTCATCAACTTCTGGTTCTTTGTCATCAGTTCTCTCTTGGTCTTTATCATTCTTTTCTTTAATATGATCTTCTAGATCATTTAATCCTCTTTTCTTTCGAGGATTTTTATCTTTAGAACCAAGAGGTCGGCCACGCTTCTGGCGTGTTTTTGATTCAGCAGCTATAGGTATAATATTTTGTTCTGCTAGAACTTCAATTCGAATAGGAGCATTTATAGCTGAAATATGCGATTTTGTAACTCTTCCGGAGTCAACAAAAGCGTCCGGCATTTGATTTGCAATGCTTTGCAAATGAATTATCTTTTGAACTTCAAGTTCACATGCGCTTGTGAGCGGATCAAGATAATTTAATGATGTTGTCCAAGCAAGATCCTTTTTATGCTTGTTTTGGTTCTCCCCTAATTTAGGGAATAATGATTCATCAAAATGACAATCAACAAATCTTGCTTGTGAATACATCTCTGTCGGGGGTTCAACATACCCGATAATAGAGGGAGAATCATATCCAACGTATATCCCTTTTCTTCTTTGAGGACCCATCTTTGTACGTTGGTTTGGTGCAATTGGAATATATACAGACACATCCAAAAATTCTTAAATGAGCAATATTTGGTTCGACCCAAAAGCCAATTGCAAAGGAGAGAATTTATGATAACTAGTCTGGTCTTATACGTACAAGTGTTGCGGCATGTAGAATAGCATGTCCCCAGGCAGATGTTGGGAGATTTGTTTTCATTAATAATGGTCTAGCAATTAATTGTAATCGTTTAATCAAAGATTCAGCAAGACCATTTTGTGTATGAACATGAACTACAGGATGTTCAACATTAATCCCAATTGACATGCAACATGCATCAAAAGCATGTGATGAAAATTCACCAGTATTATCCAAACGGATATTTTTAATGTGATGGTCAGAAAATTGTGCTCGTAATTTAATTATTTGAGCAAGTAATCTCGCAAACGCCAGGTTGCGAGTAGATAATAAACATACATGTGACCATCGGGATGATGCATCAATTAAGACCATACAATATTTGAACGGTCCACATGGTGGATCAATAGGTCCACAAATATCTCCGTGAATCCGTTCGAGAAATGTAGGACTTTCAGCTCCTACTTTTATTGGTGATGGTTTAACAATTAATTTTCCTAGGGAACATGCAATACATACGAATTTTTTTGATGTTAATATCCTTTTATTTTTTAAAGGATGACCATGTGTATTCTCAATGATTCTTCTCATCATGGTAGATCCCGGATGACCCAACCGGTCATGCCAAATGCTAAAAGTAATAGGATCAGTAAACTTCTGATTTATTAGATGATGAATTTTAATTGTACGTATTTTTACAAAATATAGGCCAGTAGAAAAAGACGACAGTTTTTCTAATATAGATTTTTTACCCAAATGCATTTGAGTAATATAAAGATACTCAATCCCATTTTCCTCATTTGTTTCAACATAATACCCATTTCTGCGGATATCTTTAAAACTCAATAAATTTATTCTGGATTTTGAGGAAAATAGTGCCTTATCAATAATAATTGTTGTTCCGTTAGGCAACAATATACTAGCTCTTCCGGAGCCCTCAATCACATTTGCACTACCGTTTATCGTATAAATATTTATTTCTCCCATTTTGAGATCAGAAAAATATTTCTCATTTTTTAGTATGGTGTGTGTAGTTCCACTATCAATAATGCATACATGATCATTAACAAGAACCATCTGAACACAAATATATATATATATATATGTAAACGTAAATATTATTAGAATATAATGAAAATGAAAATACAAAAATATCAGGGTAAGGCTTTAGTTCTTCTGGACACTGTCATCACCAATTAAATGGTCTATCCTACAGTCTGGGTGTTCAAAAAAATCCGATACATCCATATGGGTAATATTGATATTAAGATTTTCAGGATCAATATCGTCATCCTCAGCATTATTTATTAGATGTTGAGAAAAATTTGCTTCCACGTTTTTATTTTTCAATGAAGCTTGATACAATTCAACTAAATGCTTAGCTGTACGACAGTTTCATGACCAATGACCTTTCATGCCACATCTATAACATATATCCTCATGCTTTTCTTCAATTTCTTTTTCTTTTCCCTTATGATCTTTTCTGTTCCACTTCAGGTGGCTAGTATTTCTCACAGTTTGATTATGATTGTGATAAGGGATATATCGAGCGTGTCTACGACCATAACCACGACCACGGCCACGGCCACGACCACGACTATAACGATGGCTTCTGCTGGAGTCAACAACATTCACTTCTGGGAGTGCTATTGAGCTAGTTGGTCTGGCTTCATGATTTCTCAATAACAACTCATTATTCTTCTCTTCAATGAGGAGGACAGTAATTAATCTGTAAATTTTGTATACCCCTTTTCTCGATATTGTTGCTGCAGGACAATATTCGAGGCATGAAAGGTGGAGAATGTCTTCTCCAACATATCTTCATCAGTCACTTTTTCTCCGCATAATTTTATACATTGCGGAGCTATATTCATTTACGGTTTTAAAATCTTGCAACCTCAGGTGCAACCATTCATACCGTGTAGTGGGTAGTACGACTATCTTTAGGTGGTCAAATCTTTCTTTTAAATTTACCTACAGGACATATGGATCTTTTTCGGTAAGATATTCCATTTTCAAATTTTCATCGAGATGACGACGAATAAAAATCAAAGCTTTAGCCTTGTGTTGTGCAGATACACTATTATTTACTTGAATAGTTTCACTAAGGCCTTCAGCATTTAGATGCATTTCTGCATCAAGAACCCATGACATATAATTTTTTCCAGAAATATCAAGGGTTACAAATTCGAGTTTAGCGAGGTTAGCTATAGAGATCAATAAATGCGTACCTGTCTTCTGTTTTTGGTAACAGCAGAAATTCGTGCTTAGTCTTCTGGCTTTTGTAATGGTAGAGACTCGTGCTGATAACATGTTATAAAATTTGGGTAGTGTTAGAATAAAATCTTCACACTACACACTAAGAAAATTCTTACTATGCTTTGCACAAGAATTTCTCTTCAAACTTCTCTCTTTCTTTCTCTCACAATTCTTTCTCTAATCTTTCTTTCACAAAATAATGGTGTATTACAAGTTTAGAGAATAGCTCTATTTATAGAGCTCTAATTAGTGGATTACATCATGACATACATCATCTTCCACTAATCTTAATTAGTGGTGTCTCCACTAAATGGTGGACATCCATAAAAATCTTCTCTATTAATTCACATAAATTCATAATTAGTGAAGCCTCCACTAATTAATGGAGCTTCCAATAATTTTAAGATATTCATAACACTTTTAAGATTTTTCCCACAAGGAAAAGGATTAAGCTTGAATGCTATCAGTTCTGGGGGTGGTGGCTAATACAAGGAAAATAAAATGGTGATTAACCAAGATTACTCTTGATAGATGACAAACAAATATGTAGGAATTCAGAGCCATGGAGGACAACCAAATGAAGGAATCTAAGAAAAATTTTAGGGATTTGAAATTTAAAAATGACGGCTAGATAGTGAATACTTAGGAAAAAATTTATCAAAACCTCTCTTGATTTTCATTGAGAAAAATTGACGGGGTTAGGTCACTCAAGGGTGGCGGCCAAGGAGGAGGAAAACAAAGAAAATTTTTTTGGAACATTACGAATTAAAAATCCATCCATGGTTTATTTTGATTAAATTTCCAAAATAAATCACTAGCTCACCACTCCTACCATATTTCTCCCATAAGGCCTAGGTTTCAAGAAAAATATACAGAAATCCTTTAAAGTCTAGGATTCAAATTTTCTTCCCACACGAACTTATTTAAATCCATGTATGATTATAAAGACTCTCAACAATACCAATTCAAAAAATTAAGTATAGCATACGCTCAAGAAAATTCAAATATTCAAGAAGCAAACAAACATAGGATCACGATTTCACGAGGTAATCATAAATCATACTCATACCCAATTACACTCATGCTCAATGGATGTTATTCCCCTATAATTTAGGTGGGACAAGAGTGCGGTGTTACAAGAGTGCCTGATACAATAATTTTTCTGATAGTACTATCTCTTCTACTAGTTTTAATGATTTTTTATGTTTCTATTATTTGATTAGAGAGTCCCATGTGTCTTCTGCGTCCCATGTGCCTTTTGCTTCCTTGCCAAGTATGTAGACATTAAGTAAATCGTTAGATATAGTTGGACTGGCCTATTTCGTGAGCGCAAGGCTCCTATTACTTCTAGATATTTACTAACTTAATTTTTTGTAATATATTTCCTCTATCTCTTTTTATTTGTCTATTTTAATTAAGATTTTTGTTTAAATTTATTTATCTTATTAGCAAATCAATATGATGTTAATTACTATTTTTTCATAAATATCTTTCTTTAATACAATAAGTGTTGTGCACTTGTAGTAGGAAATGGAAGTAAATTAAATATTCTTATCACACATAAATTTAGAATTTGATTAATCCTTAATAAAGAGAGAGATTCTTTGAGGGTAAAATAGAAAATATTAATTAATTAGCTGAAAAACTTTATTTTTCTTAAAATTTATAAATCGCTTAAAATAGACATATAAAAGGGGATAGAAGAAGTAATATATAGTGTTTAAAACTTTTTAAACTTTCAGTTTGAGAATGAAGATCTTTTGAAATACTACATATTCCGACAATTGCCACTGACTAAGAGTAAACTACTTGACCTTCTCTCTCTTAAACTCTTATTTATATGCTTGTATAGTTATGAGATAACACATATAATTAGTTAAGAATGATTAGAGTATAGAGAAGGACAGGAGCCTTACTCACAAAGGTGGAATGACCTCCAATCAGAGGTCACTAAATTGGCAACTCTTTATTTTTGTAACATAATTCATATTACTCATATAACTTACCTACTTGTGTTTTGATAGTACTGGAAATAATAGTCTTTTAATTAGATAATATAAGTTATTATACCCTAAAACATTTTACATCTGTAATTTTGGACTTGTTTGGCAAATCAATTAAATATTTAAAATTAATTAATTAATTTGATAATTAAATTTTATTATTACTTAATTGATTAAGATATACTAAAATCTTATTATAAATTTTAAGTAAATTAAAAGTTATTTAAATTTAAAATCTAAATATGTTAAATATTCATCTAATTATTAATATTTTTTTATATTTTAATCTAAAACATAATAAAATACAGTGTAAAAATAAATTATAATTAATTCAAAACTTCAAATTTAAATTTGAAAAATTTTCAAAAATTTAATACTTAAATATCAAAATATATATTTAGAGAAGTGGGTGATCGTTGTATACATATTTTTACATTTTGCACTCAAAACAAAAACAAAAAAAGATTTGTTTGCTTTTCCTATGCTGACCTTATACTATAGTACCCGAACATAGCATGTTACCTTCTGTTGCTCAATTTGTTTTCAAGAGATGTGACAGAAGATGTAGAATCTATTATTAGTACCGAAGGCATTATTTCATTTCCACGAAAGAACTTAATACCAAGGGCTAATAGTAATATTAGGTATGGGGCTGCAAAAATATCTAATGCTATAGCTTCTATTTAAGGTAGGTTACGTAACGGATCAATATAACAAATACGTCTGGGATAATTTTTATATGTCACAGATGTTTTGAAAAATTTAATGTTTCAATCGTAATGAAATAATTTAGTGGTTGAATGTCTATTTTTGAATCTAAGTTGTTGGTATTACAATGGCTGACGTGACTAGAATATGGGTTCGGATTCCCAATGCCTATAAAGAACTCCTTCCGTTCTAAAACAAAGATGTAAAATTTTTTATTTTTATTGTCTTAAAATATGTATTAATTTTATAAATTAAAAATATATTTATTACGTATATTTCTAATTTATTTATTTTTTAATTATTTAGTAAATGTTTAATTTATTAAATATATATATCTTCTTAATCTAATTAATAAATATTTACTTTATCCAAAGATATAATAGTATTTTTCTATTATAATTATATAAGTTTTACCGATCTCTTAATTTGTGTGCCATTTACTAGATTCACATCCTTTTTAGAACGAAGAAAGTACTAAAAAAGTTGTTAAAGCTCTTACAACATGCTTCTTGGCTAATGAGGAAATTAAATTAGAGATCTGAAGTTATACTATACAGTAATTTATGTATATTGATTATGATAAAATATATAATTATCATAATGTTTTGTATATTTTAAAAATAATATAATTTTATTAAAAAATTGATTAGAGTACGTGGTTTATTTGAACAATTTTATCTTTTTTAAATATAATTATTATGACCCCATAAATTTAAGAATATACTTGCGTGACTCCAAATCCTTAAATCGGGATGGTAGCTTGCCATGAACTCAAGAGATGTTGCCTGAAATGGTTTGAATTCAATTTGGGGAAAGTGAAAATTGATGCTTTGATCCCGATTCAAGGGTGGCTTTGGATTTGGTCTTATTGCAAATTCAATATCTTTTTATTTATTTATATGGCTATTTTGGGCTATTAATATCTAAGTTTTGTTTACAACAACTAAAGAACAAGGCTCAAGTTTAGGAAAATACATCTACCTAAATTCCATCTTAGTGGATCATGTGTTCTAACAATTTGTACTCTCTCTCTATATATTATTTTTTAGAAGGAAAGGAAAAAAGACAATGAGCGAAAAAAGAGATAAAAGAAAGAATAGAATGTAGTAAAATGTGAAACTCGAGACTTACGTTACAAACAATCCTTCTATTATTAAAACAAGTTGTTATTGACCGGAAATATTGTATTGGGGGAGGCAAGGTCTACTAAGAGATTAATATTGTACTTTTTAAAAAAATTTTGGAGAGACAAAATATTAAAATTTAAAAAAATTTTAGGGTAATTTTAGAAATTTTGGGAGGGCGGATGCCGCCCCCACCCCCTAGATCAGGCTATGTGTGTGTGTTTTTAATATAATTGTATATGAAAATTGAATTAATGTCAATATTTTTCCAAATTGAAGCAAATGACAACATTATTATCAAAAGTTGATACACCATATGAAATGTATGTCATATTAAAAAATTATGGATCACTAGCTAGACCTCAAACGCTATATCATATAACAAGTTAACAGAATTTCCTTAAAGAGTTAAGGTATAATGACCTATGTGGGAACTTGATCTTCTCTTTTCTAATGCTCTTATGCGCTTATGTTCTTATGTATAGTGATAGCATAATATACAAAATTAGGTAAGTGGAGAGAAAGGAACAAAGTAGGGACAGAATAAAAAATTTAGGATTAGGGGACAAATTATATAAGAGGATATATTAAAAGATAATGTTATAATTTTTAAAAAATTTTAATAGATGAAAAATAAAATTTAAAGAAACTTTGTTAAAAATTTAATTTTATTAAGATAAAAATAAAATTTTTAAAATTTTAACAGACGAACACTACCCTCCGCTCTTATATATCTATCTTTGAGATAAAAGACTGTATTTATGAGACAGCTAGTGAGATCCTTAGAGATCCTTTTACTTTTCTTCCTTATGATTTCTGCCCTCCTATATCTCAGAAGATAATAAAAGTAACCATTCTTTAAAACAAAAATTACATCTTTAATTATAACATCCTAACTTTTACTTTAATAACACGCAGTTAATGATTATATTTGGTATATTGATACGTGTCTTAAGGAAATCAATAAGGAGAGTGAGGGACTCTTACGCCTGTTTTGGATCCGGTGGTGCATTTGTCGTTCTCAGCTTCGTTGATCACAGAATTAAAAAAAACCTTGAAACGCGTTTGGATGACAAAAATTCGCTGGAACAAAGTCTCTATTTTAATAACTTATTAAAAAAATATATAAATTAGTCTATTTAGTTCTTTTTTTTCTTTAATAATTTTTTTTATAATTTATAATAAAATTATAACTTTCTAAATAATTCTTAATTATTTTTCAGATATAATGTATTAAAGGTCATAATGATAATTTTTATTTTTATTAAATATTATAACGGTAAGAAAAATTATTAAAAATAAAAAATATTACAATTCTCAAACAGAATCAAATAAATTAAAATTTTTAAAAATATCTTTATTTGAATAATTAAAATAATAATTAATCATTATCAAGACGCAACGATCAATTATCAAAGTTAGTTATGGTTATCATGATATGAATACCAATAATTGATTTATTTATATGTCGCTATCCACTTCTGAATCAAACAATCCACTTGTACTTTTCCTAATTGATATTCTAACACAAGGAGAAGATTGAAAACTTCATACTTTTATAAAATTATATATATAATTTGAAAGGTAAGATAACACACATATCCTATTTTAAAGTACAAAATTGTCAAATGTGCTATTATAATAATGAACGATAATAATTTAATAATATTTAATTTTATATATTTAATAATTTTTTAATATATTTTTATAAATTCATATTAATCTAATTATTTTCACTTATATCATAATTCATCAATTTTTTATAGTAGTCCTCCATGTGTAAAAATTAAACTTTCTATATGTATGTATATAGTCCCATTCTTTTGTTTCTTTGGCAAAATCGAATAAAAAATAAACTTCAAACAAAAAAAGTTTAATAAGAAATAACGATTTTTCATTAAAAAAAAAAAAAACTGAAACTCCTAAGGCCCAGCAACGCAGATGCTATGGCAATAAGCTGACTTAAAATAATTTAAAAAAAAAAAATGAAGCATAGACGTCGGAGTAGCTGCTGAAGTGACAAAGCAACACTAACTTCAACGCTTGTGATCAGAAGACAGAACAACAACAGGGAAATTCTTATATGCATTCGATGCGTATACACTGATAAATGAGATATTGTATTATATACAGATAAAATTATATATAATATTTGATGTATAATAAATATTACAGGTGATACAATAATTAATGCATGCCGTGCGTATGCACCGGGTGCATATAAGAATTTCCCCCAACAAATGTACAACTTGATTCTCTCTAACCCTCTCGGCGGCATGATAAAAAATAATTTAAAATTAATTTTGTAAAAAAATATTAAATATATAAAGTTAAGTAGAGTTTAAAAAGAAAAATATGAGATATTGTGATTAGATGATAATTTTTGAAAAATAAAAATTATATAAAATAATAATATATTTGAATTAAAATAAAATTTTAATTTAAAATAGAATTAGAAAATCCTAAAACTAGGCAGGAGATAGTCAAAGAGTATTTTAATTTATTCACCATTTAATACTTTTTTATTTCTTAGATAATGATAACTTCTAATTATTTTGTTATTATTATTTATTATTTTGTAAAATAAAATATATTTCATCCGTTCTAAAAATTATATTAAAAATTTTTGTTTTTATTATACCAAAATACTCTTTGTCAATTTTATAAATTAAGAATATATTTATTGATTATATTTCTAATTTATCCCTCATTCTATCATTTGATTAATTAAAGTATGTGCATTCCTAATAAATATATATAGGAGAATAATTAATAGATATTTATTTTTATTTAAAGATATAATAGTCTTTTTATTATAATTTTATAAATTTTAATAATTTCTTAATATGTGTGCTATGTGTTAGCTTGGCATGAATTTTAAGATTGAGGAAGTATTTCTTATATTTTTAATTATATCTTTATTATTTATTACTTTATTAAATTATAATATTAATTAAATTTTAATTTTCAAATGAATTATATAATTTTTTATAAGAGTAATTTAGTTTTTTTCCTCTTAAAATTTTATAAATGTTGAAGATTCTTTAATATGTGAATTTATAATTATTTAAGAATAAATACAATACTAAATAAGTATTCTTTTGTTAAAAATGAATGTTTATAATTTTATTTTAAATTATTTAAAAATAAAATTTTATATTTCTAAAATAAATATATCCTTCATTTAAACTTTTATAACTAAACTGTTACAATTTCTAAGGCATTCAAGCTTCTCAAACCTTCAACGGCGTATCTAAGAAGCGGGGATAGACATCTGCCCCTACTCTTCTTAGATATTTTAAGAGGAGGATATTTTTCTTAAAAAAATTAGTAATTTTAAAGAAACAAAAGTAATTTTACTAATTTCTTTAAAAAATGATACTATTTTTTTAAAAATATAAATTATATATTTTCTAAAAAAATTAAAATTTATAATATTATCCTCTACTTTTATTTTTCTCTCCTATAATTTTGTTTCTCTTACAAATCTAAAGTCTTAATTCCATCCTTACCTATAAAAACTATTATTACACTTTTGAAAAACCTTTTTCTTTAAATTAAGAGGAATAAGGAAATAGTTTCATAGTTTTTTATTTTCTATTCCAACCAGACCGAGTACTAAATTATATACTCGATAATAATTCTCTTTCTTCTCCTTCTTTTTACTTTTTGTTTTTCTCCCCTCCTCTTATTTTCTTTTGTTTCTGTCAATCCATCCAAACAGTCCTTATATTTCCTTTCTTTCTCAAAATTACGAATTAGCTCAAAAGTAATCTGACCTCAAATCTGACATCCTAAATCTCAGACGAAACCGCCAAGGATTCGAAAGGACAGCATGAAACGGAAAGCCGCGAGGGTTTGGATGCGAGTGATTCACGTATCAACATCTATTATAAGCAAAGCCAGAGCCAAGAATCGTGGCAACCACAAACCATCTGCGAATTATCGGCCATCGTCATCAGCAATCAGAGAGAGGCCGAACGCCGAAGCTTCGCGGAAAGCGTCTATGCCGGTTTTCGCCGTCCCCACAACTGGAGCTTCACATGGCTTGCGGTTCATCTCCGGTCGGAGCAAACCGTATAATGTTAAAAATCACGAAATCGATTTTGGAATTTTCGTCCGGGACGTTCGATGATGTCTTATTTCCTCTAATTACATATGATTCCAAAAAGATATGTTCGATTTAGAGATACGAAAGGTCCCTGCTGCTAAGGCCACTATAGCTATAGATATCCGAGTGCGGGAGTGTCGTTAACGTTGAAGCAAAAAGAGGAAACTTCCTGGAACCATACTCTGGGCCTGGCAACACATGGAGGATGGTGAGCCATGGGGCACTGCCACTTTATGGGCGTCCTTGATGTATTTTAACAAATTCAATCAAAATTTTATAAAAGCATTGAAATAGAATTTCAATATGGAGCATCATAATTCACATATTTTTTTATGACATTTCTTTTATACATTATTTATGAAGTCGATCTCAAATTTTTTGCGATTAAAGTTCTGTTTTTTATTATTTATTATTTCTTTATACATTATAGTAATAAAAAAGTGAATAAAACAAAACACTTATCTCCTTATTGTACATTTAAATTTTTTTTGCTCCTTATATTTGCACTTAAATAAAAATCTCACATAATATATAGATATAAAAATAAAAAATATATTTTAATCATCACACATATTTTATGTTATATTCTATATTTAGATTATACTTTAAACTTTATTTGACACCATACATATTTAATAATTTTTTATTATATTTAAATAAATTTATTTCAAAATAATTTTTATCCAAATATATTCAAAAGAGCTATTTATATTAGTATTTATACTACCGAATCTCTAAATATTTTATAATTACTTATTCTTGTATTCTACATAAAAAATTACTTTAGATGAAATAAAACTTGTGACTTACCCTGTGAAATGAAATGCATGTTCGACACCAATAGTCTACCCCTTTGCTGGTGGAAGAGGCACAAGTGTAATCATGCCAAATGGCTGCAAAATCCAAAGTAATTGTTAAGGCAGTAGAATGCACGATAATGAGCTACTAAAAAAGAATAACCATCTAATAGCACTCAGAGAGAGAGAGAGAGAGAGAGAGCCCGAATGCAACCTAGGATGAATTGAATAAGACCTGTCCCAAGAACCATAGTTATCAGATACGTTTCTACTAGAATGAGTTGAAATTAATTTTCACATTCCAAAGAAACTAGTGTTTTTCATAAAGAATGGACAAGAGATAAGAGAAGGTAGGCAGAGTAACAGCGAATCTTGAAATTATCTATGAGATTGTTTGCAAGGCAAGAATTGGGAATAAAAAATGGAAGAGACAAAATGGGAGTAAACAATTGAGGATTTGATTACGCAATTTATAGGCAATCCGAAGGGCCCTTTGGTTAGAAACAGCAAGTAAGTTCATGATGAAACGAAAAGGGAAGCTTCTTTGTGATTTCCTTTATTTTGGCACAGTTAGAGAACTGTCTAAATTGCTTGATTAAGTGATAAACTTTGTAATTATTGTTTGCCAAATCACTTTTTTCAATTTCAATCAATGAAGCATCAAAATGGGACAGACAGTTTAGTAGCATAATTGATACAATTGTTATAATCCCTTATTTATGAAAAAAAAACTAATTTGATACAACTGTCATGTTCAAACAAAATTTGATACAATCTTGATTCATGAAGTGGTTCTACATCGCATGGTTAGAGCTGACGGTATTGCGAGAGCTATTTTATATCCAGTCAAATCAATCTGGATAAAATGACAATTCTACTCTTTTGGTCAATCACTCTTCTAGCAATCCTACCCAATTTTTCTTAATATTAAGTGCACACCCCTTTTGTAGCAGGGGAAAAGTTGAGGCTGGAAAAAGAAATATTAACGAAAGAAAAGCCAAAACACAATTGATTATGGCGGATTTTGGCTATATGGAATAGATAGACACAATCATTATCTCAAAAAAAAAAAAAAATTGTTACAAAAAAGGACATAGAAAATACTGAAACAATTGGATGGTGGTGGTTCATGAAATTGTTAGGTTAGAATTAAAAGATTTTGTGAATCAATCCATCAATATTTTTGGAAACATTTACCATTAAATGTGGCCTATACTGTATCAAAGGGTAGCTTATTTGAAATCAGAAAAGTCTACAATCGTTGTTAGAATTACATCTTGAGTAAAGTATGTCGCGAAATTTTAATTGACAAAAAATTTGTAAAATTAAATTAAAAAAATCTTAATTGATCGACTCTCTAAAAAATTAAAAAATCCCTTCATAGATTGTCGGATATACAATTAAAATATTAATACCTGATGGTCGGAACCCTTATGTATCTAAGGGTAGCTTCTTGAGTATATAAGATGGTCGGTTACAAGGACAATTGCCCATAACCGTCAGCGGGTCAAAAAATCTTCCCACGAAGCTTCGAGGAAGTTTCCACAAAGGGAGAGTACAAAACCGTACAGAATTGTATCTCGTCTGGTACGTTTCAACAGATAGTAACTGTTGTGCTGCCGCTTTCAATATTTTGGATTCCTCAGTACTTATCAATAATTGTCTACTGCCTTCCAGATTTGTGTATTGCCCATGCTCATAATTTTTGTTTCAATTTTTTTTTTTTAAAATAGTGGGCAAAGATTTTTCAATTTTTACTTCGCGGGATATAGTTTATAGAATTTGATGCTACATTTTCAGATGGTATAGCTCTGGGTCTATATGCTCGTTGAAATTTAGTAGTTTTATACCTGAAATAGGAAAGCTACGTCACGTAATTTTTATCTTATTATTCTAATTTTTTGAACTTCAAAATCTTGATTATTGGTATACAATTAAGCTTTTAGTTTCAAAAAACTTCTTTTGGTAGCAATTTTTTAAGGATTTTTTTAAATAAAAAAGAGCAGGATATGTGTTTTCCTTTTTTCCCCTTCCATTTTGTTGAGATGTGGACTTCAAGTCTCTCTTTTTTTTTGGGTCTTATCCTTATAACAGAGACGAACCTAGGCTTGTTCCTTCAAAATTTTTAAAATTTTTAATTTTATTTTAAGAAAATTAATTTTTTTTTTTAAAAAATTCTTTTAAATTTTACCTTTCGTCTCTTTAATTTTTTTTAAAATTATAATATTATCATTTAATATATTATTTCATATAATTTGTCCTCAATCTCAAATCTCTAATTTCGTTCTTGTCTTATAACTACCCTGCTTCTTGTTGAAAAATGACAACTTTGGGAGTTAATAATTTTTAACTCATGATTAGTTAGTCTAAAACAATTAATGGGAATTGTTCTTGACATGTTAGAGATTGTTTTGATTGTGGTAGAAGCCATTTTCATAGTGGGAATCCATAATTAAACGTTGTTAAAGTTGAGGGTTTAACCATTTGGGAACTCATGTTAGACATGAATCCCACATGGGAAAAATAGAGGAATGTGGAAGCCTTTATATACTAAAAGATTTTTCTATAGACTTAATAGAAAAGCCCAAGGTATGGAGGATGCCACACGCGCGTGCCGCCCGCCCCGCCCGGCTCGGGCTTGGCCCATGTTTTCACAATCCTCTATTTTTATTTGGCCCAATTAACTCTAACTTGAAAAGGAATAGGAAATATAAAATCTGGTAAGGGAATTAGGGCTTCCTAATCCGAATTGGGTTTTAATTTTCCTAAGGTGAGATTAAAAGGGGGAACATAGCCACCATTAGGGTTAACCCATTTTTCGTGTTTTTTTTTGGCTTCCTGCGAGAAAATTCGCCGCTCCGGTTCTCTCTCCGCGATCCATAATTTTTGACTTATCGGGACCGGTGAAATGAGGGGATTTTCGAGGTGGTCACAGTTGATGTGCGTCAACAGTGATTTGAGACCGTCTTATCCTGCAAGAAGAGTCGCTGTACCCATCGCACCGGAGTAGGGCGAATAGCTTCTTGAAGGCAAATCAGTATTAGACTGGTGATTCGGTCAGCAGTACAGTACGTTGCGGCGCAGCTTGTCCAGAGGAGTGCCAGTGCTAGGTACGTTCTGGTAGAACCGCGAGCAAGTCAATCAGGTATACTACTGATTTGTTTATTAAGTGTAAATTCTGTCTAGTTACATTACGTTTGGACTGTGTGGCCTTGCCGGCATTATTGATATTTGATAATTGCAATTGTTAGAGCCCTGGTCGGGTATAGACGGTGCTTGTTCAATTCAGTTGAGTTGCCTGTCTGTGCTCGTAGGTACCCTGTTTTTCTAATAGTCTTCAAGAGCTATTCTGCAATTATCTGTGTGTGTGCAATGGCTAGTTCGTCAGGTACTGCATCTGCTACGTATAAGCCTTTGGTTGACTTGAATGGTTTGCCGGACAAGTTTGGTCCAGGGCAGAATTTCAAGCGTTAGCAACAACGCATGAAAATTTGGTTGACCATAAAGGGCTTATTATCAGCAGTGCAGGTAGACAGGCCTATACCAACTGAAAGACATTCTAGAGTAGCTGAGATTGCTGCGTGGGATGAACGGAACAATGTAGGCAGATGGGCAATACTGTCAGCATTGACAAATGCTCTCTTTGATGTCTACTGTTCTGAGTCATACACAGCAAAGATGCTATGGGATGAATTGGATATGAAATATAATACCGAGGATCAAGGTCTGGAAAGGTATTATGTCTCCAAATTCCTGAAGTTTCAGATGGTTGAGGGTAAATCTGTGACTGAACAGACTCAAGAGTTGCAATTGATTATTCATTCTCTTCATGAATCGGATATGGAACTTCTTGAGAAGTTTCAAGTGATGTCAGTGATAGAGAAATTTCCTAAGTCTTGGGAGGACTTTGGTATGTCCCTCAAACACAAGACGGAGAAGATTTCTCTAAACGATATGATGAAATCAATATCCATTGAGGAGCAACATAGAAAGAATAGTCATATTGTACCTGTGGAGTCTAATGTCCATGTTGTGACTACTGGGAAGAAGAGCAATAATCAGAGGAATGTGGGGGTTAACTCAAACTCTAAAAACATAAACAAGACAAAAGGCAAGGCCAAGAAGAAATCGAAAGCAAACAAACCTTACTGGAATTGTGGTCAGGTTGGACATTGGGCTAAGAACTGTCCGTCTAAAAAGCCCAAAGTCAAACAAGGATCAAATTCTGAAGCACAAGTCAATGTGGTGGTAGAAGATACTAGTCAAGCAGAGGTTGATTTGAGTACTCACCTTACTGAGGTTTGTACCATTGAGGCTGAGACTGGCATCACTACTTCCAATGATGATGAAAGGTATGTTTCTGTTAACCCAAAAGTCTTTACTATTTATGAGCCACTTGAATGACTGGTTGATACTGGAGCAAATGTGCACGTTTGTGCTGATAAATTGCTTTTTGTGTCTTACCAGCCTATTAAAGGAAAAACTGTGAAGATGGGGAACTCAACTGCAGCCAATGTGTTGGGGATTGGACGCGTGGACTTGAAGTTTCCTTCAGGGCGTATTCTTTCTCTTCATAGGGTGCAACATGTTCCAACAGTTCGTAGGAATATTCTTAGTGGTTCATGTTTAGTTAGAAAGTGTTATGAATTTACTTTCAAATGTAATAAAGTAGTGATTATGCACTACAATTCTTTTATTGGCAAAGGTTATTTGTCAGATGTTATTTAAATTAAGAGTTGAACCTTTTTCTTCTGCTTTGAATAAAGCTTCTTCTATTGAGAATTCTGTTTATCCTATGGTGCACATTATTGAATCCACGGATATTTGGCATAGTAAACTTGGACATTTAAATTTAGATTCTGTTACAAGAATGATGAATTTAGACTTGATCCCTAAATATTCAATTGATAAGAAAAATAAATGTCAAGTGTGTGTGGAAGCTAAAACAACCAGGAAACCCTATCATTCAATTGAAAGGGATTCGAAATACTTGATTTAGTTCACACCAGACATTTGTGAATTCAATGGCTTGTTGACTAGGGATCATAAGAAATACTTCATTACTTTTATTGACGATTGCAGTAAATATTACTATGTTTATTTACTTAAACATAAAGATGAAGTACTTGAAAAGTTTCTCATATTTAAAAACTAAGCTGAAACTCAAACTGGCAAGAAACTTAAAAGGTTAAGATCTGATAGAGGTGGAGAGTATGGGTCTAATCCATTTGTTGAATATTGCCAAAGCAATGACATAATTCATGAGGAGACACCCCCTTATTCTCCCCGATCTAATGGGATTGCTGAACGGAAAAATAGAACGTTTAAAGATATGATCAACGGTTTACTTTTGAATTACGGATTGCCTAAGTATATGTGGGGTGAGGCTTTGAATACGGCTTGCCATATTACGAACAGAGTCCCTCATAAACATAAAGAGGTAACTCCATTTGAAATGCGGAAAGGTAGGAAACCTAACTTAAAATTCTTCTGTGTGTGGGGTTGTCTTACAAAAGTTCTAATCCCTGAACATAAAAGGAGGAAGTTAGGACCAAAAACTGTTGATTCCATCTTTATTGGTTATGTGGAAACAAGCTATGCCATGAGGTTTTTGGTAATTAAGTCCGAAATACCTGGTATAGATTGTAACACTATCATTCAATACTGTGATGCTACATTCTTTGAGAATGTGTTTCCCATGAAAACTGGTTTGCCTCAAGATGTTTCTACTTTAGATTCAGCCTTAACATCTGATTCCATTCCTGATCATGTGGAAAGGATGAAAGATGTAGGGGCAGGTCCAAATAGTCCCAATACTCAAATTGAGGAATTTGAAGAACCTAGAAGGAGTAAGAGAGTTAAGGTTGTCAAGGATTTTGGAAGTGACTTTGTCACTTACAATGTTGAGGACGAACCTTTGACTTTTCAAACAGCTATGGATTCCTCAGAAGCAGGGCATTGGAAAAGAGCTGTCAAGAGTGAAATGGATTCCATTGTCTCCAATGGGACATGGGAATTGGTAGATCTCCCTCCTGGGTGCAGTACAATTGGATGTAAATGGATATTTAAGAAGAAACTTAAACCAGATGGAACCATAGATAAGTATAAAGCCAAATTAGTTGCCAAAGGATTTAGACAGAAAGAGGGAATAGACTATTTTGATACATACTCTCCTGTTGCTCATTTGACTACAATCCGAGTGCTAATTGCATTGGCTTCCATATATGGTCTCACCATCCACCAAATGGATGTGAATGTAGCTTTTCTTCATGGTGATCATGAAGAAGAGATATATATGGATCAACTTGAGGGATTTGTAGCCAAAGGAAATGAACGGAAAGTTTGTAAACTTGTTAAATCCCTATATGGTCTAAAACAAGCACCCAAACAATGGCATGAAAAATTTGATAAAACAATTTTATCATTTGGCTTCAACATAAATGAGAATGACAAGTGTGTTTACTGTAAGGTTAAAGGTAATGCTTGTATTGTTCTATGCCTGTATGTGGATGACATTTTGCTATTTGGGTCCAATATTGAGATAATTAATGAGACTAAATCATTTTTGAAAAGTAAGTTTGAAATGAAGGATATGGGAGTAGCAAATGTGATTCTTGGCCTAAAGTTGATTCGCTCAACTGAGGGGATAACCATTTCTCAAACTCACTATGTTGAGAGTGTTCTTGAGAAATATGGGTATCAAAATTGTAGAATTGCTAAAACTCCAAGTGACCCTTCTGTAGCTTTGTTCAAAAATGAAAGTGGAGTTCCTGTGTCTCAATTAAGATATTCTCAAATTATTGGTAGCTTGCAATATCTTGCAAATGGCTCAAGACCGGATATTTCATTTTCTGTATCTAAGCTGGCAAGATATACAAGTTGTCCAAATCGGACTCATTGGGAGGCCTTGGATAGAGTACTAAGGTACTTGAAGGGAACAGTGTCCCTTGGGCTGCATTATGGGAAATTCCCTGTTGTACTTGAAGGGTATAGTGATGCAAGCTGGATAGCCAAGAACTCTGGTAGCAATGATTGCACTGATATGTGTTTATATTAGGTGGCGGAGCAGTCGCCTGGAAGTCTTGTAAACAGACTTTGATAATTCGGTCAACTTTTGAGGCTGAGTTATGTGCCTTGGATACTACTGGAACGGAAGCTGAATGGCTGTATGGACTATTGTTCTCTTTGCCAATGATCAGTAAGTCCGTTACTGCTATATCTGTGTATTGTGACAGTCAAACCACAATTACAAAGATAAAGAGTACCAAGTATAATCAAAAGACTAAGAGACACATCCAAGTTAGACTTAAGTCTATAAGGGAGTTAGTGTCTGAAAGGGTGGTGTCTGTTGACTTTGTTGGATCCAAAAATAACATTGCAGACCCCCTAACTAAGGGATTTGAAACATCATTGTTCCTTAAATCCAGGTTGGGAATGGGATTGATAACCCAGAAATGATTCACCTACAGTGGCAACCCAACTGACCAAGTGGAGATCCCACAAGGTAGTTCAATGTGGTATAAACAAGTTGTTTGAGTGAATCTGGCACCAATTCTGATACTTTTGTATCTAGGTCCTTTCCCTGAAAGCCTGTGGTGCGTTTACTGCAATAAGTAAGAGTTTTGACTCTGAATGGGATCAAGTCTTTTAGACAGGATGCTAGTAGTAAATCCTTGGAGATCGCCAACTATGTGAGTGTTGTTGTGTGGCCGCAACTAAAGGGAATTGGGTTTTCTCTGAACACACTCATGAGACAGGATCAGGACACATGGCCATAACGTGTCAACCTTAAAGATTATCTCCATAGCCGATAGTCTGTTGTTACCAGTGGACGCTGTCACATTCAAGGTTCAGATTCAAGGCTTAAGTCCATATGTTCCTGTGGGGGCATAAGTTGGATAACTTAGGTAGTGGTTCAAACCGGAAGATACCATTATCGAAAGCAGATTATGTAAATCCTGAATAGTCTTTAACTATGGATTTGTGGGGGATTGTTGAAAAATTGGCAACTTTGGGAGTTAATCATTTTTAACTCATGATTAGTTAGCCTAAAAAAATTAATGGGAATTGTTCTTGACATGTTAGAGATTGTTTTGATTGTGGTAGAAGCCATTTTTATGGTGGGAATCCATAATTAAACATTGTTAAAGTTGGGTGTTTAACCATTTGGGAACTCATGTTAGACATGAGTCCCACATGGGAAAAATAGAGGAATGTGGTGTTAGAATTCGTGGACTCCTAAACGCGAAAAACATCCACGAATCCCTCCCGAGGACCCAAGTAAACGATTAAGATGATCTAAGGTTTAAGAATTACCTCTGGTTGCTATAATCGAAATCCTTCGATTCTGATTGCGCTGTTGTACGTTCAACCCGAACAATCACCAGACGCTGTAGTATGCGAACGTCCTCTATCGGATACACACCGCGAACTCACTCGATACCCGGGGAGTGCTAGCGCCTAGGGTTTGAGAGGTTTTTTTTTTCTTTTCTAGTAGAGAATGGCACGAATGTTCTCAACCGTATTGAAAAGACGGCTAGGGTTTTCTTAAAAACCCCCGAACCTCTTAGAGTCCAACCCTAATAATATCTTATCATATTCTAATTTAAATTCAAATTAAATTAAAACTGATATGATAAGATTCTGCCATTATCTCAGTAATTTAACTAATTAATTTACCGAGTCAGATTCTTATAATCTGGACATCATCCAGATACATCGAATGTGGACATATTTCCAGATTCATTGTATCTGGTAAATTTTCTAAGTATGATTAACTTAGACATATTTCCAGATTCATCGAACCTGATTACAAAAAAAAATAACCTAACAAGTTCGCTTATTGTGTGACCCTATAGGTTCATTTAACACTGACAGTGTACCTAAATCATATTTAAATGGCCCACAAGTTATAAGCGGTTTCTAGCAAAACATTATAACTATCCAAGTTAAATGAAGATCGGTGATCTCTTTGAACCAAACCATAATTTTATATTTAGTCCTTTTGTCACACGATATCCAGATTAAGCATAAGGCACGGAGCATGTCATCCTTATTAAGCTTAATCAATTATTTCTTGATTTCATAGTTGACTGTTCAAACAAATGATGTCAATAGCTTAGATTGATATGTTGAGCACGACCATACATTTTTTAACAGTCTAACTTATCAAGGGGCCCATAGATATCTCTCCCATAACTGAGAGAGACAAATTCCTTCACAATCAATCATATTCCTCTCCTTGATTTATTCTATATCCAACAGTAGTCTAATTTATTATCTGGTTAAAGACAACTTTAGACAATGTCAAAATATAGAATTTATCAAGTAGGAAACTATGATGAATTTAGGTCGAAGGACTTTCAATATTATTATGGCTAGAAAGTACTTATGACATATTCCATGAAGTACTCTCACAGTGGGTCATGTCCAATACAATGTTCTCTAACATTTATTTATGTCTTGACTCGATATCACAAATATCCATGGCCAGTAAAACATAGCCATCAAGTCACAAACATACTAATCTTAATTTATTATTATTCCAATAATAATAATTGATCAGGGAGAATTTTAGAATAGTCATTGTATTCATTATAGGGTTTTACTATCAAGTCACGTACTTGATAATCAACAAAATAAAACTCACTATTCCTGGAAAGGAAAGCCCCATATTATATAAAACATAATGACAATAGTATAAGTACAAATTGACTCTAGGGCATATCCCCAACAGTCTCCCACTTGCACTAAGACCAATTTGGCATAAGCCGTAATCCCATTGATCTGGTATAACTATCATGTTTAGACGATGGGAGAGGCTTTGTCAGTGGATCTGCAACATTGTCATCAGTTGGCACCTTGAATACATTGACATCTCCTCTATCAACAATTTCTCGAATGAGACGAAAACGTCTAAGTATATGTTTGGATCGCTGATGTGATCTTGGTTCCTTAGCTTGTGCAATGGCTCAATTGTTGTCACAATAGAGATCCACTGGGTTCACAATACTAGGAACTACATCTAGTTACTGTAATGAACTTTTTAATCTAAAGCTGCTTCTTTAGGCTGCGGTTGAGGCGACTACATACTCGGCTTACGTAGTAGAATCGGCCACGGTGTCTTGCTTTGAACTTTTCCAGCTTACGACACCTCCATTCAAACAAAATAGAAAACCCGATTGCGATCTATAATCATCTATGTCGGACTGAAAACTAGCATCGGTGTAACCATTTACAACTAGCTCGCCTTCTTGTCCTCCATAAACTAAGAACATATCTTTAGTTCTTCTTAAGTACTTCGAGTATGTTCTTGACGACGATCCGAGTGTGCCTCTCCGAGATTTGATTGGAACACTGCTCGTCATGCTCAATGCATATGATACATCGGGTCGAGTACATAACATGGCATACATGATAGACCCTATAGCGGAAGCGTATGGTATCTTGTTCATGCGCTCTTCTTCATCCTTCGTAGAAGGACTTTGAGTTTTGCTTGAGCTTAATGCCATGTGACATTGGCAAGAATCCTCTCTTAGAGTCTTGCATACTTGAACCTTTTCAGTACCTTGTCAACGTATGCACTTTGACTTAGTCCAATTAGCTTTCTAGATCTATCTCTATAGATCCTTATACCTAGAATATAGGCAGCTTCACCTAAGTCTTTCATTGAGAAACAATTTCCCAACCATGTCTTTACACTTTGTAGAGTTGGGATGTCGTTTCCAATGAGTAAGATATCATCAACATAAAGTACCAAAAAGACTATTGCATTCCCACTTGTTTTCTTATAGACACAAGGCTCATCTTCATTTTTGATAAAGTTAAATTCTTTAATTGCTTCATCAAAACGAAGATTCCGACTTCGAGATGCTTGCTTCAATCCATAAATGGATCTTTGAAGCTTGCACACTTTATTAGAATTCAAAGGATCATCAAAACCCTCAGGTTGTGTCATGTACACATCTTCGAGTAAGTTTCCATTAAGAAACGCGGTTTTGACATCCATTTGCCAAATTTCATAGTCATAATATGCTTGCTATGGCAAGAAGAATTCGATAGATTTAAGCATTACAAGCTGGTGAAAAGGTTTCATCATAGTCTATACCATGAGTTTGTCTATAACCTTTTGCTACCGGTCGTGCTTTGTAAGTATGCACATTTCCCTCCATGTCTGTTTTCTTTTTGAAAACCCACTTACACCCAATGGTTTTTGAACCTTTAGGTGGGTTAACCAAAGTCCAAACTTGGTTATCATACATGGATTGCATCTCGGACTTCATAGCCTCTAACCATTTTCCGAGTCGAGAACTCTTAATGGCTTCTTGATAGGAAGTGGGCTCATCATTAACCATAAGCTCCACATTGTGATCGTCGGTGATGAGAAATCCATATCTCTCGGGTTGTTGATGAACCCTATCGGATCTTCGAGGTCCTTGTTCTATAGATGTAGGCTCATCTTGGACTTGTGAGCCATCTAATCGAGATTCATTATTTGGTTCGGGCACTAATTGTGGCTCTTGAATCTCATCTTGATAAGGTTCGAGGCACTAATTGTGGTCCTTGAATCTCATCAAGATGTATTTTACTCCCATCGATTCTTTTGGAAATAAATTCCTTTTCAAGAAAGAATCCATTTCGAGCAACAATTACTCTATTTTCTTTTGGGAGATAAAATTGATATCCTTTAGTTTCTTTAGGATACCCCACAAATATGCATTTATCCGATTTAGGTGCAAGTTTATCAGATAATAAACGCTTTACATAAACTTCACAACCCCAAATCTTCAGAAATAACAAACTAGGTTGTCTCCCAGTCCATATCTCATATGGCGTTTTACGAACCGATTTAGATGGAACTCGATTTAGTATGAATGCGGCGAGTCTCCGAGGCATAACCCCAAAAGGAGATTGGAAGATCAGTTTGACTCATCATTGATCGAACCATATCTAATAAAGTCCGATTTCTCCGTTCAGATACACCATTCCATTGAGGTGTTCCTGGTGGAGTTAATTGGGAAATAATTCCACAATTTTTAAGATGCTCGTCAAACTCGTGACTTAAGTATTCACCACCTCGATCCGATCGAAGTGTTTTGATACTTTTGCCAAGTTGATTTTGTACTTCATTTTGAAATTCTTTGAATTTACGGAACGATTCAGATTTGTGTTTCATCGGATACGAGGTAGCCATATCTGCTTGAAATCATCTGTAAATGTAATGAAATGCTTGAAATCCTCCTCTAGCAAGTGAATTCATTGGTCCACATACATCGGTATGTATTAGGCCCAATAAATCAGTTGCCCTTTCATTTTGTCTCTTGAAAGGCGCTTTAGTCATTTTGCCTAATAAACAAGAATCACATGTTTTGTAAGATTCTAAATCAAACGATTTTAGAAGCCCATCATTATGAAGCTTTGTTATGCGTTTCTCATTTATATGGCCCAAACGACAATGCCGAAGTAAGTCCGATTTAAATCATTGGATTTCAATCTCTTAGTATTTATATTATAGATAGACATGTACGAAGATCCACGAAGATTTAGAATATAAAGCCCATTCGATAATGAAGCATCTCCATAAAAAATGCCGTTTTTATTAATGGAGCAAATGTTATTCCTAATAACAAATTCAAAACCTTCTAAATCCAAACAAGAAAGCTGAAATAATATTCCTACTCATAGCAGGAACATAAAAACAATTGTTCGGTTCTAAAACAAGCCCATTGGGCAAAATTAATTCAAAAGTTCCTACGACCTACTGCAGCAACTTTTGCTCCATTCGCAACTCGTAGGTCCACCTCGCCTTTTGCCAAGGCTCTACTCCTTTTTAGACCCTGCACATTTACACAAATGTGAGATCCACAACCGGTATCCAATACCCATGAATCGAGAAGTAGATAAATTAATTTCAATAACATAAATACCGAAGCGGCGGTCTCACTTGTCCTTCTTTTTCTTTGCTTCCAAATAGAGCTTGCAATTTCTTAACCAATGTCCTTGTTCTCCACAATGGTGGCAAGCTCCCTCCTTTGGTGTCTTGGCCTTAGGTTTGGGCTTGAACTTGGACTTTGCCTTGTCCTTACCCTTACTAGCCATGACCTTGCCCTTTTGGTTGTTCTTTTTGCCTTTCCCTTTTTGAACCATTAGAACACTAGGAGTATTCTTCTTAATGTTCGGTTCGGCTTGTTTTAGCATCCCATGCAATTCGGTAATGGATTTCTCCATATTATGCATGTTAAAATTCATGACAAGCTGGTCATACTCAGCAGGTAAAGAGCCCAAGATCAAATCCGTGGCCATGTCATGATTAACAGGAGCACCAAGCTTATCAAGATGATCTAGATAGCCCTTCATTTTAAGGACATGAGCACTTACCGAGGTGCCAGAAACCATCTTACATGCATTTAACGCCTTGTGAGTTTCAAATCTCTCTTGTCGTGCTTGCTCTTGGAACATTTCCTTGAGATGCACAATCATGTCATATGCCTCTGCTTCTTCAAACTGTTTTTGAAGTTCAGAGTTCATGGTTGCTAGCATGAGGCAAGTAACATCGTTGGAGTCATCTTTGTGCTTACTATAAGCATCTTTTTCAGCTTTTGAGGCGTTATTTGTTGGAGCAGGGGGAATAGGATTTTCAAGAACATAGAGCCTTTTTTCTTGCTTAAGAACAATTCTTAAGTTTCGTGCCCAATCAAGAAAGTTAGTCCCACTAAGCTTGTCTTTCTCAAGCACAGATCGCAATGAATTATTCCAACTGTTTGTTGCCATTATCTACATACAAAAATATGCAAAGTAATTAATTTTTGAGACTCTAACGAAAAACTCCCACTAAAAGCATTTAAACTTTTTGAAACTTCAACATTTTGATGTTTCGTAGTGGGGAAAAATATTTTGTTTTAATCATAAGTAAGCTTTGGCTTTAATCTTATAATTAAATAAAACTCTAATTTTAAATGAGATAGACATCAAATGTCCCGGCTAAAAATATCTCATAAAATGCCCTAGGCCTAAAACCATTTTGATAGCCCAGTTAAGTCAAACCATATCAAACATATGGAAAACTATTTTCCATCTTATCTCACTCAGATAATTAAAAGCATCCTACTTTGGTAGGAATGACCATATGATGATCCAAGTAATAACAAGTGTTTGATTTTGGAAGGCATTTAACACTTAAATTTTTTTTTCTTAAAAAAAAATTGATTGGATTGTAGTAAGCAGGAAATAAACATATCAAATATGTATGCAAGACATAAATAAAAGTGACATAGCATGGCCCATAACCTATGTTGATCATCACGAGCAAAGTGAAGATCAAGGTGGTCAATCTAGGTATATGAACTCCTTTAGTATTCTCTAATGCCTTGAGCATACTCCTCCTTGGTTGTAAATGTCGGCTGCCGTCTTCTTTTACATTGGATAGTAAAATTAAAATAATTCATATTCTAGGAATGCAGTACAATTTTACAACAATGAATAACGACACGCAGGCCGTATTTAAAAATTACAACTTAAAACAACCATATTGTAACCAGCCAATCACATTGGGATGAAAAGGGTCATGCTATGCACTATTCAAAATAATCCACAACTATAATAAAAAACATTGACGAATAACACACAACGAACATTTAGTTGAGGTTAAGGGGCAACGCCCCTGGCGGAGGTCCCGCTGGCCGGTCAGTGGGTGGGGGTCAAGGGGGCAGCGCCCCTTGCGGGGGTCTCCGGGGCAGCGCCCCCGGAAGGAAAAACGATTTTTCCTACTCTCATTGAATGAGATTTTGCCTTCCGATTTCCGAAAATTAATCAAATTAATGTTCGGACCCCTTAGTAACCATTGCCGTGAAAATTCATATTACAGACAATATGCGTTCTTTTAATCATATTTATACAGATAACATATTATCATGGCCGATTAATAAAAGCAATTTGAAAATATAGAACGACGGATAGCATGCTTACGATACCATATCATATTAAAACAGACCAATTTACAGACAATCTGCAACTAATCTGGTCTGATCAGGCGACTAAGACGAACACATTAAACCTAATTCAGGCAGTCTGCATGCTAAGTATTCTAAAATCATAATCATGCGAACATGCTAATACATACCGGTTAAATTCATATATACATATTATACATGTATTTAACAATACGATTAACACAGATGAATCAACCTAATCGTTTAGCAAGTTGCTCTGATACCACTGTTAGAATTCGTGGACTCCTAAACGCGAAAAACATCCACGAATCCCTTCCGAGGACCCAAGTAAACGATTAAGATGATCTAAGGTTTAAGAATTACCTCTGGTTGCTGTAATCGAAATCCTTCGATTCTGATTGCGCTGTTGTACGTTCAACCCGAACAATCACCAGACGCTGTAGTATGCGAACGTCCTCTATCGGATACACACCGCGAACTCACTCGATACCCGGGGAGTGTTAGCGCCTAGTGTTTGAGAGGTTTTTTTTTTCTTTTCTGGTAGAGAATGGCACGAATGTTCTCAATCGAAAAATTAGACTATTGAAAAGACGGTTAGGGTTTTCTTAAAAACCCCCGAACCTCTTAGAGTCCAACCCTAATAATATCTTATCATATTCTAATTTAAATTCAAATTAAATTAAAACTGATATGATAAGATTCTGCCATTATCTCAGTAATTTAACTAATTAATTTACCGAGTCAGATTCTTATAATCTGGACATCATCCAGATACATCGAATGTGGACATATTTCCAGATTCATTGTATCTGGTAAATTTTCTAAATATGATTAACTTAGACATATTTCTACATTCATCGAACCTGATTACCAAAAAAAATAACCTAACAAGTTCGCTTATTGTATGACCCTATAGGTTCATTTAACACTGGCAGTGTACCTAAATCATATTTAAATGGCCCACAAGTTATAAGCGGTTTCTAGCAAAACATTATAACTATCCAGGTTAAATGAAGATCGGTGATCTCTTTGAACCAAACCATAATTTTATATTTAGTCATTTTGTCACACGATATCCAGATTAAGCATAAGGCACGGAGCATGTCATCCTTATTAAGCTTAATCAATTATTTCTTGATTTCATAGTTGACTGTTCAAACAAATGATGTCAATATTTTAGATTGATATGTTTGAGCACGACCATGCATTTTTTAACAGACTAACTTATCAAGGGGCCCATAGATATCTCTCCTATAACTGAGAGAGACAAATTCCTTCACAATCAATCATATTCCTCTCATTGATTTATTCTATATCCAACAGTAGTCTAATTTATTATCTGGTTAAAGACAACTTTAGACAATGTCAAAATATAGAATTTATCAAGTAGGAAACTATGATGAATTTAGGTCGAAGGACTTTCAATATTATTATGGCTAGAAAGTACTTATGACATATTCCATGAAGTACTTTCACAGTGGGTCATGTCCAATACAATGTTCTCTAACATTTATTTATGTCTTGACTCGATATCACAAATATCCATGGCCAGTAAAACATAGCCATCAAGTCACAAATATACTAATCTTAATTTATTATTATTCCAATAATAATAATTGATCAGGGAGAATTTTAGAATAGTCATTGTATTCATTATAGGGTTTTACTATCAAGTCACGTACTTGATGACCAACAAAATAAAACCCACTATTCATGGAAAGGAAAGCCTCATATTATATAAAACATAATGACAATAGTATAAGTACAAATTGACTCTAGGGCATATCCCCAACATGTAGAAGCCTTTATATACTAAAAGGCTTTTCTATAGATTTAATAGAAAAGCCCAAGGTATGAAGGATGCCACACGCGCGTGCCGCCCACTGGGCCAGGCTCGGGCTTGGCCTTGGCCCATGTTTTCATGATCCTCTATTTTTATTTGGCCCAATTAACTCTAACTTGAAAAGGAATAGGGAACATAAAATCTGGTAAGGGAATTAGGGCTTCCTAATCCGAATTGGGTTTTTATTTTTCCTAAGGCGAGATTAAAAGGGGGAACAGAGTCGCCATTAGGGTTAACCCCTTTTTCGTGTTTTTTTTGCTTCCTGCAAGAAAATTCGCCGCTTCGGTTCGCTCTCCGTGATCCATAATTTTTGACTTATCGGGACCGGTGAACTGAGGGGATTTTCGAGGTGGTCACAGTTGGTGTGCGTCAACAGGGATCTGAGACCGTTTTATCCTGCAAGAAGAGTCGCTGTACCCATCGCATCGGAGTGGGGCGAATAGCTTCTTGAAGGCAAACCAGTATTAGACTGGTGATTCGGTCAGTAGTACAATACATTGCGGCGCAACTTGTCCAGAGGAGTGCCAGCGCTAGGTACGTTCTGGTAGAACCGCGAGCAAGTCAATCAGGTATACTACTGATTTGTTTATTAAGTGTAAATTCTGTCTAGTTACATTACGTTTGGACTGTGTGGCCTTGCCGGCATTGTTGATATTTGATAATTGCAATTGTTAGAGCCCTGGTTAGGTATAGACGGTGCTTGTTCAATTCAGTTGAGTTGCCTGTCTGTGTTCGTAGGTACCCTGTTTTTCTAACACTTCTTGCCATTAGGTGGGCTGCCATGAATCAATATAGGAGGGTTATCCTTGAGGAGGGCGACTGCCTTGGTCTTATTCGTAAGGTCAATTCTAAGGGTCTAGATTTCTCATTCTGCAGACATATTATCAGTGTTATTAAGGATATTGCAAGTATTTGACTCTTTTGATGTTTTGTTTATCCATCATGAGGGGAATGTGCGTACTCACTTGTTGGCTCACTAAGGGTTTTCTTCATCTATTAGTATGATGATTTCCCTTTGCATGTACTCTCAGCTGTTATGGTTGATTTTTCATTTTAATGATAATTTTTTAAAAAAAAATGAGATAAAATTAAAAATTTGAGATTAAAGAGTAAATTATATAAAAAAATATATTAAAGAAAATTTTAAAATATATTTTTTAAAGACGTAGGATAAAATTCAAATAGTTTTTTTTAAAAAAATTTAATTTTGTTAAGGAAAAAACAAAGTTTCAAAAAATTTTGGAGGGGCTGTGCCCGTCTATCCCCTCCCCCGATCTCCGTCTATGGTAAACGGGTCTCTTTTTTCACTGAAAAGGAAAAAATTAAAAAAAAAAAAATTCCAAAGTAGGGCATGGGGCTTGGAGCCTTCTGTCAAGCTGGTTGCCTTAAGCGACTCCCTCACTGGCCTAAGGCCTTCTACGACCCTGGCTGTATGTTCTTGCCTTACCAGAGACTATGATGGAGCAGTAGTAGAGGCATGGTCTGTAATGACTTTGTTTGCAGTTGAAGCTATAACTATCGGAACTTCTAGTGTGGACATGATTCACGTTAATCGAATATTTTAAGAAGTTGTATCTAATATAATGTAAATTATATCGTATAATTCTTTAAAATATTTTATATACAAATGGGAATTGCCCTATAACTATTGTCAAATTCCTTCAAAGATTTCAGAGCTCAGAAGTTGTAGATAGCTATTTTGCAAGGTGATCTTCTTAATGTTATCGGTATACCTAATGCAAACACAATGTCCGAAGAATGGACCAGGAGAGCTACAAACTTTATTTAGCTAGACGGCATGGCCTATTTGGAAAGTTGTATATGTACTTGGAAATTTGTAATGGAAATGATGATGAATTGGTTCAATGGTCTAATTCTTAAGTTTTCTTTGGCTTTGTTCCCCCTGCGGCTGCCCCCATCCCTCTAGTTTTGCTTTCTGAACGGGTCGTGGCTGATCTGTACCTCTTTTTGATGATGATCAAAATATAGGGCTACAACTTTACACGACAATGAGGGCAAGAAAATCTTCGGAGGTATCCCCACTAAAAAGGCCAAAACTAATAATATAACCAAAAGTTTAAATTAAAAAGGCCCAAACTCATCATCCAACAAAATTATTATTATTATTATTATTATTATTATTATTATTATTATTATTATTATTATTATTATTATTATTATTATTAATGTTGTAGGACGGGATACGGAATTGTCCTGATCTTAACAATAATTTAATCTATTATTATTCAAACTAAATATTATATTCAATTATCAAATAAATAAATATTATTTATGCACGAAGAACTTCAAATAAACTTTATTTGCATACATGTCAATTCGATTAGAGCTTTATCTAAGATCAACCTTGACTTATTATTATTTTTTTGAAAAATTATATATATATATATATATATATATATATATATATATATATATATAATGAATACTAATTAATTTAGTTGTGCAAGTCATTCAATATATACAAAATATTATACTTACTGACAATTTAAAATGTTTATTTTGGTAATACAAGTGATGTTGCTAAATAATTATTTGTAAGTGATACTAAATTCGTAACATGCGCTTTTGAATATGATAATTGGTACCAGAGTTATAATTATTCAAAAGTCATCCGTCAATCACAAACTTACCAACATGGGATGTTATACAATATATTACTCTATCCAAATACAGAAGGCTGGGGTGTAGGAGGGTGCCCCCCCCCCCCCCCACCAAATTATTTTTCTAAAAAACAAGTTTATCTTTATAAAATTAAAAATTTTCAAATTGTTTTTTACAATTTTATCTTTAAATCTCTAACTTTAAAAAAAATTATAATATTATTCTCTATTATATCTTTTCATATAATTTATCCTCTAATCTAAATTTTTTATTCCCTACCTTCCTAACCTTATTTGTGTGTACACGGGAGTGTATGTCTTTTGGCCAAAACTCGCTTATTAAAAATATTTTTAATAACGAATTATTATTTATTATATGAAATTAAGTAACTTAAAATTGAAATAAAAATCAATTTAAGGCCAAACAAAAATATTAGGAAAGAGGGCTCCAATTACATTTCAATGCCTCCAATTCCTAGATACTTAGCACACCCCCTCCTCCAATCTCCCCCCCCCCCCACCCCCCACCCCAAAAAAAAAAAAAAAAGCCTAGCTAGGGTTTTTGAAGGTCAGTCAGTAGTTTTTTCCCCTTCAGAGAAATTAAATTATTGTTTCACTGGATTATATCTATATCAACAGTAGTAGATACAACTAGCTCATTTAAAAAAAAATTAAAAATTAGGTGAGGTTTTTTTTTCTTTTTCTTCTTTTTTTTTTGGAGGGGATTCGAACGTTATCTATATAAAGTAGGTTTTAGAGTTTTTAGATTCAGAGAAAGGAAGTAGGATTTAAGGGAAATACTGGAACCCATTTTTATAAAATATTACATTAAAAATTTATATCACATTTGGTATATATTATGTATTTTATAAGTGGACAAATTTTTTTATTGCATTAGACCTGATCTCGAAACTATTTTCCAATATATGAGCTGCGGGAGAAGTTGGTACAAAAAACATTAAAATGTGTATTGATAACATATTTGATATACTAGGGAGAGCATAACAATACATAAATAAAATAACAGAAAAAAAGAAAAGGAGATTGGAAGATACTTTCATTAATCGAGAGCCAAAATTAACTTGTGTTATATCTTGGCTACAAAAATTAAATTTACCATGATTAAGCAAAATTAGTGTTGAAAATGAGATAATAAAATGGAAAATATTTAAATAAATTTGATATTTATGAATCACATGTTTTAAAATTTTTATTATACATATGATGTGATATGTATGTTTGTACAACTTTTTAAATTTCGTACTGCGCGAATGTACACCTAAATTTGTCCTGCCATTTGATATGTGATTTAATTTGGAGAACAATATTGTTGATGATTATATATATATATATATATATATATATATATATATATATATCTGAGGCTAATATATATAAATTAATGTATAATTTCCCAGCACTGGACCTAAAATTTTCAATGCAAAATAGTTTTGGAAAGATTATTATGGCATAATTAATATGTCCATGAGGCTTTTTGTTTTTTTTTTTTTTTTAAATGGACCCCCGGGTATAAAAATTGATTGATGTTGAAATTAAATCTGACTTAATTACAGAATAAATCTCCCTTAATTAAGTAAACAATTAACAGCCATTAAAAAGGAAACGGTTGTTGGACCTCCTTGCGTTAGTGCAATTAAAGAAAACCTACAATTACTTAAAAGAAACACCACATAAGAATCATTCTTTATCAAATAAAACTTTCTTATTCCAAACTTATTTACCTAAATTATTTAATTTCGTCTCTTGATGTATTTAAACAAAAAAAAGAAAAAATTGAAACTTCGTGGAAGATTCCTATGGCCATATGCTTATCGTATTCATCGTGCCCCTATATATATACTGTAGTCTGTAAGCCTCAACACAACAGCGAGAACAACCATAGTAGCTTTATCGTATGCCACTCTCCAAATTTAGAAATTTCTATCGTAATCTATATTTTTGGAAAGAGGAATGGCCCCAAATGAAGAAACATGGTTTCTGGAGAACGGAAACCTCAAGTGTTTGAGCAAGGAGATGAGGCATGGCAGGACGGCACATAACATGTCTTCATCTTCTCTGCGCAAGAAATCTGACATTGCCCTAGTCTCGAAGGTGCCTTGTACTTCTGTTAGAAAGTTTCTGGCTAATCTTCAGGAAATCTTCCTCGGCACCAAGCTCTCAATCCTCTTTGTTGCCATACCTTTCGCCATTGTCGCTCAGTACAAAAATTTTGGAAGCGTAAGTATAATCCTCCTCCTATCCCTTCCAGAGAACTTTCAGAGTCTTGTCCTGAGACCTTCAATCGTGAACTGAAAATACCCATATTATATTAGATTCTAATTTAACCATGAGGCACAAAATGAAACTCTAATAAAAACCCCTGCTAGGAAGGTAGTAAGCATTTGCCAAATTTCTAAGCAGTCTACTAATGAGTCTGTGTTTTCTATATATGGGACAGCCATGGGTGTTTGGTTTGAGCTTGCTCGGACTTACTCCGCTTGCTGAACGAGTCAGTTTTCTCACAGAGTGAGTGATTGTAAAAGTCATTCTTTTCAAGATAAATTCATTAATTATACACCTCAAATGCTAACTTCCCTATCTTTAACTTTGTTTTTATTTCGGAAATGAAGACAACTTGCTATCTACACTGGTCCAACAGGTAAACCTTCTCATTTTCATCCCTCATCTTCTTCGTTTTTCAAGTCCCAATACTCATATGCATGCAATGAAACCAAATGCATGAAAGCGAGCGCCATCGGCTTACCATGAAACAATTTACTTTTACTTATCTGGGTAATAGATGAAAGACAAATTTCTTAATTAGTTATCGATTCTTGGCCTCTTGGGGAAATAATGATAAATTACTATTACTTAATTATTTATCTAATCTTGGGGGAAAAAAAATTTCAGTAGATACCACCTAGCTAGATTTGTACAAGTACTGCGTCCATATGTGCCCGTAGCATTGGCTACAGGACTTTTTTAAAGAATCTTTATCAGTGGTCAATGCAACAAAAGCAATGATAGTCCGATTTTGAGCTCTAAAATTTGGTCCGTGAACCTTGCAGTGCTCACGGGCTGTTAATTAATTATACTTATGGTATGTGTGAATATTAAATTATTTTATAAAGTTATATGTTTTGTAATGTGTCAAGTATCGTTTAGCTAAATTGATGATATATTATAACAAAATAATCGAATAGGTTATACTTAATTTTCTAATGCTATTAGTGTCGCTTTCTTGAACTAGGGTTGCTTTTCAAATGCTGATTTTGTCGCCCAAGAAATTCCAAATTTCATTTTTTTAAGTTCAATTTGGCATCAATCAATATCCGGGAAGCAATCAAGGACGGATCTAGAGGGGAAGGAGGGAAGGGGGGTGCACCCGCCCCCAAAATCTTTAAAAGTTTTTATTTTACTTTATAAAATTTCAAAAATTTTAAAAAATCTTTTAAAATTTATGTTTTATCTCTTCAAAAAATTTCAAAAATTCTAATATTGATTCCTCAATATAACGTGTCATCAATTTCAAAATCGAAGCAATCATGGTGGAATCATTTTGCTTTCCCTTTTTGTGATGCTCATTTTTCACCGAACTGGTGATTTCTTTATTGTGCAGTTGGAGGACTTCTGAATGCCACCTGTGGAAATGCCACAGAGCTGATTATTGCAATATTAGCACTTGTCAAGCACAAAGTCCCAGTCGTAAAGTACTCTCTCTTGGGTTCTGTACTCTCCAACCTCCTTTTGGTGCTGGGAACCTCCCTCTTCTGTGGTGGCCTTACCTCAAAGGAGCAAAAATTTGATAGGGTAATTTGATCATTTTTCACACATGAATCTCGGAATTTTAGTGAATTGATCGAGTCTCACCTTTGAAAGTTTTTACCTGATTAATGTTATTGCTGCATGGACACTCATCACTGTTGAACCAATAGAAACAAGCTGATGTGAACTCGATCCTCTTGATACTGGCATTGTTGTGTCATGTACTGCCTCTGATGTTGCGGTATGCCGCCGGGGGTTCATCGGATGTTTTCACGGCACAGGCTACACTTAATTTGTCTAGAGTGAGCTGCATTGTGATGCTCATCGCGTATTTTGCTTATCTTGTCTTCCAATTAGGGACCCATCGACAATTGTTCGAAGCACCAGAGGTGAGAGCTTCGGTCTCTTTCTTTGCCATCGGTCAGAAGCCTGGGAATTTACCAATTTATTTCTACTAAGTAAAACTAAGAACATCACACATGTTATGGTCAGGATGAAGATGAAAACGGGGATGGAGCATCAGAAGAAACTGCAGTTCTTGGATTCTGGAGTGCATTTACTTGGCTAGTTGGGATGACTGCTGTCATTGCTCTACTCTCCGAATATGTTGTGGGTACAATTGAGGTACCTATTGTCTAATATTATAGCCAACATGCTGTTTTTTCTTATAATAATCAATAAGACTCCATAGATTATGCTAACATTTGAACATTTTTTGAACAGGCTGCATCGGACACCTGGGGTCTCTCTGTCAGCTTCATGAGTTTAATTTTGCTTCCAATAGTTGGGAATGCGGCAGAACATGCTGGAGCAATCATATTTGCTTTCAAAAATAAACTGGTAAACCATGTTTAATTCTTGATGAACTCATCAATCATGCATGCCAGCTTTCCATCTGAATCAATCTACAGGATGCTAATAGTTTCTTTGCTCAATGCACAGGATATATCTCTGGGTGTTGCCCTAGGTTCCGCAACTCAAATTTCAATGTTTGTGGTAAGCATTTCATCCCCGTTTCCTCATAGCCTGCATTGTGGTTCCACTATTTATGCATCTGCTCTCATTCAGGTTCCCCTATGCGTAATAGTTGCTTGGATTATTGGCATCAGAATGGATCTCGATTTCAATCTCCTTGAAACTTCTTCCCTTGCTCTTTCAATCATAATCACTGCTTTCACTTTACAGGTTAACTAGCAATTTTCCTTTCATCTTTCAGTCTTCAGAATACAGCACATTTCCTACTGATCACCGAAAATGACTTTCATTTCTATGAATCTTAATTACTTACAGGATGGAACCTCTCACTACATGAAAGGATTGGTTCTTTTGCTATGTTACATAGTAATTGGAGCCTGTTTTTTTGTCTCCAGAGCTCCACTCGGTAAGCACTAATAACATTACCAAAAACCCATTGCCTCATAATAATTCATATACCGTTTCAAAGCTCATGCCAAAGAATGCTAACTTGCTTCAACATTTTCCGCAGACCAAGCAAAGATTGTGAACTCCGGACTCAAGTCTGTCGCTGAAGGCATCTCAAGACTCTAGAATAGGTAACTTCGCCCACATTAAACAGCTGAAATTAACACCAAGACTTCGGCTTACAGCCTTACAGTAGGCTAATACTGCGAACTGGTACCTCTTAACAGGTCTCTGATGGCCTTAAGGGCGTTTCTTTTATTGGTTGGAGCATGGAAATTCATAGATTGGATCCATTTGTTATTGGTTTATTTGGAGTTGATTTGGCGCCATCTACATGCTGCTGATCTTTTGTTGACCTTCTTCCTCAACCATGGAGGGTGCAGACCATCGATTTGCTTCAAAACCTAAGGCTCCAGGGAGTGCTCTATAGATATAGTTACTACTTCTATATTGTTCTCTCAGTTTTGATTTTCTGGATTTGCCTGCTATGTTTCCTTAAGAAGCAAAAAAATCCAAATGATGGTGCAGCAAATGTAATGCCTGCTCTCTCTTTTCTTTCTTCAGTGTATAATATTCAATAAAATGGATATCGCTTTTCGATTTTCTAGTTTTATTCGGATGATTTAGGCCAAAATACATTTCGATTTTTTCATCATTTTACAAGAATATAAGGAAAAGGGAATAGTTATAGAATATATATCAAACAAAAGAGTGTTAGAATTAAGATTTATTTCTACCCAAAAAGGAAAAGGAGAAAGAAACTATTTCAATCTTGATTTTTGGTAGGAAGAAAATTAATATTCAACAAAAGTTAACCTTTTAGGTTAAATAATTTATGAATAAACACATTGGTAACCAGTACAAACTATATTTTGAACAAATTTAAATTCAAGGAATTTTGTATTCATCAATTTTAAAATAGTTTTTTTTAAAGAAGGTCTAAATGTAGGATAGAACCAGAAAATTTGGGTTAGTAAAGTAAAATATGTAAAACAATATGTTAGAGGATAATATTATAATTTTAAAAAAAATTTAGAGACAAAAAATAAAATTTAAAATAGCTTTTATGAAAGTTTTTAATTTTTTTTATAAATACAGAATTTAAAAAAAATATATTTACCAAATAGTTACCAAGTTTTGGTATATAAATACCAATTTTTTTTATAAATATAGACGAATGCCTCAATCAACCCCATAGTTTGATCCCCGATCAAAACAAATATTTACCAAGACAACATTTGAAAGAATTTTCTGCCATCTTCGAATAGCATAGTAACATCATGAAAGAGGAAAAAAAAAAAAAAAAGGAGAGACGCATTAAGAATTTGTACACTATGCATTCTTTGTCATTTATTTTAGGATTACAAAATTTTTATATTTGTGATAAATAACAACTGTGTAAAAGGTTTTTTAATTTGAAGCAGTCCTGTTGGGCCAAATTCCTTGTTTTCTTTGGGCTTAGCGGCACAATCCATGTTGTTCGCTACGTGAATTTCATTGCATGCAAAGGGTTGAGATTGATCAAGATCTCATGAGTCATGAAACGCATCAACTTGGAAAACAATTTCTTTTTTTAAAAAATATTTTACGATATCAATTCTTGATTTTCTGAATTAAGAATTAAATACCTATCGCTAGATATTACCTAAACACCTTTCGCATTCAAATCTTCGTAAATGTTATTCTCTCCGTTTCAAAATACTTGTTCATAAAATTTTTTTATTTTGTTTTAAAATACTTGTTCATGTATTTATTTCTAAAACTAATGATTAGTTTTTTTTCTATTATACCTCTATTTATTTCAAGTCAACTACACAACTTTTCAAAACTCTTCTTTCTTCTTGGAAATTTTCACTAACCAATAACTATAGTGTTTTTAATATGGGTAGAATATGAATTTTATCTAAATTATTATATTATTTTCAACATTCTTAATCTATATACAAAATGTTTCATGAACAAATATTTTAAAACGAAGAGAGTAATATTCAATGATTCATTCCATATTCAATACATTAGCACCTTATTTGCCAAAAAAGAAAAAAACACACTGCTTTTTTTCCCCTTACTATAAAAATTGTGTTTGATTTATATAATCAAACTGATTGTTTTATTAACTAAAATTAATCAAATTTTAAATTTTAAATTCAATTTATATATCTCCAATCTTATATATATATATATATATATATATATATATATATATATTAAACTCAGGAATTTTCACGTATTAGTGGCAACTACTAAATGTACATTCGGCTAGTTGGTGAACTTAGCCACTGATTTACAAAACAAGTTCTCTATGTTAAAGAAATCAACGATGGCCCCGTAGACATAGCTCAATTAGTTTTTGGATAGTAAATTTGTAGTCACGGATACATGATCGAATTCTAATAGTCACAGTGTAAAATTTTCATCTCGGGGGCGGGTTCTTGTATGTACCAGAGATCCTCCTACACGAGGACTGCTGAATCACGTGATTATTCCTCTATATACTTTGCAGCCACGAAACCAACGGTGGACCCAAAGTTGGTTTCCAAGCCCAACAACCTCGAAAATACAAGAGTTGAAACCCACAGTAAATCACTAAATTAAGGCTGAATTCTTTTTGCTCTAAAAACAATTTATTGCATAGTCTGTCTTTTTTTTTTTTTTCGCTTTAACTTTTCTCACATGAATATATGCATTATTTGATTCAAGAAAATTAAATGAATTATTGCACTGAAATTTCTTGCAAAAAATTATTTACTTTTACTTTCAAGTTTCACTTTAATCATTTAACTTTCAATATTTGGCCGTTCTTCTATTTTTGTCTAATAATATGTTAATAAGCCCAATATAAACGGAATGAGATGAGGAATTGAACAACTAAATTATTAAAACAAAAATTTAAAAAAAAATCTAATGGACTAAAAATTAACCCAATAATTATTGATTGTACAATACGTTAGATAGACTCTCTATGACGAGAAAATGTTTGAATGCATCCGTTGTGCTGTGTTAGTTTTATATACATTAGTGCAAGATAGCATTCTATGCAAGCATAAGAACAATCAACAAATTAGGAAAAAAAAAAAAAATCTAGCAAATGAAAGTGCCAAAGCACAAAAACAGCCACCAGCGAGATTGAAGGAGAGGTATATATATACATATATATATATATATATATATATATGTACATTCAAACTTTGTCAAACCCAGATTCGTTTCTTAGGTCCTAACTTAATCCAAGGAACTTATAAACCCATTTGTAGAGCAATAGAATTTGCAGACTGATTTCCTGATGAAATCAAGGACAAAACCCAACTTCAACGATTTTTAAGATGTTTAAATTATAACTCAGACTTTATTCCCAATCTTCGACAAATCTGTGAACCGTTGTATAAACGATTTCGCAAAGATCTAATCCCTTGGGGTATAGAGCAAACCAAAACAGTCAAGAAGATAAAACAAATTGTCAAAAAACTTCCTTATTTAGGAATCCCAGATCCAACTGCTTTTATGATTGTAAAAATAGATGCCTCATAACTTGGTTATGAAGGTATTCTCAAACAAAGGAAAACCAATTCCTCTTCAAAACAGCTAGTCAGATATCATTTAGATATTTGGCTTTCTAATCAAAAGAATTATAGTACAATTAAAAAAGAAATTCTTGCTATTGTTTTATGTATTTCAAAAATTCAAGATGATTTGATAAATCAAAAGTTTTTACTCTGAATTGATTGTAAAGTAGCCAAAGATGTTTTACAAAAAGATATTAAAAACCTCGTGGCAAAACAGATCTTTGCCAGATGGCAAGCCCTTCTATCCAGCTTTGATTTCGATATCGAATTTATCAAAGGAGAGAATAATTCCTTACCAGATTTCTTAACCCGAGAGTTTTTGCAAGGACGCACGTAAGCTTTTAACATAGTATTCAACACTGTGATGAGTACCGATTCAATTCAGGAGCTCATTCATACTCCTCTATAAATAGCATGCTAAATCAAAGAAACCAGACATGGATCAGCGACCACGACTTCGTCTACCCGCAGGTAATCGATTTGCAGTCTTAAACTTCTTTCCTCCTCTCCCTACCAATTTAGTAAGCAGATTACCGCTTACTATGAATCTTTTTGATCCAACCTCTCCTCAAAAGAATACAGAAACCCAAAAAACGGATCAATCCTTTTATGCAATTCCTTCTCCAACTTTCTTTAAGGAAGCAAGTATTCCCAAGACACCAACCAAACCAGAAAAGCTTACTCACTCTATCAAAGAGAAATTTGAATTCTTACAAAAAACAGTCACACCAGTACTAGCTCTGCCCAGAGAACTAACAGCAAAGCCAGAAAGAGAAATTGTCAACAAACTTCATTCAGAAGCCTACTATCAATCCAGCTATGTATTCAAAGCAGAACCCTTGAAAAACCGTCTTTACTATGAACATGTATTTTATGCCACTGGTTCGATAGAATTCGAATATGAACGTAACCTCAACCGAGTAGATAAAGGTATTGCCTATTCTAAATGTAGAATCATGAAAATCTTTGACTTAAACACTTGGCCAGTCACTGGCATTTACACACCAATCCAGTTCAAAACCCCATTTAAACCTCCCACCTATAATTTCATGGATTATATTGATGCTTGGTACAATTTTATGTACCTTCGAGATCTTACCCATACCTGGTTCATCAAATACGAAAAAAAAACAATCAGTCCCATACCCAGATGGTTTTATGCTTGGTGGAAAACATTTAGTGGAGATAAATTGTAACACCCCACGACTACGTACCCTAAAAGGGCGGGGATGTCGCCCCGTCCCGTAGGACAAGGGGTCTTTAGAACAAGGTATAAAATATAAAGGCAATCTCCAAAAGGATCAACTTAGATAAATAAAGAAATATTCTTATTACATCAGGCTCAACTTGGAGTTAAACGGAATAAAACAAAATATTGTTTAGAAGCATAAGCAATAAATGTCTCCTAGAACGGATAGAGAAAATAGCAAAAGCTCCAACTATTACATGCCCCGCTAACTCAGCACAGTCTATCCCCTGAAAACATGATGTAAAACAGTGTGAGAATAAATTTCAATAAGTCCTGTGTGTGCACATAGTGTTTTTAAATAGTTCGTGTATGTAAAGTGTAACACATTTGTAAAAATAACTTGGCAAGTCATAAACAATCTCTTTTCGCAAGGAGTGGGTTTTTCTCATTGTCACACTTTGTACAAAATAAATCCTCCACTCGGATAAAAATCATGTCACCACACGTTGGGCTCCATGAGAACAAGTAGGCCAAGGCACCACACTTTGTGCACCTTGTCCGGACCAGATTACCACACGTTGGGCGTTCTGATCAGGGTGAGTGTACAGCCCACCGGGTGAGATACTCCTCCATCTCTACATCCAACAAAACCATCCGGGTGTCCATGCCGGGAATATAAATAATACCTTTCAGGTATAATGCTAGCTCAGACTGGCCTAACCAACCAACACTGTCGCCTCTTCAGGCAGAGTTCATCTTCTGGAGGTGGCCTCCTGCCAGAAGACTTACGCTAGCCCTCCAAGACTAGTATTGTTAGCCTACCCTTATTGAGTACTCAACGAACATATCCGTCAATTCTTGATTCAAAATATTCCCAAACCTTGGCTTTGTACAACGTGGTTTTCTTTAAAAGAGTTTTCTAAAAATTTAGAAGAGGGAATAGTTTTCTTGCTAAAAACCGTTAGTTTGACAAAACCGTTTAAAGAATAAATATCCACGTTTACAACCCAAGCAAACAGAGTTTAACAATAGCTTTACAAATCTTCACAACATAGACTTGCCATCACAACATTTAACAAAAGAGTTTATAGAAGGACTTACCATCACAACATTTAATAAAAGAGTTTATGCAAGGACTTACCATCACAACATTTAATAAAAGAGTTTATGCAAGGACTTACTTGATATGCCTCAGATAAATGCGATAAATTCACAGCTGGCTTTCCTCAATTATCCTCCTGATCTAAACCATATAATATCATGATCAGGGTCTCAATTAATCAAACATGCTCTAATCCCATTTATTTTCATAACAATTCGCAATCTCCTATTTAATTCCAAGTAAACTATTCAATCCTCAAAAATCAAATGCTACGACCACATGTTTATCTCGCTAATAAACACCATTAAACTTTACTTTCGACATCAAGGGAGGGTATTCCCTTACCTTGCAACTATCGGGTAATGAGGTTTCGACGCTCCAATGGTGATCGTCCCGAGTTCGCTTGAAAAGAAGAGAGAAACTACCTCCTTTGCTTCACTTGACCAAAAATTTAGGAAGAAGAGGAAATCAGCCTCTATAGGGCGTGATTTAAGGGTAGAAGAAAGAGAAAAGATTCATTAGAGAAAACGGCATCAAGAGGTTGAAAGGATTTGTGCTTACCTTAAGGTGTGTTTGATTTTTGCTTGGAACAACTCTAGTATTTTCGAAAATTTGCAGAGAGAAGTTGCTGAAATTTTCGTGTAGAATGGAGAGGGTAAACGGTGGTTATGATTTAAAGTTGAAGAAGATTGGTTTAGGGTTAGATGGTGGTGTTTAGATAGACTCCTAATGGCTTTAGGTTTCTTGGACAGCAAAGACGAAATTTTGAGCTTGCGCGCGCCTCCTTGCTGCCGATTTTAGGGGAGTTTTATGGAGGAAAAAATTCTGCAATTTGCTCCTCTATGCTGGCCAAAATATTGCTCAAAGGAAGGGCTAAATGTGTTCAGAATTTTGGGCCAAACAAGGAAGAGTTTGAGTGAGTTTTGATGACTGAAAAATCCTATGCATGTGCTGTGAAAATTCTGTGCAAGTGTAGCAAGTTTTGGACTGGTTTGGCTACTATAATTCTACCGAAATTTCCAGAGGAAAATTGAGGGTTTTAGGCGCTGAAAATAGCTTGTTCAGCTGGGGTTTTCCAGTGAATGATGTGTGCAGAATTTCGATTGAAGTAGGAACACCAAGCTGGCCGAAAATCCTGCACAAAGCTGTCCGAATTTTTCTGTGTATATGCTGTGAATAAAATTCTGGTTTTGTGCAGCTAAGGTAGTTGAATTATTAAGGAGTATTCTAGGTGGTTTGAGCTAGGATTTTCAGAGTTGGATTGTAGCTAAGAAGGGCTGGAATTTCGGACAGCTTATGTTGATACAAAGCTGCCGAAATTCAGCTAGGAAAAGGAAGAAAATCCTAGTTGAATTTGGATTGAAATAAAATCTGATTTTATCAAGGATTTGGATAGGATTTTCTCTAGTCCTAGAAGAGTTTGGATTGAGCTAAAAGTCCTCCAAGAAGTGGCGGCACTTGCTGGAATTTTTTTCCAGATTTTTAGCTAACATTCTAGGATTAAAATTAACATGATTTCCTACTAGGAAAAGGACTCATTAATTCCACCTATCCATGGCAATATCTATCTAGCTAAAATCAAGCTAATATTTTAATTACTAGCTAGGGTTTTTTCGAAAATCCTAAGGAACACAAGCTGAAAATTAAAGGTGAACTTTATTCACATCAAAGTCCTTGAATTTAGAAGATAAATATAGAGACTTATTTCCTTGGAGTAAAAATACTAAAATTTCTCTAGGATAGCTAGATTCTTTTTCGGCCAAGACAAGAAATGGTTTAAGGAAAAGAATTTCAAGAGGAGAAACTAACTTCACAAAAGATAGGATTCGAACTCGGGTCACCAAAGGTAATCACCAACCTCCCCGCTATTCCAAAATAACTCCAATGCTAATTTTTCTACAAGAAGTTCTTACCACCCCAATACTCATCCTTCCAAATCTTCGACCAAACCTCCCTTAACCAAATCTTTAATAACACAACTATTTCACGTCAATTAATTCAAATGCAAGAGTAACGGAAAAATTCACATGCATCCATGCAAATAAAATTATTCTAGCTACCACATAAAATGCAAGATGCTATGCAATGCATGATTTTTTCCCATAGTCAAAGGTGGTTTTGGGTGGGGTATTACATAAATTCACTTTTTCTAGTTCAAATTTGCATAAATTCAATTAGTTTGTAATAGAAAGTCAGATGCAGGCTTTATTTTTGAATAATCAATTATGTAAGTATTATGTTGAGAAAAAGATTTGTTATGTTTTAGGATGGAATTATAAAATCGATTCCATCAACAATGTAAAATATCTTTGTAAGGAGATCAAGATCAAATGATAGACTCCGGTCCAGAAAATAGAGCAGAAAGATCTCGACATCCAGTCTTCTTCCAGTAAGGGAAAAAAGATCAGCAAAGCAGAATTGCAGCTTCAACTGTAACTATTATAGTAACAACTGCATTAAGCAGATGATGATGAAAGTGAGTCAGAATCACAGCCAGACTTTAGCATTTTTTATAATGGAGATATGGACAATCCTTCCGGTATTGTTCAAGCATACCTCTGGCAAAATCCATAATGACAAGACTCTATTCAAAATGGAAAAGAGAAAAGAGATAACTTGAACTTTATCAGCAATCAATACAGCTTTATCACATCACTCAGATTTATTGCAAAATAATTCAGTTAACAGCAGAAAATGGTGGACCACTCCACTCAAAAAGATTTTTTGAACAATTCTTCGTAATGGTAGACAATCTGATTCCTTCCTCCACTCAGATGGACCCTATAGCAATAATGCAGCAAGCACTCAGAGAAAGCTTTGCCACTTCTGCCTATATAAGGCAGCAATTGATTCAAGAAATGCAGACTCATTTGCAAGCTGAGAATCCTGAGAGTGAAACCCCTCTATATTTTGATACTTGTAGCATTTGTCATCGTTTTCAAAACCTTGTAATTCAGCAGCATCTCGTGTAAACTTTCAAAGTTTTTATTAAAATCAGAAGATTTGGCATTGAAATATCTTGGGTCACAATTTGGTATCAGAGCTAAGTGTTCAATTTGCTTCATCATAAACCTTCTATGATTTGCAAAATCATGTCCGAGTAAGTTCATTTACTTTCTTTCTCTAAATCGTGCATGATGTAGTTTAATCCGCTTTCTTTTGTTCTTAAGTATTATGTCTTTTCGTATGTTTCTTCTAGTATTTTTAAATTATGATGGTTGCTAGTCACCCGTGAAAGCAGCTAGTACGTTGGTCAGCCCAGAATCGTTGGATTAGGCTATTAGTAGCCAAGAATGGCATCGTATTAGCCTTGACCCAGGGGTGGTCCTGTAGCTCTCAACCATAAGCATAGTGTGTTTGGTGTGTCCTGAGAAGAAACAAAGAAACATAGGTTAAGACATAACTCTAAAGAACGATAGAATTCGTATTATCTACTCTAGCATAGATAGAAAGAGAGAAAGTAATCTTCATATCTTCATGGCCTCCAACCTTTCTGATATCGACATTGAATTAGTAAATGATTTAGAAGTAAGTACCCAATTAGATAAAGTTGAATCCAGACTAATGAATTGGAATTTACCCATAGAAAAATTTGACATGATTTATGAAAAAGGAATATTTGATTTAGTTCAAAATTATACAATCAAAACCACTGGAAAAACAATTTCCATAAATCAGCCCTATGGTACAATTCAACTTCTAAATCCAGAAACCTTAGAACACCATAGAAAAAATAAACATCGATATCTTCATATAGGATTAGTTCAAGTAGCCATCAAACCTCTATACCGTTTAGGTATTAATGCCCCGATCTGCCTTCTTCTAAGAGACAGTAGGCATCTTGATTTTCAAAATAGCTTGTTAGCAGTCCTTCAATCAAACACAGCTAATGGTCCAGTTTATTTTAACCATTATCCAAATTTTACAGTAGATCTCACAGATCCACATATACTAAAAACTTTAACTTTAAACATTCAGACAAAGAATTTAGATTTTGAATTAGGTTCTAAATCCCTTGGTTTAATTTATCGTGTCTATTACAAAGTAATGAAAACTACAATAAACCCTAAAGCCAAACAACATATCGCTAATCCAAAAGAAACTTGTTTATTAGAAACTAATTTTGACAGATCAAATACCTTTGTCCCTCGAATGATTAAATGGGATAATGTTCTTCAAAACCCTACTTGGAATTTTGAAAATATCATTAATCCTAAAAAACATTATGAATCCAAAACAATAGGAAAAATTATAAAAACACCAGTAGGCCATATTGAATTAGAATTCCGAAGAAAATCCTTAATTTTTAGCCTCATCTTCATCCTCTTTTCTTTTGCCAAGAACTCAAAGTAATAGACGTTTTAGTTATGTCGACTTTACTGGAGAAATTCCTAAAGTAAATTATGAAGAGAATATTAGTGTTAAATCTGGAAGTCCTACTCAATCATAAATGAATATACATTCTTCTTTAATGGTATTAACCTCTAAAAATGATTTTGTGTTAAATAAAGATTATCTTCGTCAATTGTGGAATAGACCTGTAATAAGCTTAAATGTAAATGGTATTTTGCTACTGTTTCTGAATCTGAAAGAGCTAGACTCTTACAACAATACTATTCTGATCAAATCAAAATGAAACAACATTTAGGTTTCTTTGATTGGTATGAATTAATTAAATATAAAAAACGAAATATAGTGAATGTCATTACCAAAAAATGGTATACTACCAGAAATGAAGTAAAAGAATCAGTATTTCCTCCTGCCGAAGAAATTAAGATTCCAGTAGAAAATCAAGTAGTAACAGCTTCTCCTTTTAAATTCGAAAATTTAGATAAACAAGGTAATGTAACAAATAAAGATTTAAATAAAGTTATTCAGCAAAATAATTATACTAACCAAATGTTAATTACTATGGCTAGCAAAGTAGAACAATTAGATAGTAAATCCTCTGTACGAGAAATTCTACAAGTAAAACAGTTTAATCCAAAACAATCAATAGAAGTTTTATATTTTTTGGTTCATATAAAATAGGTTTAAATACTGGATTAGGATCTATTGATTGTTTTAGATTAAACTGTTTTAATTGTGGAATTTCTCGTACAGATGATTTACTATCTAATTATTCTACTTTGTTAGCCATAGTAATTAACATTTTATTAGTATAATTATTTTTCTGAATAACTTTATTTAAATCTTTATTTGTTACATCACCTTATTTTTCTAAATTTTTGAGTTTAAAAGGAGAAGCTGTTACTACTTGATTTTCTACTGGAATCTTAATTTCTTCGACAGGAGGAAATACTGATTCTTTTACTTCATTTCTGGTAGTATACCATTTTTTGGTAATGACATTCAATATATTTCTTTTTTTTATATTTAATTAATTCATACCAATCAAAAAAAATCTAAATGTTGTTTCATTTTGATTTGGTCAAAATAGTATTGTTGTAAGAGTCTAGCTCTTTTAGATTCAGAAACAGTAGCAAAATACTATTTACATTTAAGCTTATTACAAGGTCTATTCCACAATTGATGAAGATAATCTTTATTTAACACAAAATCATTTTCAGAGGTTAAAACCATTAAAGAAGAAGGCATATTCATTTATGATTAAGTAGGACTTCCAGATTTAACACTAATATTCTCTTCATAATTTACTTTAGGAATTTCTCCAATAAAGTCGACATTACTAAAACGTCTATTACTTTGAGTTCTTGGCAAAGGAAAAGAGGATGAAGATGAGGCTAAAAAGGATTTTCTTCGGAATTCTAATTCAATATGGCCTGCTGGTGTTTCTATGATTTTTCCTATTATTTTGGATTCATAATGTTTTTTGGGATTAATGATAATTTCAAAATTTCAAGTAGGGTTTTGAAGAACATTATCCCATTTAATCATTCGAGGGACAAAGGTATTTGATCTGTCAAAATTAGTTTCTAATAAACAAGTTTCTTTTGGATTACCGATATGTTGTTTGGCTTTAGGGTTTATTGTAGTTTTCATTACTTTGTAATAGGCACGATAAATTAAACCAAGGGATTTAGAACCTAATTCAAAATCTAAATTCTTTGTCTGAATGTTTAAAGTTAAAGTTTTTAGTATATGTGGATCTGTGAGATCTACTGTAAAATTTGGATAATGGTTAAAATAAACTGGACCATTAGCTGTGTTTGATTCAAGGACTGCTAATAAGCTATTTTGAAAATTAAGATGCCAACTGTCTCTTAGAAGAAGGCAGATCGGGGCATTAATACCTAAACGGTATAGAGGTTTGATGGCTATTTGAACTAATCCTATATGAAGATATTGATGTTTATTTTTTCTATGGTGTTCTAAGGTTTCTGGATTTAGAAGTTGAATTGTACCATAGGGCTGATTTATAGAAACTGTTTTTCCAGTGGTTTTGATTGTATAATTTTGAACTAAATCAAACATTCCTTTTTCATAAATCATGTCAAATTTTTCTATGGGTAAATTCTAATTCATTAGTCTGGATTCAACTTTATCTAATTGAGTACTTACTTCTAAATCATTTACTAATTCAATGTCGATATCAGAAAGGTTGGAGGCCATGAAAATATGAAGATTACTTTCTCTCTCTCTATCTATGCTAGAGTAGATAATACGAATTCTATAATTCTTTAGAGTTATGTCTTAATCTATGTTTCTTTGTTTCTTCTCAAGACACACCTAACACACTATACTTATGGTTGAAAGCTATGGGACCACCCACGGGTCAAGGCTAACATGACGCCATTCTTGGCTACTAACAGCCTAATCCAACGGTTTTGGACTGACCAATGTACTAGCTGCTTTCATGGGTGACTAGCAACCATCATAGTTTAAGAATATTAGAAGAAACATACGAAAAGGCATAATACTTAAGAATAAAAGAATGCGGATTAAACTACATCATGCACGATTTAGAGAAAGAAAGTAAACGAACTTACTCGGACATAATTTTGCAAATCATAGAAGGTTTATGAAGACGCAAATTGAACACTTGACTCTGATACCAAATTGTGACCCAGGATATTTCAATGCTAAATCTTCTGATTTTAATAAAAACTTTGAAAGTTTACACGAGATGTTGCTGAATTACAAGGTTTTGAAAACGATGACAAATGCTACAAGTATCAAAATATAGAGGGGTTTCATTCTCAGGATTCTCAGCTTGCAAATGAGTTTGCATTTCTTGAATTAGTTGCTGCCTTATATAGGCAGAAGTGGTAAAGCTTTCTCTGAGTGCTTGCTGCATTATTGTTGTAGGGTCCATCTGAGTGGAGGAAGGAATCAGGTTGTCTGCCATTACAAAGAATTATTCAAAAAGTCTTTTTGAGTGGAGTGGTCCACCATTTTTTGCTGTCAACTAAATTATTTTGCAATAAAGCTGAGTGATGTGATAAAGTTGTGTTGATTGCTGATAAAGTTGGAGTTGTCTATTTTTTCTTTTCCATTTTGAATGGAGTCTTGTCATTATGGGCTTTGCTAGAGGTATGCTTGAGCAATACCGGAAAGATTGTCCATATCTCCATTATTAAAAATGCTAAAGTCTGGCTGTGATTCTGACTCACTTTCATCATCATCTGCGTGATGCAGTTGTTGCTGTAATAATTACAGTTGAAGTTGCAATTCTGCTTTGCTAATCTTTTTTCCCTTACTGGAAGAAGACTGGATATCGAGGTCTTTCTGCTCTATTTTCTGGACTGGAGTCCATCATTTGATCTTGATCTCCTTACAAAAATATTTTACATTGTCGATGGAATCGATTTTATAATTCCATCCTAAAACATAACAAATCTTTTTCTCAACATAATACTTACATAACTGATTATTCAAAGATAAAGCCTGTATTTGATTTTCTATTACAAACTGATTGAATTTCTGTAAATTTGAACTAGAAAGAGTGGATTTATCTCCACAAAATGTTTTCCTCCAAGCATAAAACCATCTGGGTATGGGACTAATTGTTTCTTTTCCCTATTTGATAAACTAGGTATGGGTAAGATCTCGAAGGTACATAAAATTGTACCAAGCATCAATATAGTCGATGAAATTGTAGGTGGAAGGTTTAAATGGGGTTTTGAACTGGATTGGTGTGTAAATTCCAATGACTGGCCAAGTGTTTAAGTTAAGGATTTTCATGATTCTGCATTTAGAATAAGCAATACCTTTATCTGCTCGGTTGAGGTTACGTTCATGTTTGAATTCTATCGAACCAGTGGCATAAAGTATATGTTCATAGTAAAGACGATTTTTCAAGGGTTCTGTTTTGAATACATGGCTGGATTGATGGTAGGCTTCTGGATAAAGTTTGTTGACAATTTCTCTTTCTCGCTTTGCTGTTAGTTTTCTGGGCAGAGCTAGTACTGGTATGACTGTTTTTGGTAAGAATTCAAATTTCTCTTTGGTAGAGTGAGTAAGCTTTTCTGGTTTGATTGGTGTCTTGGGAATAACTGCTTCCTTAAAGGAAGTTGGAGAAGGAATTGCATAAAAGGATTGATCTGTTTTTTGGGTTTCTGTATTCTTTTGAGGAGAGGCTGGATCAAAGAGATTCATAGTAAGTGGTGGTCTGCTTACTAAGTTGGTAGGGAGAGGAGGAAAGGAGTTTAAGACTGCAAATCGATTACCTGCGGGTGGACGAAGTCGTGGTTGCTGATCCATGTATGATTTCTTCGATTTAGCATGCTATTTATGGAGGAGTATGAATGAGCTCCTAAACTGAATCGGTACTCATCACAGTGTTGAATACTATGTTAAAAGCTTACGTGCATCCTTGCAAAAACTCTCGGGTTAAGAAATCTGGTAGCAAATTATTCTCTCATTTGATAAATTCGATATCGAAATCAAAGCTAGATGAAAGGGCTTGCCATCTGGCAAAGATCTGTTTTGCCACGGGGTTTTTAACATCTTTTTGTCAAACATCTTTGGCTGCTTTGCAATCAATTCGGAGTAAAAACTTTTGATTTATCAAATCATCTTGAATTTTTGAAATACATAAAACAATAGCAAGAATTTCTTTTTTAATTGTACTATAATTCTTTTGACTAGAAAGCCAAATGCCTTAATGATATTTGACTAGCTGTTCTGAAGAGGAATTAGTTTTCCTTTGTTTGAGAATACCTCCATAACCAAGTTCTGAGGCATCTGTTTCTACAATCATAAAAGCAGTTGGATCTGGGATTCCTAAACAAGGAAGTTTTTTGACAATTTGTTTTTTCTTCTTGACTGTTTGGGTTTGCTCTATACTCCAAGGGATTGGATCTTTGCGAAGTCGTTTATACAACGGTTCATAGATTTGTCGAAGATTGGGAATAAAGTTTGAGATATAATTTAAACATCCTGAAAATCGTTGAAGTTGGGTTTTGTCCTCGATTTCATCAGGAAATCGGTCTGCAAATTCTATTGTTCTACAAATGGGTTTATAGGTTCCGTAGATTAAGTTATGACCTAAAAAACGAATCTGGGTTTAACAAAGTTTGAGTTTCAAGACACTCATTACCAGTCCATTTTTCGTGATAATTTCACGGTAAAGATGTAAATGTTTTAAATGTTGGTCGAAGGATTCACTAAAGATTAATACATCATCAATATAAACAATACTAAATGATGTATAAGGATTAAAGATGTCATTCATAACTTTCTGGAATTCACTAGGGGCATTTTTTAAATTAAAAGGCATGACATTCCATTCATATTGACCAAAGGGAACATTAAAGGCTGTTTTGTACCGATCTTCTTCTTCAATCTGTATTTGCCAGAATCCCGATTTCATATCAAATTTACTATAAAGAACTGTTCTACATGTTCTTTTCAACAAATCTCGTTTGTTGGGTATTGGATATCTTATCCATTTTAAAGCTTTATTTAAGGGTTTATAATTGATGACTAATTGAGGGACGCCTCATTCTTTTTCAGCATTATTATTAACATAAAAGGCTGCATAAGACCAAGGTGACCTTGATTCTCTAATTAAGGCTTTTTGTAATAAAGCTTGAATTTCTTGTTTTTAATATTCAACTAATTCTTGATTCATTTGTATGGGTGTAGCTTTCGTAGGTATCATTGATTTATCAAAATCATCAATATAGGGGAGACTGATGATATACTTTTTTCTTTCCCAAAAGGCAGTGGGGATGTCAAAACAAATTTGATGCTCGAAATCCTTTCGGATAGATTCTATCTTATCCTGAATATCTTTTAGCTGTAGCTATTCTTGGATTCTTGTATATTTCACATCTTCCTTTAAAAAAGCTATTTGCTTTTCTCGATAAAAAATCTTTTTTTTTAGAAGATTGATATCTTTGGTTTGTGAACATTGTAGAAAGGAAAAAGTGACTCGTACGGATCCAATATCCGTATGGACACCATGTTGGTCTACAACAAAATGGTAGATTTAGGTTAGGAATGAAGTTCCTAAGATTACATCTTGACTTAAATCTTTCATGATTAAGAAAGAATTTACGAAACAAAATTGCTTATTGCATATATGAGCATTAGATAATTTATATTTAATTTTTAGCTATTCACCAGCATCAGTATATAATTTAGAACTTGTTTTTTCTAAATATTTAGTGGGAATTATTCCTTCACAGATGCAATTTTGATCCGCTCCAGAATCAAGAAGGGCAACTATCTGGATTGAAAAATCTCCTATTTTGAAGAGGACAGGGATATACCATTTTTGAAAAGTAATCTGAGAAATAGCTGAAATATAATTGGATTCTTCTCATTTTGTTCAGCTTCGACGTTTGATAAAGAGGTAGGATTAGAAGTATCAATCAACGGTTTTTCGAGATTGAGTTGAACTAAATCTATATTTATTTGATTAATATCAGAAATTCTTTGTGTATTCCACTCCTTTAACCATTTAATTTCTTGTTTTAATTCTTTAATTTCTAGATGTAATTTCTGTAAGGATATTGAAGGTTCTTTCTGTTTTCCTTTAAATTTGTCAAATACTTCTTTTAGATTATATAGGTCTACTTGTACTTTGGAATTAAGAACTAAATCTTTGACTTTTAACAGATATTCTTTTTTAACTGTTTCATCCTGAATATGATCTAAGAGTTCAAAGAAGAGTTTTTTATTTGCACGAGTGATTACATTAACTTGATCACGTGGTTCAGTACTAAGCATGCACAGTTCTCCTATTGCACAAGTACATAAGCCTGTACAATCACAAGAGGATTTTTCACTTGAATCGTTTTTCGAAGAATTTTTTTGAATTTCAAATACTTCTTCAATTTCACTATCATCAGTGTTAGATGACTGGGATGAATCATATTGGTCAAGGATTTGATTGATTCGATCTAAAGTATCTCTAGGTAAAGATAGTTGATTTACTTTTTTCTTCTTTTTTGCTTTGAGTTTACATTTATCTGCTCTATGTCCTCATTTTTCACAAAAATAACACTTAATTGTATCTTTAGATGATTTGTCTTTTGTTCTCTTTTTAAAAGGTTCTAAAGTTTTTTCTTTTCTAAAGTTTTTCTTCTTAGACTTCAGTTTAAGTTTTTTAGATGGAGAAGTTATTGGGGAATATCCAAAGATTTCGCAGAAGTTTCCTAATTCCTTTTTAGATTTCTTATGATATTATTCCATTTGAGATTTAAGTTTGAGATCTGTGCAGAGGTCTGCACCTGCTTGGTTTACATAACTAATTAACTGACCGTATGCTAAATAATCAAAAGAAATTGTATTTCCAAAATCTAACTTGAGTTTTTTCTTGACTTTTTTTGCAAATAAAGATGGTAAGCCTGAAATAAATCGTTCTTTCCAGAACGCATGGTGACAGTCTGTTCTTAACATTACCTTTTGTAGAAACATATCTTTATACCATCTGAAATCATGTAATTTTAGGCAGGTTAAATTAGTGAGGATTTCTAAACTTCTATTAACTAACTGCTAAGGATTTCCTACAAAATGCTGAGTTAAAGTAAACATAAATGTATTTAAACAATTAGAAACTATTTCTGTTGTTTGACTAGGTTGGCCATTAACATTTTGGATTATCTTAGTTTGGATTTTGGTGGCATTTAAAATTTCTTGACGCTGTTGCTCAGTAAGGTGGTTATTCTACCACCCCGAAAGGACACCAGTAAATCCAGTGGTTAAAATATGGAGGATAAATTGATCGGAATTGGATGGGTTTTTATATTTAATAGCTATAATAGCCATAGACATTTTCTGAATTACATTTAAAATGCTATGTTCAGATATGCCATCTATATTTGTTCTACTTTGCTAGCCATAGTAATTAACATTTGATTAGTATAATTATTTTGCTGAATAACTTTATTCAAATCTTTATTTGTTACATCACCTTATTTATCTAAATTTTTGAGTTATATATGTATACATATACATATATACATATTTGTGTGTGTATGTATGTATGTATGTATGTATGTATGTATGTATGTATGTATGTATAAAATAAATCTCATGAAGAACTACATTAAAAAATTAGAAAAATAAATAAGATGGCAACGACACATGACAAAGATATGATGTATTGAATAATAAATATATATATATAAAAGCTAAAGGTGAAGGTTGTGGTGTTGCCATGTGTCATGTGCAATTGTCAGAGAGTATAACACGTGGCAGCTAAATTCCTCAGGAAGCATCTTCTTTCCTTGGTCACTTCTTTATTCGGCTTCGTTTGGCTTCTTCATGCTTTACTCAGATACAGGGCCTTTGACTCCACCGGCTAGCTTTGGCTTCTGTATGATTTACTCAAATACATTGTCTTTGACTCGACTATTTTGCAAACCCAATTCTTCATCCTCTCAATTTCTTCATCGCCTCTTCGATTCTTGATTCTTATCATCGTTTGTTTGTTCGATTTTTGGTCCACAATCAGTCCCCATTATGCTTCATTCATCCTTCTTTCATGATTCGAAGAATCTACAATGACACAGACCTTGGAAATTGAAATGCTCATATATGTGCTGACTCATAACTTCCTCGACTTCGTCTCTTCTTATCTTGAAGCATTCAATTAATCGTATTCTGATCTCCTTTTAATGCTCTTCGATCCTTACTTAACATTAACTAAGTTGATTTGAGGTATGTGACCAGATTCAAAGCTCATCATCAGGTAAGTCTTCATAAGTTCATTGCTATTTAAGAAATCACTATCCTATATAAATGCGTCTGTTGTATAATAGACGAATAGGTATTGTTAAGCCAAAAACATAAAAATAGAGGGGAAGTTTACTGCAGTTAGTAGTTTTGATTTTACTGTTGTCGCATTTTGAGTTGTGAAAATGACAAAAGGCAAATTCCAAATTGTCTTCTTGAATGAGTTAACAAAAGGAAAGCAAGATAAAAGTGTCCTATTTAGAATCATATGAATGTAGGATACATATAATGCTCAAAGACCAGGAGAGATTATGAGTGTAGATTTTTTTGCCTTGGATGCAAAGGTATAAATAGTTCTAAGTATGGCTGATACATGATATCTATTAAATAGTTACCTCTTCTGATATAGATTCACACCCTTCAATAGCTGTTAAAAAATTTGCTACCTGGTGCCTGATTTTATGCTCTTGATATCTATTCACTATCTATGAAAAATGAAAGATGTTGATATATTTGTCTACAGTATTTTTTATTTTGGAATATTCTGGAAGAAATATTACTTCTGGATACAATTGTCAATTGTGAATGTTATTGCTTATGTATACGTTGTTTGATGGTAAATGTTGTTGGTCATGTAGGACAACATGAAGCATTGTATGATTAGAAGCAAATTTGTCCCATATTTTCAGAATACTATTGAAGAAGGAAATTTTTACATCATGAAAAACTCCAGCCTTCAATCACCTGGGCCAAGCTACAAAGTGGTGGATGAGAATTTACAGATTTTATTGATAGAAGCACATACATAGAGGAATGGAAAGAGGACCTACCACAAATATCAGGACACAAATTCCATTTTGTGTAGTATGAATAAATTGAAACCCATGCTGGAGACATCACCCTCTTAGTTGGTAATAGATGAATGGCATATTCTTCTGTCAGGCTTTTGCACTGTGCCATACCTGTAGTCATGCATCAATATGATTCTTTGACCATTTGGTTTGCATCAGATTCTGTGATTGAAAATACTTAACACCAGCACATGAAGAACCTGAAAACTTTTCTTCATTAATTATGTATAAATAATATACTATAGATGCCGAAACAATCATGCTTATAATCAACCAAAATGCAAAGTACTGCAGTGGTCCTGAACGAAAGATGTTGAGCAGAATCTCATCAGTTCTTACATTTGCTAAGCAAGATAAACAGTGTGAAATGATATATATATTTGTTGCCTCAATTCTGTGCTAGATGTAATTGGAATGATAACAGGAGTTTCAGCTATCCAACAAAGGTCTCGAATGGGAAACCAAGTAGATTTACAATTTGTAACAATAAAGAATGACAAGTAAGAATTTTTCGTGATATTTATAAATACATATACACAAGTAGTTATATCTTACTGATTGAATCCATTTCAAATTGTAGAGGACAGGAGATACGTGTCACGCTTTAGGGAAACAATATAAATGTGATCCAATAGACAGATGTGCTTACCAGTCAGACTGTGCAGATTGTTGTTTTCACGTCAATGATAATGAAAAATGACCAAGGCTAAGCATCAATATCAAGTAGCAGTGCAACAAAGATCTATGTTGACTTGCAAATTGTAGAAGTAGAAAACTTTAGATAGAGGTAAGTAGAAATTTGCCAAATCCTAAAAAAACCAAATATGCAAAAATGTATGAAAATAACTGCATAGTAATTCTACGTTCTCATGCATTAAACAGGTGTGAGAAAGACAACAAAGCAGAAATAGCTACAGAGTTGGCAATTGAAACTCCTGTGTTAACTGCACAACAATTTGAGGAAAACAAGAGAACTTTGGCTGAGTTAAATGCAATGATTAGTGACAGAGATAAAATGGTACTGACATATTGCATAAAACCCTATTATACATTTCCCGATTTGCCCAATTTATTTTACTCCCCACCCATGTTCATGGTATCTTTATTCTGTTTGTTCGTGTATTCATTGGCATTGGTTTCCATTATTATACTGTAGGAAAAAAAAAAACACATACACAAATTAATTGACCTATTTAATTAGGAAAAAGCATATTACTGCAGCATTACTATCTTGGACATTGACATATACAATGGATGGAGATATAATTCTTGCACAAGATGTAGAAAGAAGCTCAAAGCTTATGGAAACAAACTGGCATGTGAATCATGCATTAGAACAGAAGATTACCCAGATTCAAGGTAACCATATACTGCTGAACAAATCTGAATTCATGAATTCCAAAAAAAAAAAAAAAAAACATACACACTAAAATCTTTGAATTGCAGATAGCGAGTTGAGGCCATTGTTGGTGACCACACAACACAAGGGTGTTTTATTTTCTTTGATAGAGACGTTGAGAAGATTGTGGAGATGCAAGCAAATGAACTAGCCCTAAGAGTAGCACAGGTAAATCCATTTCATACTGAATAAACACTGAAAATATGACTACACCGTTACATATTCATAAGAATTTCCACAATTAGTGTGTCTCTAAAAAATACTCATTGTAATATAAGAGGGACTGCATGATGCCATACCTGAACCATTGAAGAATATAATTGGTAACATGTATATTTGCCAAGTCAAATTCAATGAACAGACGAGAGGACTGCCAAGAGAAAGTTTTATAGTGAACCGAATCCATCATGCATTAGATATAGTTTTGAAAAAAGAACAGACACATGTTAGTAACATTGAAGTTATTCTCATGACTGCTTACTAATGAGACACAATTAAAGGTGCTGACACACATTTTTGGTTGACAAACTCTTTAGGCAGCTGAAGAACATGTAATAGAGGAACAAGGAAAAGAAGTTGATGATACGGTACAAACAAAGACACCCACCAAAAGAGACACAAAAGGAGAACTAATTGGCCGGTATGGAAAACAAAAGCCATATCTGTTATTGCACTAGGTACTTCAATGCTAACTACACCATATTCTTTTACAGGAGACAGATGACAACACAAAACAAAGAGCTACCAAGCACTAAAGCAAACAAAAGATTAAAATTTTATTGAAGAAGAGTTAGAAGAGAAGAGTCAGTTGAACACTGTTAAATTGCAGAGTATCATTAGAATGCTGAAGGGAAAAAAGACCAGCAATCTGGAATATGCTTCTGAATAGTTTGACAAAATTACTTTGTTATTACAATTAGATGTTCACATTTTGACCTTCAATGTATATTAATTGTCTTATTGAACATACAAGAGTCATTTGCATTGAGCCACGCTTATAATTCCTTGAAGCTGGTTAAATGGTGTTGGCAAATGAATTGGCTGCATAATATTTGTGAAGATCACTTTAAATTTCCTAAAGAATTTTGATGTAGCGATTGTTTGATGCCTTATGCTAAAGGACCAAGCACAAATTTTTCTCCATTTGACTGTAAATATGAAGAATGAATTGTACTGTTGTCAGTAAAATTCATCACAGAATGTATTGTATTATTGGAGATGACAAGAAGATATCTAATTCGGGTACTAATTTGGTGAAAGATGAGACAACAAGCCATGTAAAATCTAAATTTTTGAGAGAGTAAATATGTTTCAGCACCTTTAATGTGTGTCATGAATGTTAGCAAAATGCTACCTTTAGGCTCAAGATTATGCAGTAACATTTCATTAATCAACTCAAAAGCCCTTCCAGTATTTCGGCCTTTACACAAATACTGAATAATAATGTTGTACGATGCCTTATTAGGAGATAAACCCTTGGAAACCATATGCCGAAGAACTTGAATGGCTTGACAAAACTTCCTTTCTCTCCAACCTAAAACTACACCTTCAATCCAATCAATGAAGTTGGATAACAGAGCCATGGACATAATAGTAGCCAGGTGATACATATATATAAGAATAAATCTTTACTTCGTAGTATTGTGAAAATTATGAATGCATTGATTGAGTAATTATGAAGCCAATTGACATTGTGCTTATATCTGATATTCATCTTTTCTTTTTAGTCACATTACAAGAAATCCAAACACAATGAACAAATAAAATTCTAATCATATTCAAAAAATTGTAAATAATGATCATCTTAAAAAATTTGTGAATAAATGCAATGGGAATTGCTCAAGCATGAACTGTGGAAAATTTCATATCTAATACACATCTATTTATGTTCCTGGCAATATCTCAGTACATCTAGCATTTCCTTACTACACTAACTTGCTTAATTCTTTCATTACAAAATTCTATCCTATTGTCTATTACCACAGCGGTTGAACCTCAATCACTTTGGTACAATTGTTTGGCTCCAAATTTGGACAATCGAATAAAGCTTAGAGACAAGATATTTAGATATTTACATTCACACACACTAAACATCTTCCTGTTTTAAATGTTTTGCTAAGACCTTTTCATTTTTCCCATATTCAACCAAACATCTTAAGGACAAGAAGAGTGCACATGGAAGAAGACGAACTATCTTTTGAGCGATAGACCAATTGAAGAACCATCGTAATTATTTAATGATATAAAGAGAGGCATGCTATATGAAAGCCAACCAATCTATTCTGTGAATGAAGCAATGTCCACTTTCTTTTTGTCATTTTTCAGAAACCTCATGTCTTTTATTAACACAAACTACTTCTTTTAAAGTTCATTTCAATAGTTCAACAGTACTGCAATTTCATGTAGTCAACGGAAAAAAAAAACCAATTCATCTTATAACATAAATAAGCTAATGACATATCATCACCATTACTACACTATATAAGACATCAACATCATCAATCAATCATACATCATTATTGAAAACATTTAAATTGTTGCATCACATATAAAATATTAACTCAATTTCTATGACTTCTTTTTGAATATTTCCAGTAACTATAACATCTTAACTTTTCCTAATTATACAACCACTTCAGCAGCACCAGCAGAAGAACCTTCCACATTCACCAGTTGAACATCATAGTACAGCCAAATAGTATTCGCTAAATCTCTTGGCAATTGAAATTTTCGTTTCCCAGTATATTGCTTAAACAAATCCTTATGAATATGATACTCCTTTCCAGATTCAACAATAGTAACAACAAAAGATTGATAGAACTTTATGTATGAATCCATTTTTTGCTCTGTCTCTCTAGCCTCCAAATATTCTCCATTCAGAAACATGATTGACAATGAATGTTGCAAACCAGGCACATCAAACACCCAGGGATGAGAATCAGTCCACTAATTACAATGGCTAACACCGTCACTAATCACGATTGTAGATATTGGAATAAATATTTCAACATACTCATCATAATTATATGTTGCAGAATGAAAAACCATGCGCAATTTATTTGTCATGCCACATGCCTGCAGATCCGGGAGCGCGACTATGGGCCTGACAGTACCTACGGTCAACTACTTGGCCTCCATCCTCGTTGGGCCTAAATAGATATTTCAAGTTGACAATGAATACTTTTGCCCATCCTTATATACCATTCACACTTCTTATCCCAATCCCATATGAGATTGGGGTATCACATTCACTCCTCCTTTAGGCCCAAGTGTCCTTACTGGGCTTATACTTAGGGGCTAAACCTAAGACCAACCACGCGGTATAGGATTTTAGAGGTGGCTCCCACCGCATACGATATAGTACTTAGTTCCCATATCAGGGATTGGTTACATGCTCTGATACCAAATATCGTGTCCTGTTCCCGTAGACAAAGGAGTGCGACTATGGGCCTAGTAGAACCCACGGTCAACTATTTGGCCGCCGTCCTCGCTGAGCCAAAATGGATATCCCAAGTTGACAATGGATACTTAGGCCCATTCTTATATACCATTCACACTTCTTATCCCAATCTCATGTGGGATTGGGGTATCACATTATTCGCTCGCCTATCAGGTAAAGCGTAAAATGGTTTATCTGACTGCAGTTGCACAGTTGACAAAATCATGGTTTCTGCTATGAATGGATGAATACTTGGCTTCCCAACTAATGTATATTCAATAGGCATACCATTGTATAACTCCATATTTCAATGAAACAAAACGAAAAAAACAATGAACAACGTGCTCTACAAATCTATATATATTTATAGGAAAATAAATTAATCACATAATTAATATCTGTCTCTTTAGATCTTTGAGAAGATATATTTTTTTTTAAATCTTGTTTTCCATTATTTGCCGAAAGTATCAAAACCCTTTCAAATCCCAATTATCCATTCAAGGAATACTACACGATTCATTCTTCAACGCCAATCAAAATTCAAAGATAAAGTCCTTTCATGTACCAACAATGAATTTAATTAATATTACACGATCCATTTTTGATTACAAAATCAATATTCAGATAAATTCTATATTTACAAATCTCTTTTCAATATACTTAAGCAAGTTCATTTCAAAATAACACGCAATTCAACAAATGTCCCTTCATATTTTCTATTCAATGAATATTACAGGATTCATTCTACATGACACAGATATTATTCAAATAAATACAAAATTCACATATTCCAATATCTTTTAAAATGAACAAAACCAATTCCAAATGCACATATTTCAATGCCTTTTTAAATGACCAAAACCAATAAATAAATAATGCCCACTTAATTCCATATACATGTCGCATAAATATATATACACCGCAAATCCTGATATTTAAACCTAGGGAAAAAAAAACATTCGTTAACATTAAAAAACTAAAAATTCATTTCTAAAAAAAACACAGTTAATGCAGAATAAACATTATCAATAAATAAGCACAATTAACTAAACAAATTATTAAAAATCTAAAAAAATCTAAACAAACAATGAAAAATCATACTTCAATTGATATAAATTACAAGTGCAGACTCTTGAATATAACAAACCAAAACCTGCAGGTTAACGCTAAAGAACTTATAAAAAAAATGTCCATCTTCAACAATGCTGTGCTGCAGCTAACTTCCATATGTGTAAGCAATTTATTTGTAAATAAAGTTATTTTTCTAAATAAAAAACAATACCTAAACTAAATCTCTTTGACTTTTATCAAAACACTTTGATTAATATGATATCAGAATTCATGCAGATTCATTACAATGTGACAAGGCAAAAGAAAATAGATTAAGAAGAAAAGAAGCTTTGGACCACAAAAGGAAACAACCTTATTCTAATAAACTTTACAAATGAAAATGAGATCCAGAATCAGAAAACATGAATACTACTGATCTGCAATTGCAAGACATACACAACACAGGAAACATATTATCAATATAATACTTTTCAACAAAATTTTGTCATGCACATACAATTGACAATGAAAATCAAATATAGCAAAGAAAGAAAAGACTCATAGACAACAGAGGATTGATATACATAGAGGAAAACAAAAGCTAAATGCCAAATACATTGACCAAAATGATACAACATTGACCACAAGAAGGTCAATGACTATTCCAACAGGTAACATTCATACCACAGATTTTTTATAATATGAATTACACTTTCAATAATATTTACCTAATTGCTTCTCATTTATAATATCAGATTCTTCAACAAACCATTTACTGTATACTATTAATAATATTTACCTAATTATTTTTCATTTATAATATCAAATTCTCCATGTACTATATTATGAATCCCCTACACTTCAGTGCATGTATTATGATGCCATATTCTGGGAGCAAAAGAAAATCAAGGGACATCTAAAAAGACTGTCTCCAGAATTCAAATTATGTTGTAAACAAAGAAAGGTCCAACTACCAAGAAGGAAAGATCCGCCTGAGCCTCTAAATACTTTGCTCACAAGAGTAACTGATGAGAAATCAAAGATATTCTTGGAAAATATCAGAGCATACAATTCAATATTCTCCATGACTTCTATGGGTGCTAAAGTCAATGATAAAGTGAATGAAAGATCTAGACCATACATTTATAGAATCAATGGTGAAAATTATCCTAGACTTGGGTCATTAATACTGACAGATGGAACAGACGCACATTTTATCCAACTCTATTTTCATGATACACAAAATGAAGTCCATAACAGAATTCAAGCAGTGAACAAAAGATAGCATAACATGAAAATAAGACCAGACATCACACAAGAACTTATATCGATACTGGATACACGGAATGAGTTGGTGAGAGTTTTTAGAATGGCTAGAGACAAATATTCCTCAGGAGAAATACCTAATTTCAAAATTAGATTGCATCACAATAGAGAATTCAGAGGAAGACAATATGATGCACCAAGAGCATCAGAGATTGCGGCTCTAATTGTTGGGAATTTGAATAAAACAACCAAAGATCAGGACTTCATTATTGAGATAAAATATGGAAGTCTACAACGAATAAACTATTTGCATCCTTCTTTCATGGCTATGCAATATCCATTACTCTTTTCATACGGGGAAGATGGATATCATCCAAAAATCAATTATGTACAAGACGGACAGAGAAAAAAATAAAGAGATCTTATGTAACAATGAGAGAATAATATGCATATGTACTTCAATACAGACGCAGTGAATGACTAACTTTGATTCATTTAGGAAGGCTATATCAACAGTTCCTTGTAAATGCTTATACAAGCATTGAACAAGCAAGGCTAAAGTGGATTTTAGAAAATCAAGAAAATTTGCGAACATAATTATATAGAAATGTACAAGACACAATTGAGAGTGGTGATACAGATTCAAGAAAAAATGGCAAAAGAACAATACTACCATCAATATTCACTGATGGACCTCGCTATTTGGCTCAGAACTATCAAGATATTATAGCACCATGAAGGTTCTTTGGTAACCTAGATTTATTCATCATATTTACTGCCAATCCTAATTGGCCAGAAATAATAGACCTATTAAATTAGATACCCGGCCAACGACCAGAAAATAGGCCTGAAATTGAGGTTCGAATATTCAAGATGAAACTTGATTATATGATCAATGACATATTAAAGAACAAAATATTCGGCCAAGTAGATTCAGGTATGTTACTTCAAACAAAAATATTTTAAATATTTTTTATTTACAAATTGTTTGACAATTTCTTTAACTTACTTTTTCCATTTGTAAAACAGTTGTATACACGATTGAATTTCAAAAACGAGGATTACCACATGCACACATAATCATTTAGCTACATCAAAATTCAAAGAAAAATACTCCTGAAGAAATAGATAACCTGATATCTACAGAAATTCTTGATCCACTTATTGATTCGATAGGCTATGAAAGTGTAACAGAATTCATGATGCATGGGCCATATGGAATTGGATACGAGAACTTACCATACATGGTACAAGGTAAGAATTTCTTCAATGATTTAATATAATGTTGGTTAAAAACTAATACATTCATTTTCAAATAGGACACTATTCAAAGCATTTTCCAAAGACTTTTCATAACAAAACATCAATTGATGAATCAGGATATTGTTTCTATAGAAGATAAGATAAATCTGTAACTATTGATAAGAATGGATTCTTCTTTGACAATAGATTTGTAGTCCCATAGAATCGTAATATATTAGTTAAATACCAAAGCCACATTAATGTTGAAATATGCAATCAATTAAAAACCATTAAATATTTATTTAAATATCTCAATAAAGGTCCAGATAGAATAACAACAGTCATTGAGAGGAATCAGGTTGAAAATAACATGGACAGTGAATCACAAGAGCGGAATTTGAATGAAGTGAAAATATTTTTGGATTGTAGATACATATCAGCATGTGAAGTATCTTGGAGAATATTTTAGTTTGATATCCAATTTCGAATACCAACAGTCCAGAGATTAGGGTTTCATTTTAATGAAAAGCAGAATATCATATTTATTGATAACAGTTCGCTTCCTAATATAGCAATGAGTGAAGATGCAAAGAAGATTCGAAATGAACAAAGCAGATTCAAATGCAAGAAAGTTGAAGTATGTAGAATTCCCACAACATTATTGCTGGTACAGAACAGAAAAAGTAGTGGAAAAAAAGAAAAAACAAAAAGTGCATTGGAAGAATCAGCTTCTCACATCCAGCCTCAGGTAAGAGATACTATATGCGAATGTTACTAAACCATGTCCATGGCCCTACAAGCTATGAAGAAATTAGAATGTATGATGGAAAAATATTCAAATTTCAAAGAAACTTGCTATGCAAGAGGTCTATTACAAGATGATCAAGAATGGCACGAAACAATTGATGAAGCAGCTCAATGGGCAACAAGATGTCAACTATGAGATTTATTTGTCACAATTTTTATTTTTTGTAATGTTTTAGATGTTAAGAATCTCTAGGAGCAAAACATGATGTTATGTATGCACAATTAAATACAAGGCAAAAACATATATATGAAAAGGTCATAAATGCAGTTGGTGATAATAAAGGGAAGCTATATTTTTTATATGGTTATGGAGTCACAGGCAAGACATTTCTCTACAAAACAATTATAAACAAGCTCAAATCAAAATGAAAGATTGTTCTTGCAGTAGCATCATTAGGTTCTACTCTTCTTATACATCTTCCAAAATTATTTAATAGTCATTCACATTCTAATATCTTCTTTCCTAATAAAAATATTTCTCAACTTCAACAAATTATAAAAAACAATTCATCATTTTTTTTGAATGTCGTTAGTTACAACTTTGAACAGGGATTGCATCATTACTACTACCAGGTGGAAGGATAGCACACAATAGATTCAAAATTCCTCTGGTAACCTCAGAAGATTCTACATGCTCAATAAAAACAAACACTCAGCTTGCATAATTAATAAGAAGAGTAGTATTGATAATTTGGGATGAAGCTCCTATGAATTCGAAATATGTTTTTGAGAGTGTTGATAAAACAATCAAAGACATACAAAGAACAGCAATAAATTTCAATGAAAATAAGCCTTTTGGAGGCAAAATAGTGCTATTAGGGGGAGATTTCCGTCAGGTCCTTCCGGTTGCGCCAAAAGATCAAAGAGCTGATATAGTGAATTTGACACTCATTCAACTAGAATTATGGAACCACTGTGAAGTCCTTACACTATCTGAGAACATAAGGCTTAAACAAGGTAATGAATTACAACAATCAGAGGCTGAAGAATATACAACTTTTACCAACTGGCTACTGAGAATAGGAGATGGCACAGAACCTGCAAAGTGTAGGGGAAATGATAATGAACCTACATGGATCAAAATCCCAAGAAATTTGATGTTAGAAGCTAATAGTGATCTAGTCGAAACAATATTCAACTCTACTTATCCAAATTTTCAAGAGAGCTACACAAATCCTAGAAACTTGATGGATAGAGCCATCCTAACACCAAGGAATGAAAGAGTTGTAGAATTGAATAATTTTACTCTGGACGAAGTACCAAGATCTGTTACTGAATATATAAATGCAAACAAAATAGACAATGTGATAGGCCCAATGAAAGATGCAGAAAACACATTGATAGGACCTAAATTAGTCATATTTTTCCTAGTTATTTGAGGTTATTTTGTGATACATTCTATTCAATAACTAGTCATATTTCTTCATATTTGAGATTTTACCCGAAAGGTATTTTGTGTATTATTTCAGATTTGAGGGGTAAAACAAAGTAAAAACTTCGTAAAATAGAACAGAGGTGGTGCCGGCCAGGATAGAGGAACTAGCGCTAGCCATGTGCTTCTTGCACGCACTTTGAGGCGACAAAAAATTGTTGAAACAGGATCGAAACAGAACCAAACCAGTGCCGGCTCTAGCAGCCAAGGCGGCACCAGCTGTACTCTGGACAACATTTCGTGGAAATCAAGAAAAAATCAGTGAACGATTGAAGAA